>JAMJFZ010004090.1:9145000-9457500 GCA_026225945.1 Cricetomys ansorgei | reverse complement strand
ATGCTTCTTAGTTGAAATCTACCAGCCCAGAGGAAAAGGAACCAGGATAAAAGGTTAGGAATGAATTGATAGAATCTATAATCTAACAGCCTTAAGACATGAAAAAAAAGATCCTTAATCTGGCCTGTTTTGGAAGGCGAGAACATTTACCATCACATCTTAAAATGAGGAGCGTATACAGAGCGAAGCAGAAATAAAACACCAACAAGCAACATAGAAAGAATGAATGCATGGGAACGACTGCGGGCATGTGTGTCTTTCGACTTCATTACCCAGAGCATCCTAGGGTAACCCTCTGTCCTCAGTTTGTATTGTCAATTCAGCACAACCAAGAGTCACCTGGGAAGAGAGATTCTCAATTGGATGATTTCCCAGATCAAACTGGCCTGTGGCCATGTCTATAGGGAGTTATCTTGATTCTTCGTTGATGTGGGAGGGCTCAGCCCATTTTGGGCAGGGTCAACCCTAGGCAAAGTAGTCGTGGCTTGTATGAGCTGGAGATAGCAAACCAGTAAGCAGGTTTCCTCCTGGTTCCTGTTTCTGCTTCCGACTTCCTGCCCTGATTTCTCTAAACCACCAGCTGTGATCGGGAAGAGTAAGCTGAAATTAGCCCTTTCATCCCTAAATTTACGTGATTTATCCAAGCAACAGAAAGCAAGCTACGATACCTTCCTAAGCTTAGTCATTTAAAAAACAAAGTCACCCCAGATTTTATGAATACCTGTGTCATATGCACTAAAGCCAGATAGCAGCCATACCAACTCTCTGAGTGCCTAGTTGCCGCGTGATTATTATTATTATTGTTGTTGTTTTTCATAGCCTTTGAACACAGTTACTATTTAATGTTCAGAGCGTTCAAGCTGAAATTTTTCTTTCAGCAGAGAGGAGACTGAGCTCACAACTTTAATTTCTGTGCTGTTTGATCTCCTCTCGTCCCTTTATTGCTCATCTAAGCTTTCTTTCTTTCGCCCTCATACACCTTTGTGGCTGCTCATCCGACTCTCAAACAATGTCCACGGACGATGTGAGCCTTTTGTTTGTTTGTTTGCTTGCTTTTCATATGCTTCTATGATTGTAAGGTTTGACTTTAACTTTTTCTCTCTCCCTTTCAATGAATCAGTTCTCCTTACCAGGCTAGCAGAATGCCACACTGTGCCTTCAAATACCACATGTAATAATAACAGGATAATTAACATTTCTCACCATTTCCTGTATAGAATATGCATTGTGCTAATCCATTTTTAGATTTAAGCTCAACTAAAGCTATAAGCTGAGAGAGGCACAAATCATTCTGAAGCCTACATTTGCGTTTCTATGACCCCAGCGGCCTACCAAATGCTTCTATACGGCCCTCAGGGGCTGCTTCTGTACTTAGCGACACTGGCTCTGGAGAAGGGAGGCTGAAGCTGAAATCTCAGGTCAGTCTGCTGACCTGGGACAAGTTTCTTAACATTCCTTGCATCTGGGCATGGACATATGACTAAGTTATGAATCATGGGAAATTTGCAGATTCAGTGGGATGCCGCAGGGAGTTTTGGATTAAGGAGCATTTTATTGCCTGTTTTATCTTTTTTTTTTTTTTCCTCCCCCCTGGGATCTAAATGTTTTGTGGACTGTGAATGCCACCATAGTGGAAATTGAGGAAATAAATTTAGAGAAGCCTGGGTCAGAGCTGTCAGATTTAGTGAGTGCTGATGCAATGATAGGACATAATGGTAATGCAATACTCGTCAGTGTTCATCTTAAATTCAAGTTTGATTGAGTATTCTATGCTTTTTCTGGCAGCCTGGTCTGGAATCCCACGTAGAAGGCCCTAGAAGCCCCCAGAAAGTCTCCGAGTGATTTTTATATATGAGGAAACTAAGCCACCTCGTATTTTTCTGTCACTTGCATACAAACCCAATTCAACAAATTCAAAGCGGAGTCTGTTCTTATACCAAACCTCTCGCATCTAATACTTTACTACGACGCCCCTTTCTTTAGTCTTACTTGGAAGTGCAAAATTTTATATTTTATCCACTCCTTCACAGTTCCTAAAGACATTTTAGGGCTGTGGAGATGGCTCAGTAGGTGAGAGTGATTGCTACCCGATCAGGAAAACCTGAGTTTGGATGGATCCTCCGCTCTTACTTAAAAAACCAGGTGTGGCCACTCTGTTCTGTAGACCCAATCAGGAGGCGGAGACAGAAGGTTCGCTAGGGCAGGACTGGGGCAGCCTACCCAAGAAACAGCAATCTTGAGGCTCATTGAGAGATACTGTCCCCAGAGAATTAGGCAGAGAGAGATAGAATAAGACCCCTGATGTCCTCCTCTCCCTCCACATGCTCAGACAACTGCACACATGTGTGCATAAACTTACATATTTGGCCATATTGATCTCATTTGGGCACAGTGATCTGGTCACGTTTATGATTTACAATGATCCCATTTCTTCATTTTATAGACGAGTTCTGGTGATTTGGCCATGTTCATGTAGCTCAGCAGTTCTCAACCTGTGGGTCACGACCCCTTTGAGGTTAACCAACTCTTTCACAGGGGTCGCCAAAGACCACCTACATGTTACCAATCTACATTACGATTGGTAACAGTAGCAAAATTATAGTTATGAAGTAGCAATGAAAATAACTTTATGATGGGGGGGGTCACCACATCATGAGGAACTGTATTCAAGGGTCGCAGCATTAGGAAGGTTGAGAACCAGTGGTAAGAAGTCAGTGTCAGGCTTGAATTTGGATCTGCTGGCTCAGTCTCCTGGTGTCTCTGCTAACTCACAGCTTCTGTCCTGACCTTGGCTGATTCACTAGCAATGAAATGCAGGCAAGTTGCCTTCTGTGGGGAGTTACTGGAAGAAGGGAGAGGTTCTGCTCTGCTCTCTGCCCTCAGGATTTGCAGGTTCAGCAGCTAAGTGTCCTGAGGCTTTGTGGGGAGGATTATGCCTGGATGACCATGCTTTTAGGTTGGAGGGAAAGGACAAATAGCCTGTGACCTGTTACATAAAAAGCATAAAAATACAGGCTTGCTTGATTGTGTTAGTGTTCTGATAAGTTTCTAGAAGACTTACTTTTTTGGTGACTTTGAGTGAAATTCTTTTCTGTAGCAAGAACTCTTACAAAAGGTTTGGATCAGAGCTCTTTTGTTTTTAAAGTATGGCTTTGGGATTGGAGATCTCGGGGCTTAGCAAACATTTGATTCCATATTATTCTTGTATTTATTTTGACCATTATGTTAATTATTAAGAATAAATAACAAACTCCCAAATCTTGGTTGCTTAGCACAGGCTGGGTTTATGTCTTGTTCTTGTTAAGGATGCTCCTGTGGATGGTCTTCTCCGTGAAGCTTCTCCAGAGCTTCAGGCTTCCAGGAACTCCTCCATCTTAAGGTTCTGATCCCATTTAAACACTCAGAGCTCTTACATCCAGACGGGTGTTGAGGAGAGGGTTGGGGGCGCCTGGGGGAAGTTTGGAGATATCAGGTCTGGAAGGGGTTCATTGAGTAGAGCTTAGACAGATGGCCACAAAGAAGGCTACTGGAGAAGTAGGGTTGAGTTTTGCACCCAGGAAGTAGAGGAGCTGGGTTTTATTATTTGATCTTATTTCTCTCTGTGTGTGCCTGTCGTTACCACAATCATTTCAAACATGATTTTTAACTCATGACAGCCTAGGGCTGTTTAGCCCCTGTTAAAAGTTCATTTCAGTGTATGTTTTGGAATTAAACCAGTTTGGTTCCTAACTAAACTTCAAGACGATCCCAAGGTTTCTGAAAAAACAATCACAAAGCATCCCTCGAATTTACAGCGATTTAGTCGAAACAATCACTGTTAACATCTACAAATGTAGTTCCAAAAAAAAAAAGCTAAAATAAATTGAATTTTGACTGACCTTGTTTACAGGTTGCCTGCAAACACTGATCTTATCGGCCCTCCTCCTCCCTAGTCACTGACTTTAAAGCATTTAACAGAAAATGAGTTTACTAAAACATTCACATTAGGATTTTTTTCAAATGTTCGAGATATGCTGAAGATACACATAGGATTAATTTTAAGATGGCTTCCATTGCCTGAACAAATTAAAAGCGATAGTACTGAAAGTCTCTTTCAGCTCTTATATTTATAATGTTCCCTATTTTTAGCTGTCATTGAAAGGACTAACTCCTGATTGCGTGTGCATGGTGCAATGCGAATTGCTTAAGCTGTTTTCCTTAGCAGAAAAGTTAGCTGCACTAGGGAGCTTTTTTTTTTTGCACTATGCTTGTCTCCGGCTCGTCTTAAATCAATTACTTCAGACCTTGAAGTCTCCAGAGGTGTCTCGCAGCTGATAATCCATGCTAATAATTTGCACAGCTTACTCGATGTTTGCAAAGTGAAACATGCTTTTGCCTGTTCATAATTAGGCTTGTCTCTCTTACATTAACCATGTCGTTCTGTCAGGGGTTCTATTTAATTAAAGAGCCACAGGTTTGCTTAGGGCCAACACGGATGGTCTCCTGCCTCAGATTCCTTCTTGTTTAGATTTGGACATCTGCACTGGGTCTAAGGGACTCCCTCCCAGCCCTTTTAACAGCAGTGTTCTCTGCGTATCTCACCCAGGAGTGCCTTAAGCCTGAAATATATAACTAAGCTATATATTGGGTCTTGTTCTAGCTGCAGCTGGTGTGGTTTCTGTTTTTAGGGCTGCTGCTTGTGATGAAGGTCATAATTTCTGTTCTCATGACTGCTGGCAATGGCTGCAGGGCTCCTAAGGGAGCAGCCACAGACCAGAGCATGATGGGAGAGATGAACTCAGGTGACCCTCCTGTTTTGCTTAGATGGAACGTTAGTGAGATGTACCTCCACTGGGGAGTTCCTACCTAGGGTCAGGCTCCTGGCTCTGACACTGCCCTCTACTGGATCAGTGTAGATGCTTGGGGTGCACATTGGGCTGCTTCTGGATGTGGGGGACCTCTGGGAGTGTGGAGACAGAACTTCCTCCTCATGTCACCTGCATGCAATTAGCTGGTGACTACAGCTTGCTTGGTTTGACATTTGCTTGTGCTGAAGCCAGTCACATCTGAGATCTGCCAGATGTGGGTTCTATTCAATTTTGCACAGTTTCAAAATAAATTGCATTCGGGGTTTGAAAGAAGATATATTTAGATCGGAGACACGAGAAGACCCAACATCTCCAGAATGCCGAAAAACACCGCAATGAGAATGCTTCATCCATGGCAGTGGTGGATGTTTGAGCAGACCCAGGGAAGTCCACTAAAAATCCTTCAGAAGTTATTTTATCATACATCTTTAATATGCAAAATGTTGTAGAGGGGGACAGATCAGCTTGGGGGGGGCACTATTTGCTTCAGTCATCAATGTGACTTTACTCCCCAGATCCTTTCTCCCTTCCTCCCTCCTCCTTCATCCCTCCCTCTCTCTCTCCCTTCCTTCCTTCCTTTCTCCCTTCCTTCCTTCCTTCCTTCCTTCCTTCCTTCCTTCCTTTCTTTCTTTCTTTCTTTCTTTCTTTCTTTCTTTCTTTCTTTCTTTCTTTCCTTTCTTTCTCTCCCCTTCCTTCCTTTGTCCTTCCTTTTTTTTTTTGTTGAGACAGGGTTTTTGTGTGTACCTGTACACATATGTGTACACCTGTAACCCTGGCTGTACTGGAACTCACACTGTAGGCCAAGCTGGCCTCACCTACTTCTGCCTCCTGACTGCTGGGATTAAAGGTGAGTGTCACTACAGCCTTCCTGTTTCTTATTTGAGTTATTTCATGGTTCTGTTTTGTAATTTTGTAAGTCACTTCCCAGTCTGGGGCCCTCTTGTGGGGTACAGTCTCAAATTGAGTTATCTCATGGACACGAGTTCATTTCCATGTTGATTTCACTCTCCCCAGTGATTAAGCAAATTCCTCAGGCCCCGTCCTAGTGAACTATATGTCTGGACCATGAACACCATCTCTAAACCAGGCCTTATCTCTCCAGGGATGTGTTTCCCATATATAAATCCAAACTCTGTCTTGACCATCAATCCCACAGGCCTGAGAGGCATGGAGGTGCTTCAGGGGATTGGTTATGTGCCCAAGCCTAACTGAGTTTGATTTCTGGACCTCACAAAGTAGAAGGAGAGAATGATTCCTACAGGTTGGTCTCTAATCCCCACATGTGTTCTGAGGCATGCACATGGACAAACACACACACACCAAATAAATAAATAAATAGAATGTAAATTTTAAAATGCAGTTCCGAAGAATCTGAAAATGCCAGATACCTTGTCATCCTAGCTTTATGGTATTCTGGAATATGAAAACTATAGAAGGTAAGATGAACAGTGGTTAGCAGTGGCTGGAAGTGGAGGATGGGTAGAGCACAGAATGAGCTGTGGACAGTGAACCGTCTCTGTGTGATGTTGTCCTGGTGGGTCCATTTCCTTAGACACTGGCAAAAACTCATGGATTGTATATCAAGAGTGAACCGTTGAAGTAAGCCTTGTACTTCTGGTGATGATGATGGTGAACGTAGGCTCATCAATTAGAAAACAAGAACCACTGTACCACTGTGGTAGGGATGTTGATAATGGGAGAGATGGCCTGTGTGGGGCAGGGGGTACATGGAAATCTTTTAGTTGCTTTTAGTTCAGTTTTTCTGGGAACTGCTCAAAAATTCTCAAAAACACCAAACTATCTTTATTTATTGATTTATTTACTTATTGTGTGTATGTTTGCACCTGCTCATGGAGGTCAGAGAACAGCTTGCCAGAGGCAGCTCTATCCCTCCGTCATGTGCGTCTCAGGTATCAAGCTGAGGACCTCGGGCTTCGGGGAAAAACGCTCTTACCTGTTGCCCTAGTTAAAGTTTCTATTGCTGTGACGAAACAACCATGACCAAAAGCAAGTTGGGGAGGAAAGGGTTTGTTTGGCTTACACTTCCACATCGTAGTCCTTTACTGAAGGAGGTCAGGGCAGGAGCTCCACAGGGCAGGATCCTGTAGACAGGGGCTGACGCAGAGGGCATGGAGGGGTGCTGCTTACTCCTCATGTCTCAGTCAACCTGCTTTCTTACAGAACCCAGGACCTCCAGCCCACGGATGGGCCCACTCACAATGGACTGGGTCCTCCCATATCAATCACAAATTAAGAAAATGCCCCACAGGCTTGTCGCCTTACAGTCCGATCAGTTGAGGATCCCTCCTCTCAGAAGATTATAGCTTGTGTCAAGTTGACATAAAATTAGCCAGCGCACCCACTGATCCATCTCTTTTGCCCTCAAGCTCAAAACACTAAGCCAGTTTTCCAGTGTGTGGTTCCTTTAAAATTGGCACAGCATTCTCCAAGCTAACTTATTTTGTCATGTCTGTAGTCTTCGTTTAAGAAGAACGACACCTTTTCTCTTTTCTCGCAAATGTCTGCAATAAATCGGTACTCAGAGCTCTGGTGCTTTCTGCTCTTGCTGCCATTATTTTAAAGCAGGGCCAGTATCAGTCTGCCATAGTCGGATGATGTGGACACATGATTAATTACAATGTGTGTTTTGCTTTGAAGGTGTTTTCTTGCTGATGGATTTCACAGCCAAGACTTGTGGTGAAGATAATCGAATCATTTTTATTTATCAGACCCATGGAAATTTGCAACAATAGTCTAGATGGTGAATTTGAGAGACTCTTAAAATCCCAAGATCTGTCTAGGAATTCACCACATGGAACATGTGACCATATTGTTCCCAGTGTTGGGTGCAGAGCTATCTGGGGGCTGCACTGAGTTATCTGACGCCACGCCAGTGGACAGTGTAAATCTTCCTTCAGTTTGGACACTTAAGGCACAGAATTTTGATATTACTGTGCATTAACTAAACAACATAATTTTTAAAGGAATCCAGTATATAAGTATATTAATATATTACAGAATAAAATATGTGAGTATATTATTATATTATACAACAACACATAAGTTAATAATTAGGGTTCTGCGCATCAATTTTGTATATGACTGAGGTGTGACCACTCATCCCTGAATGCCTAGGACTGAGGGGTTTCCTTGGGATATGGCTTTTTGTTTTAAAATAAATATGCATGAGAATATATGACACTCCAGAATGTTCTCTAAAAGTTACCCCTAGAAAGGATAAAGGTGTTAAGACTGGTCTGTAGTTTGGCTGTATTCCTTCTCTGTGAGAAAACAGGCTTAATGTCCCTTATGGATTCCTGTCCAATCCCAAGTGGAGACTCTTACCTTTCCCCTATAGTGGGCAAGAGAGCTGCTGCCCCAAAGCCAGGCTGTTTTTATTGCGTGTACTACCAACACTGACTAATTCAGCATTTACAAAGTAGGGATATTTAGGTACAGGGAAAACAGGAGCAAAGAGAAAAAATGATAACTTCAGCAGGTACTATACAAAATGCTTGAGCTGTTTTGTACAATGGATAAACAAAAGCCACAGGTTGGCTTTGTGCCCCGAGAGGACACAGTCCAGTACTGAGTCGGAGTCTGTAAGGACAACTAATGTCAGGAAAGTGCAGTGCTGCTTTGTGGCAAGGCAGAAGAGGGCTTCCTAGGGGTCTTTCTAAGGACATCCCTTTGGGTTGCAATGAGCAGCACAGTACCACAAAAGAGAGCTATCTACGCCCCTCAAATAAAGGCGGTAGGCTTAATGTCCAGCTCAATTCTCTATAGAAGAGGCTGAGGAGCAAATGAGTCCTTTGTAAGAAAAATAAATGGACAGAACTCTACAAATGATCTCGGTATAAGGGTCTTTAGTAGCTTAGTACAACCAGGGACAGACACAAGAGTCCTCACAAGGTTGCCTGGATTTCCTACCCTTGAGGCAATGCTTTATGATGCTTCAAGCAAGCTTTTGAAGTCTTGAAAACCATGGTTTTGAGGGATCCTGCTTGACACAAACCTCCTGGAATTCAGTCTGCATGTGGCCCATTATGCCCACGGGCACAAACATGATTATGTATTTTACTCCAATTGTTCTGACAGCAACCTGTCTGAGGAAAGCCCCAATCAATAGAGGATAGGCACAGGGTGGGAAGACAGCAAACTGTGATTGTCGATGTTGCTGTTTTTGCTACAGAATCTCGAGCTCGTGCAGACACTGAGGTACTGGTTCTCTTGCTTCTACTCCCCAAAGGCCAAAGGTGTGCCTTCGCCACCGCCTCTGTGTGTGTCATTTTATATCCCATGCTTGACAGGCTCACAGATTCCAGAAGACCCAGACGGCGCGAGGTGCTGTGTTCTTATTATTACTAGTGCCTTGAGGTGCTTATGGCATTTTTACACACTCTTCTATTAATTTTTTAATGAAGTTTCTATAATTCAGGCAAGCTGTATAACTTCTTTTTACTTGTGAAAAGTCCTGATATTTGGAAGACATCTTTATTTTCAATGTTTCCCAGAAATAGAGATGATCACAGATTTCATGAGCTACACGAAGCCACAGAAATTATTCAGTAACTAATTTAAACTGCTACTTTGCATATATGCACACATATTTATCTATGTATATACATGCATATATGTAAGAGGAGGGAAAATATGCCTTTAGGAGGGCTTTAAACCAAATGTTTTATTGATAAGCTCGGGGCTGACTACTTACCCATGGAGAACCAAAACCTATTTATGAATTAATAAAACTGAAATGTCACTTGTCTTCTAAGTGAAGCTTTTGACTTCTCTGGAATTTCTAATTACTCCCATTTAAAAGATGCGTCTTTGCAGTAGTGACCTATTCGGGTTCTTAAACATCAGGTTTTATCATTTGCCCTTTCTCTGATCATGAGGCTGAGGTTGATTATGTGCACTGATCAGCATTTGCCACCTTGCAACTGCTCCGGGACTTTATCACTGGCTCTGCTTCCAGCTCCTTCTAGAAATCGAGGCATTTACTAACTGACTATGTACAAAAGTGTTTGAAGTGTTTTAGCAACCAAACAAATCACGCAGTGAGAAAGAGGTTCCAATGGCTTGGTTGTGGTTACGGTTGCCAGGGAAACCACTTCCTTATACAGTATTTGACAGCAGCCATGGTTTGGTTTTGTTGGTTTTGTTCCGCCCCCCCGCAATGCCATAGAAGCAAAGTTTGCTCAGAAGTCTGGAGAAGTAAGTATATAATAAAATGAACCATAAGGCAAATAGACGTTATGAAAATGCAGAAGAGGAAAAATTCTGGTTATCAACTGATGTGATATTTTATCATTTGGAAGTGAAGCAGGGTGATCTGTTGAAAGGCAGCAGAGTGAGGGTGGGGAGTAGGATGTCCTTGCTGAAGGAAGTCCAGGGTTTGTCTAGGTTCTGAGAACAAACTGTTCAGTTAAACAAATAAACTCACCTCTGCTGTAGACAAACTGAGAGGTGGAATTTTAAACAGATTCGGTAACATGATCAGGAAGAGGCTTGGCTCCATTGCCTGGCAACTAGACTATGAGACGTTGCATGGGCTGCAGAAATGAAGGTTTGTTTCTGGGGTCGTACAGTTTCCACTGGTAGATTTTACTTTAAAGGAAAGAAACAAATTGTGGTACATGCTGCTAAAACTCCTTGTGGAGAAAGAAAATAAAATATTGAAATAGGTAAGGTCTATTTAAAAAAACAAACAAAACACCACGTTCTCAAGGCTTATGAATTTAGAACAATGTATCTACCAGGGAGAGAATGAGATTGGTTCAATCCCATAGCTTTTAAAAAAATTATCATTTTTCACGTGACTAGGTATGTGTTTGTGTGTGCATGCAGGTGCTCGTGTGTGAGAGTATGTGTGCACAAGTCTGAGTGGTCTTGTGGAGGCCCGAGGACTACTTCAGCTGTCATCAGGGATGCTATTACCTCCTTTGATACAGGGTCTTTCATTAGCCTAGAGTATATTAATTAAGCTGGACTGGCTGGCCAACGAGTCCCAGCCATCTTCCTGTCCCTGTTCCCTCTGTAACCATAGCACAGTGATGCAAAGTGTGTCAGTGCCCTCGGCATCCTTACGCAGGGTCTGGGAATTGAACTCAGATCCTCACACTTGCACAGCAAGTGCTTTACCGCCTGAGCCACTCTCTCACCTAGCCCTGTAGCACAGTGGCTCTCAGCCTTCCTAACGCTGCGACCCTTTAATACAGTTCCTCATGTTATGGTGATCCCCCAACCATAAAGTTATTTTCATTGCTACTTCGTAACTGTCATTTTGCTACTGTTACGAATTATATGTAAATATCTGATATGCAGATGGTCTTCGGTCATCCCTGTGAGAGGATAGTTTGACCCCAAAGGGATCGTGACCCACAGGTTGAGAAACGCACGGTTGGAGCTTTGATTCTGACAATTTTGGGTTTTCATTTACTAAATGCATGATTTCTAAAAGATTGCAGAGCTCGTACCTCTATGTCTCTAACACGTAATTCCAAAGAGAGTTCTTAAGGTATACACACTGCATGAATATATGACTTTCAATAATTTACTGTGAGGCCACTTTAGCTTACGAGGTTGATCTGTTTGCTCAATGAATGATTTTTTGAGCATCTGTATTTTGAGTACTGTAGATATATATGGTTGAATAAAACTCATAGTCTAGTGAAAAGGAAAATATACAAACAAAAGTGAACTCTGCCGAAGCAACTTTATGGAAAGTATACAGACTTCATTGGTTTAATTGGAGTTACAGAGTCAGATTCCCACCACTTGGCCAGGGTTCTTCAGATAGCTCAGCTCAATGTTCTGGGGCTGAAGTCCTCTGTCTGTCTCTCTCCCTGCCTCCTGTGGTCCCTCTCTCCTTTGTCTCCCACCCCCATCTCAGGTCTTACGTATCCCAGGCTGTGAAGGTAGCTCTTTCTACAGGTCATCTGCATCTGACATGGTGATCTGAGTGAGGCCAGAAGGAAAGCCGCGGCTCTGACTCTGACCGCCAGACTCTGCTTTCCCATAGTCTACAGATTCTCATGTTTTCAGCTTGCTGTCCTGTTCTCGTGGCTTTCTTTATCAAACTGTGCACACTGGTTAAATCTCAGAATCAGAGTACATACAACACAGACACATAACACAGTCCCCATTTCAGTCAACAACGGGACACATACGACAGTGGTCTCTAAGATGACATCTCTAAGTGACTATCAACCATTTTAGTCTGCGCAGAGTGACAGAGTCGCCTGGTGACGCTGCTCTCAGAACATCTCTCCGTCAGTAAGTGCTCATGACCGTCGTTAAGAAACTTGATTTTTCCATCAGGAAACTGCTAGAGTTTAGGCTTCCTGCTTGGCTTCACAAACGTGGTTGCTGTTTCATGACAACCTTATTTATTTTTCCTATTTCCAGTGTTTTGAATTCAAGCAAATATAATGTGTTACCCATGTGAGGTCCCAGCAATGTTATACCCTCCCTTAGCCAGCTCATTGGAAATAGCTGTAAATTCCTTTTCCTTCTCTTTACCAAACACCCAGGCCCAGGTTTCCTCCGAGGCTTCATATACTGTGTTTAAGAAGAGGAAAAAAACATGTCCTGGCTGAGTGTGGCCCAGACTTCCTCTCGTGCCAGTGGTGCACCTCCTAGTTATTTCTGGTTTCCAACTAATAAATGTCCCTGAGATATATCTCTGAAACAAGATATATGACTGTTATTCTAACTTTCTCAGCTTCTTCCTAATAAGCAGGACGGGCATTTCTGTTAGAAGAAAATTGGGGAATCCATTCAGTGAGCACGATACGGAAAATAAGAGTCAAGGAAAAGATCCCAAGCAAGAATAAGATCGAAAAGACTCCCTTTTCCTCGGTAGTTATTTCCTGTTCTTTTGGCCTTAGCGTTTCCACCATGTAGTTTCTAGCTTCCTGACAGTTAGAACCCTGAACAGGAAATGAGCTTTGTCTTGTGATGTTTCGCTGTGAGCCCTGTGGTTGGAGAGACTGACCCTTCCCTACTCTTGTCACACCTGAGCCGTCTGACACCATCCCAAAACGAAGCATGGGGACAGTCTAAAGTCCATGGGCGAGATCACGAATCACGTTGCTCTCTCAAAGCACGGGACTTTTTTTTGTTTTTTAAAAAGGAATATCCTGACTTTATAATCTGGTTAGTTACTAATTCACTAAGATATGTTACTTTTCTGTGACACATTGCTACCTTGGAACAATGGGTTGTTAGGCAACTTAATATAAAGCAAACTGACAAAAACATGTTTTCAAGTTTCGACTCACTAAGAAGTTTCAATGAGATTTCCAAATCTTGAACTCCTTCGGGAAGTGACTGCAGTGATCCGGTGTGTCTCCTTCATCGCTTCCTCTTTAGTTGGAATTGAGGAATTAAATGACATCGCCACTAAACAGTAGTTTACGCTATGTACCTGTGATGTTTAATCTCCAGAGTGAACTTGATTGTGTTGTAAAGTACCTCGGAGATTAGTGAGGCGCGCACTGTGTACGTGTGTTAGGAAGAACCCAGAGAGGATTCAATGAAGGGAGAAGATTCGCCGAGTGTGGGACGCCTTAGTGAAACAAGAGGAAAGGGCTGGGGACTGATGACCTAAAAGTAGGAAAGGAGACCCTGTGAGCACAGGCTCTCTGCATTCCTCCTCATGCCCCGCCCCCTTGCCGCCCTCTCCTCCTCCACAAATGAGCTGCTGCACTCTGCCACCCTTCCTTCCTAATGAACTGCTGGGGTGTAGGTGGCGGGGGGGAGCCCTCAAGATTTATTTAGGAAAAAAAAGTGCACATGGATGATCTCAGCATTTAAACTGCATTGTGAAAGTTAGGCAGAACATTTCAGTTAAGCGCAAACTCATCATCGTCCTAAACTTACATTCCCTGCCAGCTCCCGCTTATGTGAAGATGCTGGTCTACTTTCAGACACTGTGCGGTTCCTAAGGTCATGTTCTGTCCTAGCATTCAGGTACCTATTCACATACACAAGGCCAAGTCTAGGCTGCCACATACAAATGGGCTTAAGAGAGGAGTCTTCTGAGTCCCCTTGACCTGAGACCTCAGGGTAGGCCACATTTACCCTGGGTCAGATTAAGCAGCTGCTAACCGGCCTATATGGGCTTTGTGTAATATACAGGAGCACCTGGCTCAGGATTTGCACGTGTTACAGACCTGATGACAGTTTCCTGTGGGTGAGGAGAGGTGCCGAGTGACGTCACAGCTAGAGAGAATGTGACATAGGGAGGTGTTTGTGTTAGGCAAATAGCAATGGCATGGAAAGAGTTGTGCTGTACCCTGAACACAGGTGCTGAGAGCCTCCAAACCACCCAATTTGGAGTATTTGGAGAGTTAGACCCAGGAGTATATACCCCCAACAAACAAACAAAACAAAATAAGAAAGCAAAAATCTCAAAACCAACCAACCAACAAACACAAAAGCTCCACAGGAAACTGAAAAACACAGCAGTGTTTTTCCTATCACAACAAAAGAAAGTTTCCTGGAGTGCTTGCATGTTTTGTGCTCTGGGGACAAGTGGAAAAACAAGGTGCTTATTCAACCCTGCTTGATTGCATGAGTGACTGTGCTAATAACCAGGCAGAAGCTGAGTCCTTAATGAGAGTTTCATCTGTACTTTCCTCCCTCACCTGGACCTCTCTGTAGGGCACCAGGTACCAGTTCCTCACTGGAGGATGAGACAGACAAGAAGGAGGGATGAAGGAACAAGCAAAACATGATGATACAGACAGCATCTCGGGATGCTTTCAGTAACTTCCGGTCTTCCTCTGCTCCCCAGAGAGGCAGACTGAAGTTCTTTCTTGCAGCCTGCTAACGACATGTGCCTATCTGAAAGCAACTTGAGGGTCTTCCCGGGCTCAGTCCCAGAACGCGGAAGCTGCCATTAAAGTGGTGTAGGTGGCAGAAACGTGACCTTGTGGGACCTTCAGAAGACTTCAGGGGCTGGCTGTAGCTTATTCCTATTTGGAGCAACTCGAGCCCTCCACCCTTGCAGCAGAGCGGCAGGTTGGCGGAGGAGGCTGAGATTGAAACTTGTGAGCTGCACTCTTATCTCAGACCATAAAACGAAATGGCCATAAAGGAGACATCTACCCCATGCGAGAGCACACTCTGAGTGTCTGTGTGCCTTCTGGGTTCCCGGATTGTTTCCCTCCTTTCCATGCAGATGTGTGGCTCTTCTTCGGCAGTCCATGTTTTCATATTTGACTTGACTGGAATCTCCAGCTGTGTCACGCCATGAGATCTGCGCTGTTTGGCTAAACTCTGTGGTGAGATGGCGGCGGCACAGACTCCTTGAGATGGCTGTTATTATTACAGAGGAGGAGACACCTTCCAACATGCTGAGAAAATCGCCTGAGTTTACAAACACAGTTATCTGGGGAGTGGAGGAGATGGAGGGCGGCAGGTGGGAAGCCGAGGGGAAAGGACAGGGGAAGGCGATCACGTGAGAGTCCTAGTCATAAAAAACCGAGGAACGGGTGATGTGGAAAAGATGGAGAAGGTTCAGTGATTGATCCTACACGCACTGTTCACCTGACGTTCAACCACAATTTGAAATTCGGGCCAGTTAGCCACGTCCGTTGTCTGCACAGCATACCCAGTCTTAGAAGTCCAGTGGGCGAAAGCAGTCTTTGTGGCAACTGGCTAAAGTCTACCGACAGATCAAACAATCAGGGGACCGGGCATTCTCTGCTGCTGGTATTTCGGCAATGTGATGTGATCCAGTCTGGACTGATCGATTTCATTCCCCAGCCTCCCACTCTCATAGGCTCAGTGCTAGGGCCATGCACATTCCAGAAAAGACACAGTCCCTGGCCTGATACTACTCTGTGCATCTTGCTCCTCACAAGAGAGCTGTAGAGAAATTGAGGGTGGCGGAGAAAGACCTGAAATGTTAGTAGAATTGCTGGTGCTTTCTTACTTACACAGTCACCGTTTTGAAGACAGGGTCTCACTATACAGCCGTGACGGGCTGACCTAGAACACACTGTATAAACCAAGCTGGCTTCAAACTCACAGAGATCTGTCTGCCTCTGCCTCTAGAGTCTTGGGATTAAGGCCGTTTTTCTTCTACTCTTAATATTAAAAGTGTATTTAAATAGTTGTACGTCTTTTAAAATAATAATCATATTTATTTGAGAATTTTACAATATATTTTAATCGTATCCAGTCCCTCTCCCCATTCCTCCTAGATCCTCTGCCATCTCCCTGCCCCCCAAACACCCCCTCCCCTTGTTCTTGCTTCCCCCCACCCTAGTTGCATTTCTTATACACTTGTGCCATCTATATTCATTAGATAATCGTTAGCCATTGAGTAGTATTTGATTCTTTTAAATAAAATTTGTAGAAGGTCACCAGGCTTCTGCCGTGGTGCCCATGGAACCAAACAGGTGTGGAGTCATTCTTGTGGGGTGTCCACCAGAGAAAGCTGCTCAGACATGGATTTAAACCATTATTATTGAATGGAACGTCTTTATTAGCTGGCCGGCAACTACACTGAGTGTTCAGGCTCCCTGTGTGTCACAGAGCCTTTCTCAGAGTGAGTTTTTAAGCACAAAGCCCACAAAAAAAAAAAAAAAAATCCATATTCTGGGTTGACATACTTCAGTTAGTAAGAACAGTTAGCCAGAAACAGAACTACAGAAGCCCAAAAAACAAGTTTAGTACATTTAGAAACTCTCCCAGACTTTGATGGATTAAGTCTTTGTTTTAGTTTTGGCAGAAGGTACTGTGTACATGCTGAGTGTGACAGCCTGAGTGGCACTTCCATCATGGAAGTCAGTTGTGCTAAGGTCTGGGACCCTGTTAAGTCCTTGGTGTGAAAGAAGTTAATCAACTTGGAAGTAGATGCTTGTAACAAAGTCAGAGCTGCTGAGCCTCAGAAGACACAGGCAGGCTACTGACTCAGGAAAAGGAAGCAGTTCACCTCCGGGCCTCACTTCTGTCTTCTGCATCAAACTCTGCCTGACTGCACGTTCTTGGAGCTCGTTTCTGTGCCGAGGGTTCTAGAATCACAGGTGAAAGCCAATTAGGATCCTGATGTTTGTTGTAACCTGTGTCATTTGATTGTGCCACACCAGTGACAACTTTCAGATGAGCAGGTTTAATAATTTCAGGAGACTGGGAGTTATATAGATATTAGGGGAGTTTGCCGGTGTCACCTTTACAGACAAAGGAATTATCTGTAAATTGCAAGAATATTGGAATCATGTTCTCACTGGAGTACCTTGTTTCCATTAACCCTGGATTTGCAGAGCACCAGGAAGAGGAATGCAGCCTCTTCAATGAAGATCTGGGAAATGCCACAGAGTTTCCCTTCTGTTCCCCTTCCCTTACTCTTCTAGAGAAGAGTATCCATCCTAGGGCACAATTGTGAGAAGAGACAAACAAGCCTTACTGCCCCCCAGGCCCTGGCGCTTGACTGCAGTGGGTTACATTTTTCTTTGATAACATCAAAGGCTGAGAAATGGCTCTTCAAAGGCTGAGTGGGTTGCACTGTGATTTTTAAAAATTATGCTTCGATTGCTTTTACAATATGCTCTGTGCCCATCTCTTCAAAGCTGCCAGAGACTGGAAAGCAGCTGCTTTGATAATGGTCAGGGAAAAAGGGCAAACTGGGTCCAAATTCTGACTGGAGATGGTGAAAAGCCCAGAGAAAGCGGCATGACTCAAGACCCTTCAAATGTCACACACCTCTTCCAGATGATGCGTGCAGATGTCCGAGGAACAGGATTAACCTTTGAAGAACACTTTATTTTTCTCTTCCTGGACCCTAGAGCTTTATCCTTCTGAATTATTAGTGTCACTTGCAATCCTCCTAGAACACGTGTCTGCTCTCTGTATAGATCAGTCTTTCAAAGTGATCAGCCTCTCCACCAAAACTCGGCCGATGGCTCAGTGCGTGGATAGAACCCTGCAGCCAAGAACGGACCGCTCCTTCCTCTGAGCCACTATAACGCTTGCCAGCAGGACCTCTGCGCCACCATGATGCTTGCCAGCAGGAGCCTTTTGCCTATGTTTTTCTACTGATAACTAGTGTAGTGCTTCTATCGTTCATCACATTATTCTGGGGAATTACTCTATTCCTTATGTTATTATTCATCTATCTAATGTCTATTTACTAAACACTTAGAAAATGGAAACTACTGGGTATATGACGGTAGGAACGGCGGGATAGATGGGCAGGGCGTGTCTAACTTACAGAAGCTTATGATACAACAGCACACGAAGACATCAAACACGTATCTAAGAGCATTCGAAGATCTGGCACCAGGGAGCACAGGAGAAGCGCACAGCTTGTGATGGGAGGGGAGGAAGTGAACCCAGGAGTAGCTGGGCAGAGGAAGATGGAGCACTGGGTTTGCAGAGGCAGGGGAATGTCTCCCTAACTCTCTCAAGGAGCTATGAGAGATTCCTCAGTGAGATGGGCTTCCTCCTAAGGAAGTAACACCGCTGATAAGGAATAACATGATCGTTCTTTCACAAGGCTGACTTTAGGGGCAGAGTGAAATCCAGGGGCCCCATGAGAGGAAGTGGCCTCTTAGCTGCAGGAGTCCAAAGAACGGGGTTGACAAAGCCCCAGGCCTGCGTAGTGGTGAGGAGATTAGATGGGTTGGGGACTCAAAAAAGCTCAGGGTATGGTAGCAGACTGGCGGGCTGATAAGGACTTGGTGAATACTTATTATAATGACCACAGCAAACACTTATTGATAATAAGCACAGTAAATACTTATTGATAATGAGCACAGTAAATACTTATTGATAATGAGCACAGTAAATACTTATTGATAATGAGCACAGTAAATACTTATTGATAATTAGCACAGTAAATACTTATTGATAATGAGCACAGTAAACACTTATTGATAATGAGCATTGATCCTCACAGGAAACAGGGTGGGGAGAAAGGGCGTGAGGATTTTTCTGTTGCTCAGAACCAATAACTACTCTTACTCTGTATCCCAGCTTCTCTATATTGAAACGTCCAGGGTGGTTGAAAGCCAGCAGTTTTAGTTTCTTTCTCCCATAGTAACATGGAAGAAGTCATAATAGACACAGTTGTAGTATTAGGCCTGTAATTTATTATAAGAGCCTGCTAGGGTTCTGGGAATATCCCAGTGAACAAGAATGCAAAAAGTAATAATCTTTGCCCCTATTGAACTTCATTTGGGAAGGAAGTCAAAGGCGAGTAAAGAAACTAGATCATTATACACCACGAATGAGACATAGACGGAGTGAGAATCAGTCACCCACTGATATCTGGGCCAAGGGAGTCTAAAGCAAGCTTCAGGAAACACAAAAGACCCTGAGTAGGGAAGAGCAGAGGCATTGGTGATGGGAGTCCTGAAGAGCCAGGCCCGCAGGCTGTGAGGAGAAAGCAATTTATTTGGACAGCTTAAGATGTTATTAGGGTTTTTAAGGCAAGAGAATGAAAGGTCTAGGTTGACATTTTCACGATGTCATCCTGGCAGTGACCGAAGCGTCTGTGGGGGAAGTCAAGCTCAACAGCTGTCTAGAAAGATAAAAGTGACTTAGGTGCTAACGATGAATTCATCTATTGCCTTTGTACCCTTGGAAGTGAGTCTTCCCATGGACTACATGTTGGTAAGTTTTGGATAAAAGTTGCAGAATATGTATTAGTTCATAAATTTTCAAAATACAGAAACACGTCAGTCAGAACGGCCCGTGGAGTGTCGCGCCTTGGGCCCAAGAATTACAGATTCTGCAATTTGCCTTCTGCTTTTCCTCCTTTATCACAACTAGATCTTTTAATAATCTCTCTACTGGTCTATTTTTGATACTTTTCAAAGTAAAAGCACATTTTATTTCTAAGCACATCAGTGCTAACACAGTCACCTGGGAAGCCATGGTTTTTGGGAGCTCTTTTTTTTTTTTTTTCCTTTTGTAATACGTATTTGAAATGTATCCATTTAAATATGGCATGTGATGAGCCTGGCAGACCACAGGCTTGGGCACACCCCAAACTCTCCGGGCCTGCACCGAAGCCCTCTGATATGTTTCGGTACTGTCCTGCCGATTCCTAGTCTTTTTCTCGCTCTTTTCTTCAGGTTAGATGATCTGCTGGTAAACTGAGTTCATTTCCTTCTCCCACTGACACTCTGCTGCTATCTATTTTCAGGGATTTTTCTAAAATTTCAGTTTTGCATCTTTCAATTCTCAAATTCCTTTTAGTTTCTTTGTTATAGTTTTTCTTTCTGCCAGATTTTCTTGTTTTTTAATTTATGTAAATGTTTTTCTTTTAATATTGTGCAGAGTTAAACAGCTGCTTTAAAAACCTTACTTATTAATTTTAAGAGCCAGATTGGTAGTCTCCAATTATTACCTTTTGGTTTGAACTGGTTCATATTCTCCTATCTCATTGTACATGACGTGACTCTGGATTGTATCTTGGATGTGCAGGTAATACTTTATATAGGTTCTAGATTCTGTTACATTCTTTAAAAGAGTGCTGCTTTATCAGCTGAGTTTGAGAAGAGGAAGACTGAACTAGGTATACTAAAATGTTTTGTTGATTTTACTGTAGTTTTATAGTAATTTATTTCTTTTCCAAGGTGTGTGTGTGTGTGTGTGTGTGTGTGTGTGTGTGTGGCAATAGTTGAGAGATCACAATATCACTTCAGCTTCTAATTTAGCCTTTTTTAACTGCTTGGAATCTGCCCTATACATGTATTGATCAGAAGTGAGACAAAGATTTGGGCAGAACTCATTTGCTGAAATTACGGTTCTGTTTTTGTGGCTGTCTCACCCCCTGAATGACTCTCTACTCTCCGGGCACATGGTTCCAACAAACTCTGTCTCCAGGAAGTAAATAAGTAAGCTGGGTTCTAACTATATAATAGTACTTAAAGTGGTAGACTGCCTTCAGGTTCAGGGCTAACAAATGAGACGTACTCCTTGTTAACTTTCTCAAGGTGTTGGCTCCCCTCCTCTATCTCTCTGCTCTTTCATTCCTCAGTGCCTTCCGGAAACAGTTTTTATTTTGTTCAGAATTTAACACTGTTGTCTGAAGCTGGCCCCAAAAGAGCCACCTGGTTAAATCTAAAAATTCCAACTTCTATTCTCAGAAGTCTATGTGTACCAGCTCACTAAGTTACACAACTCAATCAATACCTTAGGTGACTGTGGTAGTTTGTTTTCTATTGCTGCAATAAGACATTTTGATCAGGGCAACTTACAGAAGGAAGGGTTTATTTGGGGCTTGCACTTACAGTTTCAGAGGGTGAGAGTCATTACCATTGTGGCAGGGAAGCCTGGCAGCATGCAGGCGGGCATGGTACTGGAAAACAGCTGGGAGCTCACATCTCAATCCACAAACAGGAAGCAAAGAGAGTTAATTGTGAATATCACGTGGCTCTTGAAACCTCAAAGCTCATTCCTAGTGACAGTTCCTCCAACAAGGCCACACCTCACAATCCTTCCCAAACAGGGCCACCAAATGGGGACCAAACATTCGAATGCCCAAGACTACAGGAGATGTCTCCTTCACAGCACCCCAGTTACACTGTTGTACAGACAAGGAAACTCAGGCTTAGAGAAATCAAGTCACTTGCAGATCATATAGTGTTAGGGCCAGCCGATGGGCTTCCAAGGAACCACGAGATGTTCAAACCGAGGCAAAACGCACGAAGCTTTATTATTATCTGGCGTGTCGGGTCCCACGCATGCTCCCATGCATGGGGCAAGCATGGTGGGGGCCCCGATTCCTTGCCCCCAGGCACTTTTATGGGGTGCAAGGGAAAGGGGTCTGGGGATGGGCCTTGTGCAGCTCTGATTGGCTCAGAGCTCTCTATGTCAGACTAATTGGTTAGCGTGCAGGATCCAGGGGGGGTGGTCAATCATTGCCCCTGGACTAGCTGTCCTGGAGTCATGGTGGCACCTGGGATGCCCAGGAAGGACGAATTCTTGCTGATAGGTGTTAAGCTTAATGGTCATTCCCTGTGGGTGGGGAGGAGACTGAAAAGACTGTTAATGGCTGTTCTTGGGAAGGCATCTCTCAATAGGAGGCATCTCCCCCTATACGTGACTGCTAGCACCCAGGTGAATTCCTAGGTTTTATATTTCTTAAATCCTTTCAATAGAATATAGAAGCTTAAGAGAGAGAGACCTTCAAGTATTTCTTAAAGTGAGAGGTAGGCACAGAAATAAGTGGGCAGACTTAGAAGCTATTAGTTTTGTGGTTTGAATGGGAAATGTCCCCTATGGGGTCGTGTGTTTGACACTTGGTCTCTGGCTGGAGGTGCTGTTTGGGACAGCCGTGGGACATTTGGGTGGGATCTCTCTGGGGGAAGTAGATCATTAGGGGAGGTCTTTGAGGTTTTATAGTCTCACTTTTCTTTGGCTCACTCCTTGCTCCCTAACTGTTCACGCAACATAAACAACCACCCTTCTGCTCCCATGATCATACCTTCCCCACCATGATGGACTGTGTCTCTACAAACTGTGAGCCAAAACATTTCCTCCCTCAAACTGTTTCCCGTTAGCTATCTCGTCACAAGAACGAGAAAAGAAACTAACACGATGAGGAGGAAATCGGAATTTTTCTGAGATGTGGAAAGATTAAGTCTGAAAGACTGATAAAAGAATCGAAGCATGTATCCTGTGCTGATCGATGGGATGCATGGTTATCTAAGTTACTGGTAATGAAAACTGGGAAAAAATGTAAAAGATGTTGTTGTTGTTGGAGAGGAGGTGGGGATGGAAGTACTATAGACCTGTTAAGTCTGAGATCCTACCACACACTGCGGTAGAGCTTCCAGAATACAAACGTGGAGCTCGGGGGTGAGTTGGTTCACGCTGGAAGCACAACTTTCACAGTCATCAGCATGTGGATGTCCTTTATCGTCATTGGGTGGGATAAGGTAACCATGGCAGAAATACAGAACGAGAACAGACGGCGTTTTTCTCTGGACATTTAACTTTAAAAGTGGCAGAAGAATTTGGCAAAAGAACCTAAGCAAAGGCAGCCAGTGATTCTGAAGGAAAACCAAGAGAAGGAGACGTCATGAAAGCCAAGGGAAAAGAAAATGTTGAAAAGAAGGAGGTGGTCATGGCTGAAACTCTGCTGGGGGAGGGGAGGGACCTAGAAAGATGAGGACCGGATCTAGGATCTAGCGAAGCGTCAGGGGAGGATGGGAGTTGGATTCCAGTTGAGAGTAGGTTGGGAAATCAGTGTTTGGATGAGGAAGTGGAGGGAGCAGAGCCTGAATGGGCATTTAACAAAGTGTGTTGTGGAGCAGAGCCTGAATCGGTATTTAACAAAGTGTGTTGTGGATTGAGAGTAGAGGGAAGAGGAAAATTTTTTATGTAAATAGGAACGATGCAGTTGAGAGGGAGATACTTATCAACCTTAATCATTAACCCAGAGCAGTCAATTTGGCTTCCATATGTAAGTAAGAACAAAATGGAATTTGCCTTTCTGCACCCAGCTTGTTTCACTTCATAAAATGTCCTTTAGCGTCCCCGTTTGTGATTCCAGAGAGGTAGGGAGTAGAATGGTGGGTACCAGAACTTGGGAAGGGGGTAGAGGCAGGGGAAGATGGATAGATGGCTGTTTGAGGTTTAAGGGTAGAGTTGGGTAGGAGCAACAAGCTCTAATATTTGGTAGTACAGTAGGATAGTGTTGGTTGATAATAATTAATTACATATTCAACATGGCCAGGACAGGAGGAATTTTGAATATTCCTAACCAAAAGCAACCATGAATATCTGAAATCAGGGCTAACTACCCTGATCTGATTCCTACACAAAGGTACAGATCTTGTGCAGTGTCATACTGCAGCCCACAAAGATGTCAACTGAAAATAAAAGTGTGTTTCAAGAAAGCTTATTTGGGTACTTTTTGGGATCATTGTAAAATAGCAAATGATGTATTCAAAACTGTTCTTTAGAGAGCAAACCACGCTAAAATAGTTTTAGGCATATGCCTTTTCTAAAATTACAGCTCTTAGGAAACCATGGTGTTTACCTTCTGCGGTGAATTCCTACTTGTTAAGGCCCACACGGTCTCTGACTTCTGTTAAGCAGTGTTTCCCAAAGCATGATGCATCTGAGTGCTTTTTTCCTAAGTGATTTCCTCTGAAGCGTCCATGAATTGTCTCACTCCTCAAGACTTCACTTTCCTCATTTTTGAAATTTGGTGACAAATGATGAAATGTTCCCTGTCAAAGAGGTTCAAACGCAGTACTAAATGGAAAGGAGTTTTTAAAAACACGACATATTGGGGACTGAAGAGGTGGCTCAGCAGTTAAGAGGGCGTACTGCTCTTGCGGAGGGCCTGGGTTCTGATCATCCACATCCCCTGGCTCACGACAGCCTTCATCTCCAGCTCTCGGCGTCTGAGCGCCCTTCTAACATCTGTGGGTACTGCACTTGTGTGCACAAATGCATACATACACTTGGGATGGGAAAATGACGGCTGGTAACAATGAAGTCTATGATCAAAGTAGCCATAGAACAGGGGAATTTTAAATTAAAAATAAAATAAATCTTTAAAAACGAAACAGCATATTAGAGTCATGGATATAGCCCAGTGGCAGATTCTGGGCCTAACATGTGCAGGGTCCCAGGTTCAAGACCAGCATTGCTATGAAAGAGACCAAGAAAACAAGCAAATCCATAATAGAGAATTTCACTTTTGCAAAAATGACATGTAAACATTCATAGGCTTCATTTAATCACTTATTTTATATATTGATGACTGAAATTATTTTAAATACAACACCAAAGCTTAATATGAAATAATAAAACCTAAAACTTAAGGAAACAAAGCCATGCAAAACCAGATAAAACATATTTTCAATCCCAAAGAACAAATCTGATCGTTTGTAAGAGGATAGATATGAAATCCAGGTGGCCTGCATGGCAGAAGAAAGCCTGGTGGTTGATTTGCATCTGAGCCGGACCTACAAAGGACGAGTCTGTGTTGTTTCTAGTGCTCTGAATTGAAGTAAAAGCTCAGAGTTTTACTTCATCCAGCTGTCTTCCTGTTCTTTTTCTAAAAGCCCCACTTTCTGTGGAGCGCAACCTCCCACAGAATCTCCCTGCTTTTCTGCTCTGCTAATAATAACAACGGCTCAATTTCCTGACGAATTTTAATGAGCAGCTTCTTTGGGCTCTGCTTTTGGATAACTTTGCCAGTCAAACCCGATTCCTTCCTTTGATGCTGGTCTTTGTCCTGCAGCTCAGTGTGAGCTTTGGAGCACAGATTCGCTGCCTGGATCTGCAGGACAAATGCAGATATGCTGGATTGATGGCTTTGTCCCTCTGTCCTGCAGGGGCCACTCATTGCAATGTGTCCCAGCACCCTCTTTTGTAGCCTGTCACAGGAAACACTGCACCTTGGCGTGTCTCCGTGCTTTGGGTCCCTTAAGGGCTTCATAAGAAACTGGTAACTGTGTTTACTTGGTGGCTGAGAAGAAAGACTGTTTAATTAAAAGACTCAATTAAAAGGTGGAGGAGGAGAAAGAGGAGGAGGAGAAGGAGAAAGAGGAGGAGGAGGAGGAAGAGGAGGAGGAGGAGGAGGAGGAGGAGGGGAGAAGAGAACTTGTTATTTATAATTTCAATAGTTTTTTGTTAGCTTTTTTTCTTTTCTTTTAAGTGCCCTGCAAAGGTGAAGGGCTTGTAGACCGTTTCTGTTTATTGTGTGTTAAGCACAGGCCCTTCCTTTTCCTCCCCCCCTGCTTAGTGCAGTCCTGCCTTCAAGGTCCTTCCTGAGTCTTGAGCATCCAGCAACCTTCCTTATCGCTGGCCTTGGCCGTTTGTCCTATTCTGTGCTCCGATAACACACAATGTCTGCAGGAGTTCTGCAAACACAGCCTGCCCTGCCTATCTAAGTTTTGTCTTTTGTTCTTCTACTCGTTTGTTCCAATGAAGCCTCTGGAGTCCCAAGGCCCAGAATCTTGGCTCCAGATTCTTAGCTGTTTCAGGCCACTTACCATCACGACGCCTTAGGCTCCACCCAATCTACCTTCCAACTGCCGAACAGTGAGGTTGTCAATTATTAATTCAAACCCTATTCTAAGAGCTGCAAGGTGCGATGAAAATGCTGGGTCCTTACAATGGAAGTTTTGAAAAAGTTCCCCCGAAGAAGCAATAAGTGGGTTTAGATTTGAAAAAGGAATAGGCAGGAGCCAGTTGCAAGTCTGGAGGAGTGCTCCAGGCAAGAGGAATGGCAACGTGTGGGTGGACTCTGAGCTGGCAGGAAGCTGGGAGCACAGTATCCAGACCTGAAAGATGGAATTCATGCAGCCGGAACACAAGGGCTGATGATCACAGAGCTCCAAAGGGCCTTCTGTGCTGGCCATTTTCCTATTGGCTTGTGCCTGTATCCCGGAGAGCTATACCCGTAAATGCTATTCACTTAGAGAACATGGAGAAGGGGATTCGTTGTTCTAGGCACCAAAATAAGGTAGTTTTGGGGTCAGCGATATGTCACAAAAATCCAGTCCGGAAAGCAGAAGCCGCCCTAGGCATTTGACAGCCGGGATTTAGTGTGCAGAGCTGCTGGATCAGGCTCCGGAGGAATGAAAAGCCAAAGAATGGGTGCTTGCTGTAACAAATGAGAACTGTTAAAAGCTGCCGCCTCTCTCGACCAGAATCTTTAAGTTTTGTGTTCGGTACCTCTCTCCCCCTTATCTACTCCTTCACAAACCCCTGTTTTTAGGATCTTGGGAGTATGGGCAGGGAGTCCATGGGTACTGCTCAGCAGGTGCTGCATCTGAGGAGCTCTGTTGGGAATGTAGGGAAGCTTTCCCAGAGAACGCTGGAGCCTGTATTTCCAACAGAACACATTCAGATTAATTCGAAGAATTCTGGAAATAAATCAGGAGGCCCAAACCAACCTCCCATCCCAGGATAGAGGATAATTGCCAAGGCAAACAGAACAGGTAAAATCAGGGAGGGTGCTACCGCCGAGTCTCCCTCTAGTGGCCACTGTTGGTAGAAACTAACAGGGAGTAGCCAGGGAGCCAGCCCAGGTATCACATTACAAAGCTAGAAGGATGTGTGAAAACTTCCAGTTTTGTGAGTTTTTAGAAAAGACTCATAGGATGGGGGAGAACAGGAAAAGAACAAGGGGAGTATTGGAAAAAAAAATGGCGACAGGGACAGAGAGAAAAGAGAAAAGGTTGTCCTCACTGAGACTGTGCAACACACACACACACACCCACACACACACACACACACACACACACACACACACACACCATTGTAATAACAATAACAGTAACATAATAATAAGCTGGCAGGATATGAAGACAAACATGGTTAGCCCAGGAAACTCTTAAGGGCGACTTTCATTTCTCTCTTTCCTCAGTACAGCAAGTTACTTTGGAAGCCCTTGTGGAATACTCATTCCATGGACTCTTTCTGGTGTAATAAAGATGGATTCTCTGTCTAATGCAGAAACAGACAAAACTTCCTCGTTTTGAGCTACTTCAGTCTCTGAATTGGAAAGCATGCATACACATGATCATTAAATGAAGTATATTATTTCTACTTAAATACATATATTTTAAATTATTAATAAGGAACAAAACCTATGTGCTCTCACTGTTGGGTTTAAAGTTATTGGAAACAAGGACCCAGGCTCGTTAAGCTGAGACCACAGGGGGAAGTAGAGTTTGGTTTCACCTCCTGAAGGATCTCACCATTTATAGATCTCCTGCCCAAGAACTCCAGGGAAAAGGGACACTTCTCCCCCATGTTCCTGAAAGTGGTTGTAAACTTCCTGCATGCCTAGTCCCCAAGGCTCTGCTTAGGCTTCCTTTGACTGGCAAAGCTTAGCGGGAATCAAGAGCGCCCACCCTACCCAGAGATCCTCCCTTCTTCTTGTCTCTGCGCTTTTTGTTTTGTTTTTCTTCCCTTTTCCCTCCATACCTCCTTCCCTCCCTCCCTCTCTCCATTCTTCTTCTTCTTCTTTTTCTTCTTCTTCTTCCTCTTCCTCTTCTTCTTCTTCTTCTCCTTCTCCTTCTTCCTCTTCGTCTTCTTCTTCTTCTTCTTCTTCTTCTTCTTCTTCTTCTTCTTCTTCTTCTTCTTCCTCTTCTTCCTCTTCTTCTTCTTCTTCTTCCTCTTCTTCTTCTTCCTCTTCTTCTTCTTCCTCTTCCTCTTCCTCTTCTTCTTCTTCTTCTCCTTCTTCTCCTTCTTCCTCTTCTTCTTCTTCTCCTCCTCCTCCTCCTCCTCCTCCTCCTCCCCCTCCTCCCCCTCCTTCTTCTTCCTCTCCTCCCCTTCCCCCTTCCCCTCCTCCCTAGTGTTTAGAGTCTTGAAATATATTAGTGGAAACATCAGGTAGGTATGTTACAGAAAAGCAGGGAAATTACCATAGACCTTGGACGTGCTATTTGATGGCATTATTAGTTTTTTTTTTTTTTTTTTGGTTGGTGAAAGTTAGAGGTCTGTCAGTTTTGCACATTCTAAACAAATTTACCTGCTAGTCACATACAGAGATAGGTAAGGAAGTGCTATTTAAGAGTGCTGAAGATAGCACACAATAAATTTTTAACTAGGCTCTGTATCTACAACACTTCCAAACTCCCCACAAATAGTAAAGTGCTAATCAATTAATCAGCCTTACATAAAGTTCAGTTCTTCCCAGAAAATTTCATTCACACTATATAGCACAGACTGGCCTTGAACTTGTGATATTCCTACCTCAGCCTCTTGAGTCCTGGGATAACAAATATATACTACCACACCTGGCTCAGAGACTCTTTTCCTACTCTGTGCCCATTGTATAAGCGATATTTGCACCTAACCCATAAATAACATATTACATATATTTCTCAATACTTATAATGATATCCTTAAAAATAGCCAAGCCTGGGGCTATGAAGATTGCTCAATGGTGAGAACACTTGCTGCTTGCAAAGGACATGGACATAAACACTCACATGGTGGCTCCCTCCTGTAACTGTAGTTCCAGAGAATCTGAAGTCCTTTGGTGGCCTCTGTGGATATTATACACACATGGTACACAGACACATGCAGGCAAAGCATTCATACCCATAAATAATAATAAAAATTATTACCATTTATATAAGGCTGAGGCAGAAGGACTGCTCTGAGTTCAAGGCTAGCCTGGGCTACAGAGTAAGAGCCTGTCTCAAAAAGAGGAGCAAACAAAAATAAAACAAAAAACCTACCTACTGTTTTGATACCAAATTGCCTGGATTCCAGTGAGAAGCAAATTGATATTTTGGTCATCTGAAGCAATTCCAACAAAAATAACTCAGTGATTTCATGAAATATTTTGAAGCAATAAGAATGCAACTTGTTTTCAAATGTGCTACATTAAAGGATGTGTTTATGTGAAAGATCGACTAAACGCAGAAGGTGACTTCTGACAGGTCCTCTTGGTCGATGCCAAGGCACAGGCATTTTAGTTCCTTTATTTCAACTCCTGCACATCTCCAGAGAACCAATAAAATGAGCATTTTAGTGTGAAAGAACCACAAAATATCATATAAAAGGAGTATTGAAATGTTACTGACTGCTCAGATGGACTCACCTGTCTGGAACAGCCATTTCTTGGACATAATTCCTCTTATTACCTGTAGTAATTGTGTTCTGCTCTCTCTCTCTCTCTCTCTCTCTCTCTCTCTCACGTCTGATCAGGAGGCAGTAATGACTCCGATAAAAGACAGTTTGTCCTACATGCGCTTTTCTCAGCGATGGCCCAAGCTCTCATGCTGTTGTTAAAATGGATGCTATCAAGGATTGCTGGTAACTCATTGTTCACCTGGAAAAGCAAAACACGTTTTAATCAGGCTTACACAGAGAGTTGGCAATAATTATGAATGTGTTTATTTCTCCAAAAATACAAGCTTGTTACTAATGTTTCCTAGGCCACCCTAGACATTAATTTAAAAAAGAAACTATTTGTAAACTCTTTATTTCTTTGCTAGTGGCAATATTAATGTGAAAAACAGGGGAAAAATCTTAGTGCAGAAACGTGCAAAATATGTTTCTGGCGAGTCTTTGAGTGCTACTTTTGATTTACTGTTGTCTGCTATCTCTTAATGGATTCGATCACCAGGTGAAGGACTATTTCCTGTTATCTTAGGTACTCCATGTACTTTGCCACCAAGATTGGCGTATAGCTCATACTGTAGAGTCGCTTACTTTTAAAACTAGTGCAGCTAGGTAGCTCTTACTAGCTTAGCAACGTGTAAATGCTTGTCAGAATTAAAGGACATGGTTATTACTTTTAAGGGCATCTACCAGATTCCAAACAAAATGAACAATGAACAAAAAACCAGATAGAAGTACCTTTGTTGATGATCCTTAACTGTGGACAGCTGGACTTATCTCTAGTCTCTCTGTAGCCTGGAAAAAAAGCTATTCATCTCTTGCTAGCCCAAAGATCCTTCTGGGACTAATGCTTTGATGGACCTCATCAAGGTTCTCATACTTTACCAGAAGAACTCAATTTTTCAGTATCTTTTATCTGTGCAAAGTTCTCTCTTTCTCTAGAGGCCTCTCTCTGTGACTCTCATTTTTGAATTCTCTTTCACTTAATTTTCACAGTCTTCTCTGTTCTGAGAGGCTTATTTCATTCCTCACTGTCTTCTTCCTTCAGGAAATTTCTACTCATTATTATTTTTTTTTTTGCATATATATAATCTTTGTTCCTTGGGAGCGGCCCTGAATGTACTTTACCAGACTCTGTGAGGTCTGGAGTTTCTTTCTCTTCCTCTTTGTCTCCATGTTGGATGCAGCTGCCGTGACGTCAATGCCCCACGTTGGTACACGACTTGTAGTTTGTACACTTATCATGTACAGTTTAGTGCAGTATCTACTTTTCATTGTAGAAAACTAGTTTAAGCAACTTCGACAGATAACAAGATTCTATATTGAATAAAATGCTTTGTTTGTCTCTGGAGCACATAATTAACAAGTATTTTAAATCACACCAATTTTGTTAGTAATTAACTGAATGAGAATGATAGATTTAAAGTTGACAGTGACAGAAAATAAAGGGCCGTGTGATACCAGGCCCTGTTTGCAGTAACACTCCTAAAGGGGACGCCAACTAGCACACCCGTTTGAAGAGGCAATCTAAGCCTAACTCGTGCATGATGGTTGAGCCAAAGTGTGTGCTTTGTCTATTATTCCACAGGAACTCACCAGATTTCACAGATTAGAATTTCAAACCCATACTTGTCTGTGGTAGCGGGCAACCGAGTGCCTAAGTATTGAAACTGAGTGAAGGCTAGGTTGGAAACCCACAGCAGAATACTCCACTGTGGCTGGAAGTCACAGCACACAGGAAGCAAGACACACTGGGAGAAGCTCAGTGTTGAGAGGAGAGAAATTTAAACAATGACCTATCATTTATATAAATTGAAATGTGTAAAGAAAGAAGAGCAGTGTGACTTTTAAGATGCACCTATATCTGACCACATTAAACAAGTTGGAATGCTGTCTCTCCAGGATGGAAGTGAGAAAGAAAAACACACTCTTAAAGAAAAATAACTTCCTATTGGCCAACAACCATTGACTGTCAGTCATGCCTCAGCCATGTCAGATGCAGAAAACAACATTTCTCAACACTCCTCCACATCCTCTTACATTCTGTTTGCCCCCTCCTATGGGGGATGGTGTTGCTATCCCCTTCATGGCTGAGCGTTCATAGTCACTTATCCTCAGTATTCTGAGCACTAATCCTCCTGCGTTAACCACTACCAACTGCAATAAGGGGCTTCTCTGACCAAGGATGGAAGCAATGCAAAACTATGGATATAAACATAAATATTTAGAAGTTAGTTTGACAACAGGCCCATTATAAGAACAATAGTTCCTTCCCTAGAATCTAAATCTCCACTAGTTGTGTTTTTATTTATGTATTTATGTGTTTATTTATTTATTTCGGACCACATTTACAGTATCATATGAATCCCCTGCTGTGGAGCAGACCTCAAATCCGATCAAGAGAGGATTGGTTACCTCCATAAACTGTCTTGCCACTGTTTCTGCTGTGGAAACATCTTGTCTATCAGGTTATTACTGTAACATTGTGTCCAGTGCTGGGTAAGGCCATTGATGTCTTTTCTCCCCCAGGAGCTTATATAACACCTTCCAGCACTATGAAAGCTAACCAACTTGAATCCTGATTGGTTCAGGATTGATTTCTCTGTGTCCTGCAAATTAAATGTTATCTTCAGTGGAGTCTCACCATGTAGTTATGTTGGCAATCATGAACAAGCCATAACTTGTATTGTTTTGGAAGCCCCTGGGGCCCTCCTGATTCATTGGAAGGGCCTGGCACTGAGACTTTTTTTTATTTTATGACTTCTTAGAGCAGTATTGTTCAATAATTTGGAATACTTCTGTTCAAACTGCTTTTGTTTTGTTTTGTTGTTTTGTTTTGGGTTTTTTCGAAACAGGGTTTCTTTGTTGACTGTCCTGGAACTCACTCTATAGTTGGCTGGCTTCAAACTCACAGAGATCCATCTGCCTCTGCCTCCCAAGTGCTAGGATTAAAGGTGTGCACCATCGCTGCCCAGCTTTCGAACTGCCTTTAAAAGTTATATTGTCAATTAGCTTACAAATCAGCTTGGTTTCATAAGGCTTCTTCTTATACCTTTAGTTTTAGTTAACCCACCCTTGCCCTTCTTCTGCACCCCCATCTCCATGCCTACTTAAACCTGTAGCCCAGTGTTGTTCTCCCTCTGTTATTTGATATTACATTCATTTTACTATCTCCTCTTATCATATATATATATAATATATATATAAACTCGGATTACAAGATCACTAGTTTCCAGGTAGTTTCTTTGTGCCCACTTCATTTTGGCTAAGCCTTTGGTCCTTCATCTTCTTATCCCCATCGCTCTACTGCCTGGTTGAGTCCTTCTGACCCATCTACTTGTATCTCACCTATACCCCATCATTACCCAAGCCTTAATTTATTCCCTATGCTGCCAATGGACCATTTCTACTTTCCTGGCTTCTACGTGTACTCCATGTTAAAGACACAACACAAACGTTTTGAAGCTAGGTCCTCATATGAGAGAGAACATGTGAAAGTTGTCTTTTTTCCCTGGGTGACCTCGATCTATAATTTTTTCTAGTTCCACCTATTCACTTGCAAACCCCGTGCTTTCATTTTTTTTTTTCTTTGTAGCTGACTAATAGTCCATTGTATATTATACACTACATCTTCATTATCCATTCACCAGTTGCTGGACATCTAAGCTGATTCTAGTTCCTAGTTATTGCTAATAGAGTGGCAATGAGCACAATGTGCACGTATTTCCATATTAAGATATAAATTCCTTAGTGTATATTCTCAGGAGTGAAAGACTGGACCACACGGTAGATCTGTTTCTACCTTTCGAGAAACCTCCCGACTTCTATAAAAGTGTTTTCCCCTGTCGTCAGACCCACGCCAGCATCTGTTGTCATTTGTTTGTATTTCTGATGGGGGCCATTGTGACTGGACTGAGGTGGAATCCTGATATCGTTTTTAATCTGTACCTCCCCGATTTAGAGTTAGCATCCCTCTTCTTTAATCTTCTACCGGAATAACTGGTTGCTGGTCATAACGAATTCCAGGGTATGATCCTCCACTGTGAAAGTGAGCTGTGAGGTGTGGGTGCCTGGGCTGGATTCGACCAGCATAGATAGGCATCTGGAAAAAAGTGAAGTTCATTATTCTTGAAAGAACATCTAAATGCTAATTAGCCCAGAAGGAAAGAAGACAAGTGGGAGATTCTATTTCAGTGAAATTCACTGGATTCTTAGACAGGAAGTAGGAAAGGTAGATGGGGAAGAGGGCAAGATGGGAGTGGAGAGAGGGAGAGAGATAGAGATAGAGACAGAGAGACAGAGAGGAGGGGCAGGGTTTTTTTTTTCTGGCTCATTGTGGTTCAGTCATGTGAAAGACATTTTTTTTATGATTCTGTTTTCACTCTTGCCTTGCAGTCTTGGGCCTTGGGAAGCCCCTGAATACTTACTGAGCACTGAGCCATGACCAGAGTAGTTTTCTAAGAAGTCTGACTGTGTGGATGTGGGTGGCCTCCGGAATACCAGAAGACAAGGTGAACACTGTACTCCAGTTCCATCACAAAGCGTCAGCTTTGTTGATTTACAGCCTGGCATCTGCAGAATGCACATATTTGTAAAATCACAAACAGCATCTGTGTGTCTACTGTCGAGAGGAAATGGTGTATAAAAGACACCCAGCACAATAATAAAAACTTTGTGTGTTTTTCTTCAAATTCAGGGTCCTAATGTTTTGATGTTATGCAAGGACCTTTTTGTTTCAACTTTCTAGTTTAAACATATTCTATCTGGAGACTCCATGGTAACCCTGCCATGTAAAACTCTAAGCTGTGTTTGTTCTGAAGAAAGAATTGTTTCTCTTTCTGACATTTAGACCTATGGATTTATGTTTGTGGCTAGAGGGAAGTTTAGTGTTTATTTCTTTCTTAATTGCCACTAAGAGATTAAACATTTAAACATCCCAAAAATGTGTCCAATAAGCATAATGAAGAAGCATTAGAAAAAATGTTTAAAGCCATAAAATATTTAGCAATTATGCCTGTTTGTAGTGGGGTGTATATAAGTGAATATAAAGACTGCAAAGAAATAACAGCACTGAATAAAGAAATGAATAAACAGGTAAATAAACTTCTGAAATAAGTTCAAAACAACTCATGTTTCCTCACATCCAATTATAAATTTTGCACGCAGCTTTCTTTGCAGACAATTCTTGTGAACTTTCTTGGGTCTCTAAATTACAGAAAATTCAAAAGTACAATGGAGAAAATTTCAAGAAGAATATGAGAATTAATCGGAGGCAGGGTTGAGTTTATGATCTCTACTGAATTGGCATAGCTTTGGTTAATGCTTAAGTAACTGGCTGAATGGGCCAGAAGTTTGACATGGAATTTCTATTTGGAATTCAAGTGACTCAAAGATTTACTATCTGTAAAGTAGTTCTGCACATGTAGAAATGCAATTCGCAGGTAGGGAAACCGAGACACAGAAATGTTGAATAAATGCCAGACTCAATACGAAGCAGTAAACCCACCAGTCCCTGAGATGCTATGGAACTTGCGAGATGCTATGGTTGCCAAGGAACTTGATGGAATAAAAGCAAGACCGAAGGACTGGGTCTTTAGAAAGGACCGACTGTTCTTCAGGGTCTCCCAATGTGTGCTCCGCCCAACACCTACAGCAGCAGTCTTTCAAGTACAACACCCCATCACACTTCGCTTCTCTCCGGCTTCCCTGTGTTGGTTTCTCGCTCATTTCTTTATATTGCTATGTCCTGTAAGAATATTGATGTATTTTTACAATAGCTTCTCTCATGTTTTTACTCTAACCTTACATTTTCTTACAAATTCAGCTAACATGTTTCTCCTTCAATTTTTAATTAAAGCAAAGAGTTCGTGCAGAACGATAAGCGTGTTCCTGAAGGTAATTTGAAGAACTGGCTGCCAAAGCCAATTTATCCGTTAGGAGCTTTGTGAGGAATCGGTGGTGTGAACTTAGTTGTAGAAATGTACTCTACTCTAGTCAAAATAATGATGTAGGGGAATTGTTTCCTGTGGGTTCCTTCTAGTCTTTTATGACTGACATTCACCCACCTAGGCAGGCATACACACACCCATTCATCCATCCATCCATCCATTTTTTTCCAACAACACATTTATTTGTCGTCCTGGTTTATATCAGGCACTGTTTCTGTCCTGAAATCCAGTGATACCCCCTCCCCCACTCCAATACAAAATATTCCCCAATCTCCGGGAGTCTCTTGTTTCAAGGTCAGGTTTAAGTCTGGTTCCCCAGGTCATTAAACCATGCTGTGTATCTTTCCTTTCCCTGCCTATTTATCTATTTGCTCTATCCGTAAGAGATAGCTGTAAGAGTTCTCTCCCTCACGTGGGACACGAAACTCCTGACTTCAAGAGCTGTCACAAGCTAGAAATACAAACAGCTTAACGATATCAAGAGTCAAGGTGAATTCTCGAATGGCATTTCTAGAGGCTCCAAGTGAAAATCAGGCTGTCTGTAGTGTCTAAAAGCCATGACAAGAATAACCATGGTCTTCAGTGTTGCTTTGAGACATTGTTTCCAGAGAGATGGAGAAAAAGAGAAATAAACACAGTTCTAAGCATAATTCACCATGTTGTTGCTTCCTACTTAGGAAACTCACTGAAACTCATCTTTTTTTTTTTCCCCCCGGTTGTGATCTGGAGACAGGTTGAAAGTATCCTCCCTATGGGGGATGGGGGATTGTGCAAAAAAAAAGAAAAAGAAGTGAGCATCCAGGAAATCTGGAGATAATGTACATATTATCCAGACTATATGTAGACTTGAGTAATTGTTTAATTGGCTTTTATTATTTCAAAAAAGAGAAATGACATTCGATTCTTTTGAAGGCTTCAGCTTTACAGTTGGTTGAGTGCTTGTCTTCTGTCAGTGTATTGCTGAGCTCAACTTCTGCAGTTGCTCAGGCCTCCCAGCACCACTGTGTACATTCCATTTGACTCCATTTAAAGTTCTGATAGATAAAGTGTCTGGGTTCTGGACCCGGAGGGCTGTTTCTCATGTTCCCTAAGAAAACATTGCAAACTTCCTCACAGTCTTCCAAGATGGGGCATATGGAACACATATTTCAACTTTCCAATGTGTTGCAACCTTAATATAAAATGTTAGCAAGAACAGGGAAAAATCATCTCAATGATGGCTTCTGTATAAACTCCATTTGAGCTGGCTAGTTTTATGTTAACTTGACATATGCTAGAATCATTTGGGAAGAGGGAACTTCAAATGAAAAAAAAAAAAATGTCCTCGCCAGATTGGCCTGTAGACAAGGCTGTATGGTACTTTCTTGATTGACATTTGATGTGAAAGGGCCTAGCTTTCTATGGGTAACACCACCTCAGGGGTGGTGGTCCTGGGTGCTACAAGCACCGTGTGCACACCATGAGGATCAAGCCAATAAGCAGTATTCAACTGTCGTGTGGAACCATAAGCTGGAATAAACACTTTCTCCCCGAGTTGCTTTTGGTCATGGTGTTTTTATAACAGCAATTGAAACACTAAAACACCACCCAGCTGTAAAACTGGTGACATAGGACTTAAGGATATCACTCTGAAGGTCTCCTGACCCAGGGCGTGGCTGTTCTTGTCATAACTTAGGAGATATTGGTGGCTTAGTTTTCATTTCGAGCTACAACAAATGTCGTTTGTGAATTTATCTTAATCTCTTGTCTTAAAAAGCTTTTTCTCTACTTACTCCTAAGACTCTTACACAGGTATGTGATGAAATATGGCCTACACTATTCATTAAGCTGTATGTATACCCCTTAGTGTCTAAAGAGTAAGCTCATCTTTGCTATCACCATCTGTAATGCAGGCTGGGTAATCGGTTTGATGGTCTTCTTTTTCTCTTTGGTGGAGATTCCTTGAGTTCTAAATGTAGGTGAGTAGTAACTTTGGAGCAGCCTCAAGCCCCTGAGATACTACCAACAGGGCAGAGCAGACCATCCCGATTTCTAGATTGTGTCTGTCATACTCAGACTTTTACTCCCAATTCTGATTTTCTTTTTCCCACTTTGAACTTCCCTTCATCCACTCTACAGACGAGGCAATCACAGCAACATGTATCTGCGTCTCCTAGTGAGGGGATCAATGGAGTGATGATGACTATTAAGAAGAACGAAGAGAACAACGGTATGCACTCCTCATGCAAACATTTGACTCTTAAAGCGTTCTCAGCTCCGACTCCGGGTTCAAACAAAGCCACGGTCTGAGCTTCCATGCACAGTGTTTAATTAATCTCCGACCTTGAAGTTCATAAATTAACATACCCTGTGATTTCCTCCTTGTGATAGCCTCTGGCTGTTTCCACTGCCTTCACGGCTACTGGCAGGCGGCTGCTCTCCCACAGTCGCTCAAAGTAAACAGGAATTTGGTCCCTGGGTTATTGGCTGCTTTCCAGTGTAAGAATTTGAGTTATTCATGAGCTTTATGGGCTGGCTTCTGCTTAAGCCAGACTGTTTTCACAAGGGAGCACAAGGACAAAAAGAATTATGAAGGGTTTGAATCTTGAGGATATTGCTTTCAAGTGCGTGATAACCTCTGTGTCTTCTCCCCAAGTATTTTCTAAACCTTCTCTTGACTTCTTCCACTACCTCACATTTCATGGTGGTTCCTGGAAATTTACCAAGGAAGCCGACCTGAAATCATGCATTCCTTCCAGAACACAACCGACTTAGACAGATGTGCACATGCTATTATTTTCTAGATAGAATATGCTGATGAAGCTTTTAAAATAAAATTTTTCATGAGACTGTAAGGGTAACTACCTAGGTTATAGATAATTCTAAGTAAGCATCAGGAAAAACAATGGGGAAGAGAACATGTTTTCACAGATAAGAACGGGTGTACTTTGAATTTTGAGATGGATTATGCTGATATGCTTTATCAAAGGAAAAAAATTAATAAGTTTGAATTTTAGAAAGGCAAAGGTGTTACCTATAGCATTATGTTTGGAAGGGAGTAAAAGAATTAATTCTAGGCTTCTGGAGGCTGGGCAACTAGAAGATGCATCTCCTTTGTAACGTCACCTAGAGGCTCATATGTGAGCAATGCCTTTCTAGTGTGAACTACATTGTCTGCAGGCTCCAGGATAGTATATACCAGAGCATAGTCTCTGACAGTTGTTTAAGGCTCAAGAACAAGAAATACTTGTTAATTGCTTCATTTTACTAAGAAATCTATGTGAATGGTCAAAAGACAAAATGTTAAATATATTACGCAGTCTGATTTATATAAATATTTCTTATTTAATGAAAAGTTTTATGGAAAGAGTATCTGTCTCAGTATGACTTATAAACAAAGTGATTCCTTCCCATTTCATTCCCTGTCAGTACGGGGTAATATCTGTCTTTCTTTATCATAAGCTTATCTTTACATCAGTATTTGTCCAACATAAAGAACAGCTGTTCTGAGCCTTCCTAATGCTGCAATTCTTTAATATATTTCCCCATGTTGTAGCGAGTCCCAACCATAAAAATATTTTGTTGCTCCTTCATTGCTGTAATTTTGCTACTGTTATGAATGTAATACTGTTAATAATAGCAAATACTACTGTGTAATGTAAATATCTGATATGCAGATGGTCTTAGGTGACGTCTGTGAAAGGGTTATTCAATCCCCAAAGGGATCTCCACCCATGGGTTGAGAACCATTGATAACAGAGCCATCTGGATGGATACATGAGAATGTGTATAGTGGGGGGTATGAAGGGGAGCATCATCAGGTCTCTGCGCCAAGACCGGTCTTAAACTCAAGATCTAAGGTTTTCTTTTTTTTTTTTTTTTTGGCTATCTGAAAAGTAATGTGAGTTCTTTTTAACCTGCAATTCAACTTTGAAGCCCAGTGTATTTCATAGATCAAACACTGGCACTCCAGCCGCTAAGAGATCTAGAGCTGAATGATATATGAATTTTGCCTTCAAAGAGTCCTCGGTCTGGTGGAGAATTTTAACACAAGACTATACAGAGTGGGGAAAGGTATGGTAAAGAGCACTGTAGGCTGCCGTGGAAACTGGGATAAGAAAGGAATCCTTCTTGAGAGGGAGAGTGAGTGGTTGGCTCTGAACTTCATTCTGCCAGGGCTGAGCCTTCAAAGAGGAACACAGTCAGCTTCAGGTGCCACTTGGCATTTTATCATGGATTCCTAAACGTTTCACAAATGCTAATGAGCCAACCTAAACCTAAGAGTGGGTTCATATATGATTCATGCATTCCGATAAAGTTTCATTACCGGGCAGGGTTTCTCTAGAAGTTGAGAAACTTCTTAGTAACTGAAAGCCTCTCCCTCAGGATATGTAATGAGCAAGACAAAACCAGTCATGCTGAGACAGTTCTCACTAAACCCAGATTGAGCAAGATCAGATATTGAACAAGATCAGTCAACCCTTTTTCCTTCGTTGCATCTGCAACATCATTAGAACATACGTTTTGGAGACATTTCTGTGTGTGTCTGTGTGTGTGTGTATGGTGACATGCACGTGGAGGTCAAAGGGCGCCTTGTGGAAGTCGGCTTTCTTTTTCCACTCTGTGGGTGCTGGGGATAGAACTCCGGTCCTTAGCCCTTGCAGCCAGTGCCTTTACCCACCAATCCGGAACACGCCTTAAACTGCGGGTCATGAGCAAACACGTGGAGGCCATGAAAAGTCTGGCCACAGTAAAAGGGACATACAGTTGAAAATGAACTCAAAATAAAATGTGTCATGAATGCTACATGTTTCTGTGAGTGCTTTACCCCTGCTGCGTGTCACAAGCTCGCTTCAGCCTTGGTTCTGAACACACGACGCTCTCGCTCGCTCTGCCTTGTGCTGCGCCCACATTACGCAGCTCTGATAAATGCGGCTTGAAACGCTTTGGCTCGGGTTGTAGACTGTTTCGTAGTGTTGCTACTGGGCGCACGACCTTCTCTGCTCTTGTAGAAACGTGATGATTTAATTATAGAAAACAAAGACTTTTAATATTTCTCTGCCATCATGTAACAAATTAGTACATCTTAGAACCGTATTGTGAAGATATTTTATTTTAAAGTTTTTGTGTGAAGTGTTGACTAGAGTTTTATATCAAAATATTAAATAAATCTTGGTTTTGGATTAAGACACAATTCCCAACATTTTCAGAAACGAGCATAGACAAACTTCTGTACTTTGTACTGTGTTTTTTATACAATGTGTTGTTCTCAGCATTGATGATTATAAAATTAAAATATCCATCAACTCTGGAAAATGTTAAAGATATTCTACAGTCGACATCATCAAATATTCAGAAAAAATTGGATTTTTTTTATTTTTTTTGAGACATAGCCCTGACTGTTCTGAAACTGAGTATATAGACCAGGCTCAGCCTCTAACTCACAGAGATCAACCTGCCTCTGCCTCCTGAGTTCTGGTATTAAAGGCATGCACAACTATGCTAAGAAAAATTGGATTCTTTGTGCATTATCTCGTTAGTTTGCAGATTTGCTTTCATCTTTAATAAGCAGTGGAATTACAGGTATACCAAAGAACTATTTTAAAATAAACTTCTTCATCACTTCTTATCATTAAATGTCTGATTTGTGGATCTGTTTCTTATACCTATATCTCTGGATTGTATAAACATTTCTCAAGCACAGAGGAATCACAAGTAGGAAAGGTTTGAGAAAATCTACAGTCAAAGTCTTGGGTGCGAGCTTTAGGATGTTATTGCTGTTGCCTAGTAGCTGTTTATCCTTTGGCGAGCCACCTGACTTCTCTGAGTATCTGCTACCTTATCTGTAAAGGGAGAGGGCGGAGTAATTATAGCTACTGATGACACAGAGATACACTTGAGGACTAAGTGAAATTAAATGAGCTACACAACAGATTTGGAAAACGTAAGCGTAGAAGGATATGGTTGTATTCTCAAAAGTGGAAGTCTATCTGATTACAAAAATACCCATACAGGTATCTACTATTTTTAAAGCCACTGTTCTAATTCTGACACGGGATCTCATTTGATGATAATCTGACAGGGAAGACTTTTATAGGAAAGGAAACCAAGGCCTGACTAAGACAAGTGTCTCATGAACAAAAGTTCTCCGACCCCAGCTTTACAGTGCTCTCAGCTCTTGAAGTGAAGCCTACTGGCAAAGGGGCAACTCGTAGTTGAAGGCTTACTGATGTTGACAGTATTTCTTCTCATGATCAGAACTAGAGACCCAGAGAAAGAAGTAGCGAATGTGGTCTCTGTGCTTTTATTCCATATAAGAGTAAGTGCTACTGTTGTTGGCTACAAATATAAAATGCTCTGAGTTTTTGTTGTCAAACCATGACCCAAGGAAGGATTTGACATAGAAAGTCATCTTCTGCTGATTAAAAACAATATGGTCTTTTAATTTATATTCTTTATAGTTTTGTCCTTTGATAACAATGGCACCAAGGAAGAGAATGCAGGAAACCTGAAATGCTGGTCCTGCTCCAAATCCCATCTTCCTCTAATACTGAACAAAGAGGAATAATACACTCCTGACCGTGAGGAACTGAAGAGGCCAAGTCTCACAGACTGTGTTCCATGTTCTGAGCACTCTAAGGGGGTTTTCTGAATCATTTAAAAGTGGTATAACTTTTAGAGATAGAATATATATATATATATATATATATATATATATATATATATATATAGCATATATATGTATATATGACTTAGTTTAATAATTAACTAACAATTATTGGTTTCATTGACTTAATCCTAGCTTGGTTTAATTATTCACTGGGTTAAATGAATCCCAGCATTTGTTTTTTGTTGATATGAGCCTTGTTGCATCATCCAGATGTGATCTCAGTAGCTTCCTGCCCATCTTTCTGTAAACAGGTGACCTTAGGGCCTGGAAACCGACTCCTGCCTCCTCCAGCCTCCACCAGCATAGCTTCTGCTGCCAGGCAGTAGATGGCAGGGTTGGGTTTGCCTTTTCTGGTTACCTTTCTTCTCACCTGTGTTTATTGGTAGAGCCAACATTCTAAAACCACCACATAAAGTCGCTCTATTTTCTTAAGTCAAACGCATTCTGTGGGTCTGACTCATTCTACTTGCATTACATAGTAAGTGATGCTTTCCTTTTCTTGCAAAAGCTTATAGAATAATTCTCAAAGGGATATACCCTCACTTTCCTAAGTTTTCTGCTCTACTTTCTATTCTCTAAATTCACAGAACATTTCTAGGATTCCCTTCCCTTCCCCGTGTACAAATCTGAGAATCAACACTAGATTATTTACTGTGTCCTTCAGATTTTCAGATAACTTTACTTTTCTTAAGGCTATAATAAAAAAAGTTCTTCCTATTTATGTCGAGAGAGGCAAAGATCGTACTGTGGAAGCATGCTTCTTTTTTGATGTAAATACTAGTTTTTAAATTTTACTTCTATTTTATTTTATATGTATATTTATTTTATATTTATATTTTATTTGTCTGAGTGTCTGACAAACTATTTGTATGCGTGGTACCCAAGGAGGCCAGAAGAGGGTGTTACATCCCTTGGGACTGGAGTCACAGATGGTTGTGAGCCACCATGTGAGTGCTAAGAATCAAACCTGTGTCCACTGCAAGCACAGCTAGTGCTCTTGACTGCTGAGCCATCTCTCTGGCCCCTCAATATGGGTTTTGAGATAGTTTTCCAAGGAATAGATACTTGGAGCCAAGCAGTGGCCCTTGGGATGAAATTCAGAGACCGGCTGGGGAAAAGTAAATGGAAAATGTGTGGAAGAGGGAACCTGCAAGGAAGGCAATTTTGTTCAAGGTCGAGAATGCAGTTGAAAAAGCCAGAAGCCAGTTGATCTTGCTCCGCCAGTGAGGGATGGGAAACACAGAGTGTAGCTTAGAAAATCTTCCTAGCGGTGACTTAAGGAAAGGCAGAGCTGTTGCCTAACCCCAAGGTAAAAACAAGCTAAGAGGACACCCCCATGTCCTCTGGAGATGACAGGGTGCCAGTGTGTTTAACATCTAGTCCTCATCCTGAAGACAGTCTAACTAGAACCTATTTTTGTAATCAATGGGGCTAGGAGAAGACTCTAAAATTGACTTAGAGGTAGGAACAGACAGCAAAAGCTTGAACCCGAATCAAAATAAAGTAATTAATTGGTTTATTTACTTATACATAACTTACCTTGTATTTCTTCACACTGTAGAGAAAGCTTTGCAATATATCTGCTCAGTGAAACATTTTATGGAAAGCCCGGCGTGGCAGGGCCTGGTGGTGTGTCCCTGCAAGCCCAGAGGCTAAGGCAGGAAGGTCACAAGGTCCAGGACAGTCTGGACTACAGAGCAAGGTCAAGGGCAGCCTGAGCAACTTTGGGAGACCTTCCCTCAAATGGAGAGTTTCAAAGGGGGCTGAGGGTAGACTTCAGCGTCAGAGCAGTCGCCCCGCGTGCACGAGGCCTTGGGTGCAATCTCCAACACCTACAGAACAGAAAATAGAAGGGAATAAAGGAGGGGAAGGAGGGAGAAAAGCTCACGTATGAAAGGTATTCGAAGGGGAAGAGGCAGAAGGCGCAGGCGTGACTGAGTGACTAGCCGAACAACTAGAGAAGCATCAAGACTCAGCAAGGCTGATTCACAACAATTTCTACAGTAAGATCCAAAATTAACAGTCAAATTATTCCCCTTCCCATCCTCCTCCTTCCCCTTTCTATCTTGTGGAAGCCAGAAGCCAGCTTTGAGGAGTCTTCCAGAACAGGGCCGAGGGGTGGGACTCAGCTCCTCAGGTTTGTGTAGCACGCACTTTGACCTGCGGAGCCATGGCCAGGCCCAGACCTGCCTGCCTGAGCACAGATCATCACTCCCGGTTCTAGACCTATCTCTGGGAGGAAGCAGCTGTCCAAAAGGCTGTGAAGAATCCAGACAGGCCTTGCTGGCTTTCCCATTTGTCCAGGTGCGTCTCTATTCAGCTGTCCATTTTTCATCGAATCTAAGCTTAAAAACCACACTATTTGGGTCTATGAATCTTTACCTCTGAGAGTTCCTCTGTCATGTAGCAATTTGAACTGATTAAGCGTGGTTTGCTTTTCTCTCGGTCTTGTCTAGGTGTAAGGGTCTGTGTGAGGCACTGGACCTTTCTGTCTCTAAAAGAGGAACCGTAGGAGGACGCTCTTTTAAAAAGCTGTGTCTTAGTGTCAGTTTCTCCTGCTAATCTCTTAGCCAGCCGTTGGCAAGGGGACAGCAGTCATTTTCCTAAACCTAAATTTAACAGACACCTGATAACTCTCGCCTTGCTGGTAGAGACTAAAGTAAACAGTTGTTCAGGGCCCGGGTCATCGCTGTACTATTCACCCCCGGGAATCTTTGTGGGAATGGAGACACAAAGAATGTGACTTGTTTGCAAAGGAATTCGTTCCTGATTGATATGTTCTGTCACACTTAACCCATGAGAGGGGGAGTAGGTGAGCTTTAGTATAATTTGAAAACCCTACAAATGATAAAAAAAAGAATCCAAATTAAGCAATTTTTATGTGGGAGAGAGAGAGAGAAAGAGGGAGAGATAGCTACATTTTCTTGGAGTTCTAAAATAGTTCAGAACTGTTACCCAAGGCCTAAGGATGGTTAACCTGAATGGAACAGTATAATTGCTTGGAGAGCCATCAACAGACACTGGGGCTGGGGCTGCACCCTGCCTGGATCCTTTAATCAGTCCTGCAAGAGCTGGGGCTGTAAAGTTTCAAAAGCTCCACAGGGAATTCCAACTTGGGAAGCATCTGTGCCTGGAACAGAGGATAGAGGTTAAAGATGGCGCAGAATGGCGTCTGGGCAAAAGTCTGTACGTGGAAGGAAAGCACCTGTATTTGTACTGTACGTGGTTATGGAGAGTCTTACATTTCTTTAGACAGAGAAGGGCATCATTTTGCAAGGTTTTTGATTTTGCTTGCTTGTTGAGACAAAGTCTCACTCTATAGATAAGTTGGCCTTGAAATCATAATAATTTTTCTGCCTCAGCCTCTGAAGTGCTGGGATTACAGGTGCAGCTTGAAGTTGACTCGTGTGCTAGCTGGCAGCTGCCTCCTAATGTCTCTGTTTCAAGATTCTCAGATTGACGCTTCCCTGTTGGAAGCCTTCTTAAACATGATTTTTTTTTTCTTCTGCTAATGAGGACTTTTCTCTAGTTTATTTCTTTAATGTAGTATCCTAGTGTCTCTTAAGTCTCTTGTCTTGAAAAAGAATACACACACACATATACACACACACCATACACACGCTCAGACATACCACACATACAAATACACACAACACATATATACAGATACCACACCACATCACATACACACACACACACACACACACACATACACACACCACATACACACACAGACATAGACACATATCCACACACACATACACACACCACATACACACACAGACATAAACACATATACACACACACACATACACATACCACACGCATTCACATATATACTCACATACATACACATATACCACACCACACACACACACACACATCATACATATCACAAACCACACACACACACCACATACATACATACATACATGCACACACCCCCCCACATGCACATACAAACACACACACCACACACTCACATATACATTCACACACATACATCACACCCCCCATATGCATACACACACACACACAAACACCCCTCCCGCATCACACACATCACACACCCACACACACACACACACACGTTGTGGAAACGTATTCTTTCAAATAACTTGATGTCTTAGGTTTCTATAAACATCATGACCAAAAGCAACTTGAGTAGGAAAGGGCTTATTTCATTCGTAGCATATAGTCCAGGGAAGTCAGGGCAGAAACTTAAGGCAGGAACCTGAAGGCAGGAACTAAAGCAGAAGACTTAGAGAAATGCTGCTTACTGGCCTGCTCCCTGTAGCTTGCTCTGCTTGCTCTTTTACACCATCCAGGACCACCTGTCCGAGGTGGTGAACACTCAGCACTGACTTCAGTGAGCTGGGCACGCCCTGTCATCATCAATCAAGGAAATGCCCCACAGAGTTGCCTATAGAAAATTGGATGGAAGCATTTTCTCCACTGAGATTCCTCTTCCCAAATAACTCCATCTTTTGTGTCAAGTTGACAAAAACTAACTACAGCACCCAGAATTATAAATATTTTTAAAGAAAAAATTCAGTAGATAGATTTTTGTTTACCTGATAGGGAACCGAATGGGTCATAAACTGGAAAATCATAGAGAATTAACTGTAGCAGGATGCTTGGAAGAAGTTTTTGTTATGTTGGTTTCTTTAAAACCGCAAAATGGCTTTTGGTCTAGGTGTCTGTTCCCATTCCAGGTGTGGTGGATGATTACGAGTTTGATTTGGAATGCTTGATGCCGGTGGCTGTAATTTGGTTAGGTGCTGCTGTTTTGCCATGTGTAGCTTGTTTTGGGGATTGCGTGACGCTTGGGTTTATGGGAACATTTGCTTAGCATGTGTAAGGATTGAAGCCCCAAGAGCTGAGGTAGATTGTTGTTGGTTGTTGGTTGGTTAAGGTTTGTTGGTTCATTCATTGGTTCATCATTGGTTCATTGATTCTTTTATAGAAGAACACTGGTTGGAGAGATTTCTACCTTTCTCTTTTTCTCTATCAAGGCTAACTCCGAAAGGGTTGAAAATTTCTTTCTATCCTTCCTTCCTCTTTTCCTAAATTGAGGGTAAAAGATTGTAGTGAACAACTACAATTAACCATTAGAAAAATTCAAGTGAAGAGTATCATTAAGATATAACTACTTTCCATTTAACTTAAGCCTCTGAAGATTCTTCACTGCTTGAACCAGAGTCTTCCTTAAGGATTAATAATTTGATGGATATGCCAGAGATAATCATGAAAGAGTTTGAAATAAGGAGGAATGGCTGAGGTGCCCTTTCAGACAAATGCTGTGTCCCTCCTGGTGTACTGCTGGAGTTACTTAACTCGATGGGGGTGCATGCCTTTGTCTATTGTATAACCGTAAATTGAAGGGAAGTGGTAATAATACAAATGACTTTGCCTAACACAGATTATTTCTATCCGCCCTGTAAAAGTGTCCTCTTCTGTCTGTTCAGTAGATGGTAATTCATGTCAGTATTCCTGGTTGACCACCTGGTGTACCAGGGGTCCCTCAAACCACGTTCGGACTGGAAGACTTATTGGAAGGATCAGTAACATCTCCCAAAGGCCTTACATAAGCAGCCTTCATTCTGGACCAGTGAGGACTAGTACTTGGTGTTGGTGTTTAGAGTACTCTGTTAGAAGTCAGGGACATGGACACACAGTGCAGGACATCAGCTACTTGGTCTCCATTCCCCACAGATAAAGCTAATGCTGTGTGGTCCAGTACATCAGGCAAATACAAAGAGTCTTAGCAGAGATCATCTCCTTAGTGTTAATGCTTGCAATACTCGGAGGCTGAATACCCCAAAGATTACTAAGTTAACCCTTTATAAACACATACCTGTTTGTACTCTGACTGGATGTCACTACTGATTTTTTCTTCCTGGTTTCCCTTTGTTTCATGAGTGATGAGTTTACCTTTTTAAAGAAAAGTTAAACTTAACAAACACTGGAACATACAGATCGTGAATATTTGCTTTTGTTTATAGACCACTCCTTCTCCCCTTCCCCCAGTTCTCCTTAAATGTGTGTGTGTTTGAGAGAGTATCCGTTTCTTATTTCACATTTCGCACCATTGAGCCATGCTGTCTGTGTTAATTAGAAGTTCGTGTGTGTCTACAAGGAACTGTAAGGTACACAAGACATTTGCAGTGATTGCTTTGTCTACATTGCCCTCCATTCTCTGGCACAAGTAAGTGTCATGTGCCATGATGAAGATAATGAGAGAAGTTCAGAGTTATAAGGTTACTGTCTCAATTTAGACTTGGGAAGTAGTCAGACTTCCACATAGAGACCACGGCCATGTACTCAAAAGCCTCCTGGTGCACAAACTTAAGGTACAAAAGTGAAGTTTCCCTTGCTTTCTGACCCTTCTTTCTATTAAGTAGCCTTTCAGACGTCCCAGTTTCTCTCGTGTAAACCGAAGAATAGTTTTGGACTAACCCTGCCTTCTCTCACTTTCCTCATCTTTCTCTGAGTCACTTGGTTTCTGTTTCAGTTAGCTTTCTGCTTCTGTAACAAATACCTGAGACTACCAACTCATAAAGCTGGAGGGTCCAGGTTGGCTCGTGTGTTTGGAGGATTTCAACCTAGGGGTAGTTGGTTCCCCTTGCTTTGGGCCTATGGAGAGGCAGTGGATCATGGGGAATACATACTCTGCTTCTGTCATGGCTGGGGTATTAGAGAAACGAGGAGTGGCCAGGGCCCCCACTTTCCTTTTAAAAGACATCCAGGAAGGTTTAACTCACCATGCAGGCCCCTGCCGGATGGACAGACACCGACTCCAGCACGCTCTGTCTCTCTGTCTCCAGCCCATATCCTCCTGATTTTTCTGTGCCCACTCCTGCTCAGGACACCAAGTCCTGCTGTGGAGTTCCTCATCCTTTATCTTCATTCTATTCCCATATTCCAGCTGGAGTGACCATTCATTAAAAAGCAGTCTCAGCACTGTACTGGAAAATCCTCGGGTACCGTAGCAACTCACGTAGCGACTCACTCCCTGCTGTGCCCAGATCTGTGTCATCTGACCACATCTCCCTCCTCCATACCACCTTGCTTTTGCCTACCATATTCTAACCTTTTGCACTATTCTTTTCCCCAGACACTCACACATGCTCTGCTTTAAAGACTTTGCCACATTTAAAGACACTCCACATCAAGGGAATCCAGTTCTCTTCTCTGCTTGGATACTGCCCCGTCTTGCTCTTTGACTCCTAGCTGCCTGGCTAACACATGAGCAACCTTTAGTTTAAATGTCGCTTCCTTAGGGAGTCTTTTTTTAAGTCCTCCAGCTCTGCATTAGTCTTTCCTGTCATTTTCTAATTACACCTTGTTCTTTGCCTGGTGGTACTTATTATAATTATAATTAAATGTGAAGTTTCTCATGTCCCAAAAGTTCTATGACAGCAATGGTGATGTCTGTTTTACCCAAAGTTATTGGAAGGATTGTTAGGAAAAGAGCTTGGTATACAGCAGGTACTCAAGACATTTTTTTTTTTTTTTTAGAATAAAAGCAAGTGAGTCGCAGAGCTTCTAAACTCAGGGGACATGGTTGATGTCACATTGCATCTTACGAGCCTGTTTCAGTTCTACTATGTATTATACAGTCTTCACTTTGTACATTTAATATTTTACTCAAAGCAGAACCAACCAGCAACATTTTGAAACGTTGCATTAAATGTTTGACAATGGATGTGCTTTGAGGGGCTCTTATTCTGAAGAGGTTTATTTTTAAAATGCATGCCCCTCCAAATTTTTGTTTGTAGGGAAAATACGATTCATTTTCTAAAAAGGCATTTTGAATGAGTCCATGCTGCCTTCTTAGAGTTCCTTCCATGTCATTGTAGCTCACAGAGAGCGATGGCTTCCCTCTGAAGGGTGGACTGTATTGTCCCCACGGTAACCCTTTAAAGGTGGCTTCTCCAGGTCAGGTTGTAAAGAAACTGCTCTTATCAGATGCACCGAATGGCTTCTAGATTATAGAAATAAAAGGGCCAAGAATTTCATGCTAAGTTCCTTAAATCTTAATGGCTGAGATGGCTCATGTGTAACTGAAAAGAAAATTGCTGCCTTTTTCTGATACGAGCCGCAAACAGGAGCCTTTGGTTCGCATAAACCCTGGGGAAGGAAGATAACCACAGCCAGCCTGGTGGCAGGGAACCTGCCCCGTGTAATTTGGTGTTTTTCAATTTTCTTTTTGTGTAACTGCTTGTTAGAGGCACGCTTGCAATGTGCGAGAGAATTGCCAGTGCCTTGGACGGTAATGACTCCTCACAGTCATGGGGCCGTCGTAAATAGTGCGGATCACACAGTGTACTTAACCTTCTTTGGGGGCACTGTACTGAACAGCTCTACAGAACGCGATTAAGTCGGCCCAAAGAACATCTTTCTTCTTTTCCTTAGCAGCATTCAGTGGGGCAAGTAAGACATTGGCTGATGTTTGGGTGCTTTGCAGTCCCAGGGGCGCATAGGTCCTTTAAGGCACTGTACTGCAGTGTCTGAGTGGAACTCCAGAGGGCGCTCATACGTAATGTTGATGAATAAGACTCACAGGATTTAAAACAGCATTCAGGACCCCTCCTCGCCCCCCACTGTCATAATGGTGGCAAAAACTTTTAGAGCTGGAAGGGGAATTTAGATAGTTAGTAAAAAAATTTTTTTTTAAAATCCCTAATAAGATAATGTAATTAACCCCTGACATTTAAGCGTAGTTGATATTTAATGGAATAGCGGTGCCATCTATTTGGATCCAGCAGAATATTTAGTTATGTGGGACAGAAACTATACTCTGGTATCAGAGAGCCCTGGATTTTGTAGCTAGTCCCATGAAGATGCTGGCGTGGATTCTGGTACCTAGGCCTCCATGGATGCTGGCCACTGTGCTTTCCTGGGAGAATGACCCTGTCTAAAGGACGCTGATTTGGAGCCTGTTTAGAAGGGTTCAGAGCTTTATACAAAAGGGCATTCTTTAAACGCACACAGGAGATTTAAACGATTAGCAACTAAAAATGTGATAGATGCCCACTGCATCAATTTCCCGAAGTATACTCTAGAGTACTGAGATCTACTTTACAGTTTTATGTAGTTGAATTGAGGCTTCTGAGCAGCTGGAGTTCCCCTGTTGAGCCTGTGATCCCGGCCTCAGGGCTTCAGAAGCTCCAGGTCACTGTCCTGTGAAGACTTTGGTTCTGTTACTACTTCGTTTTTATTTAACTATTCTTATCTTCTATTCGGGAGTAAGTGCAAGGCGGAATTTAGTGAAATGATGAAGAAAAATATTAATTTTTATAATAAGGAGGAGGCCAGAAGGAAACTTCTGGAAGAAGCTTATGTTCAGTCGTAAGTAACATTTATAGGATGTTTCCTACCAGCTGCTCAGCCCTTTATGAGTCTCACACCAACTTTCATGAAAAACTATTGAGTTGAGCTTAGACTATGCGCTGCCCGAAGTTACTCCATATTTTTTTCTGACTGTGCTTTGTCCCATAGACTCTGTTTAACAAGCAGCTTTTGAATCCATTTTGGTGACAGAGGATGGTTCTGCACCTGGGTGGACACGTGACCAGCACCATCTATCTGGCACCATCTACTTGACATAGACTGACAAATGATGATTCATTTCTGGAAGTAAAAAGGGTGCCACCCTATAAATATATCACCAGAGTTAAATGAAAACATGGGACCATATGGACATATTAAAATTTTATTAGGAAAACCAGATCCAGAAAAGTATCAAACACACCAGACCAAGGAAAGAGAGAAACCCCTTCATCCCAACTTCATAAAGCGCTTAACACCTAACACCGTGTTGGTGTCGGCTCCTACTATCTTATTGTCTGGCCACACAGCAGCCTGCTACCTGACCACCGAGTGTGTGCTTCAAGGGACCGAGGCTAGAGAACTGACTGTCTAGGGGCTTCAGTTCAGCTCAGTCTCGACTACTGATACGGCCTTCTTGAATAACCTTGTGCCATTCACCAGTCAGAGCCTGCTGTCCATTTACCCATCCATTCACCCCTGTCCTGCCCTTCGTACACCACATTCCTGCAGCTCAACTCTGACCCTGTATCCTGAGTCTGTGGTCCAGCAGCAGCCACAGCAGCTTCGGAAGCTCTGGTTTAGTTACCTCACTCCTACAGACTCAGTGGCATTCCTGTTGGCTTCCAAATGCTTGTCTTTAAGGACTATTTGCCTCTTAAAAACCTCGGTACACATTTTCGCATATATATGTATATATAGCTATATCTATATAAATATTGTGTATATATATGGTAACACACATACACACACACACGCATATATAATGAATTACTGTATAATGAGTAATGTGTGAGAGTTAATATTAGCAGTCAATTCCCTTAACCGCTCTGCCACCTTGTCCCACAAAAGTGTTAATATTAGTAATTAAGATCAGAATCTTCCTTGGCCAGGCCTGTCAAGGAGAGCAGGAATATATGGCCAGCGAAACTGCACTGCCTTGTGAATTTATTCTTGTCTAATAAACTCTGACGCTGTAGAAAGACAAGTGTGTTTCTGATACAGCATGCTCTCACTCCACAGACAAGTGATGACTTCTTTAAAAATTACACATATCTGCTGGGATTTAATAGGCTGGCATAATCACAAAACAATGTGTTCCTGTCCTGATATGACTTTTTCTTTTAGGGGGGAACGTTCATGCTTCCAGTCTAGTTTAAGATTACTATTATTATTTATAAAATCTGTGTCTATGTAGCCTCGTCTCTGTATGTTGTCCCCTGCCCTGCTTTTTCCCTGCTTCTGTTGCTCTTTTGCTTTTCCAGAACTCTAGTTTTTGTTTTTGTTTTTCTTCTCCTCTTTGTAATTCCTTCCCTTGTTAAATGACATTGCCAATGACAGGCCACATTTGAGGATGCTATGGCAAAGTCAACTTAGTTGTTATGAATAGACAGTAGCCTAGATGTAAAACATGTCCTAGGTGTAAAACAGAAAACCTAAACCAGTCCCAATAGCTCCCCACCTATGTAGACGGAACAGCAGTGGATAAGGACTTCCCATAGGCTTCAGACAGCAGACATTGTCCTCTCCTGGATCTGGAGCTCCGGGTTGCAGTCAGTATACCCATGCATCATGCTTTCTCTGAAGGCACCAGGGAAGAATCCTTCCCTGTCTTTGGCCTTCTCTGGCTTAAAGCAACCCCTCGGGTTGCTTGGCTGGCAAATACGTTGCTCCTCCATGTCTGGAGGTACGCCGTTCCTGTAAGGTCAGTCACATTATACTAAGGCCCATCCTACCCTGGTTGTTGTAAAAATAATTAAAGTGCATCCCACAGCAGCTCCCCGCCTGGAAGCCACAGGGGAGCGTGGTTCTTACTCCGCACCCATCTGGTCCTAGATCGGAAAACTGTGAGCCAACAGAATGCTTAGAGTTTCTGGGAGAGTGTTGTCAGTGGAACATCTCCTTTTATTGAAGCAAGGGTAGTTACATTTCTAGGAAAATGGTAGGGGAAGGCCCTTGGTACCCAGGGATGGGAGCCATTGGTTAAGATAAGGACACTGGAGTAGCCCCTTTTGCATGTGGAGCTCAAATCTAAGGGTCAAAGTCCTGCAAGGGCATCTTCTTCATAAGGTGTGGTCCACAGGAAAAAGTGGAAGATGCCTTATCAGAAAATGGGCTCAGCCCTAAGCTTCCTGCTCAGCGTGGATAAGCACCAACCAAGCCATTTTCATATGCCAATGACCTTCTGTGAAGCAGGCAGTATTTAATATTTAGCTAGGTTTTGGCCAGGGCTAAAAAAGTGGGGAGCAACCCAACTCCTGTCTCTCTCAGTGTAAGAAATCCAGGGTTCAACCCACTCTTAGCTCTAGGACAGCCCCACACCTGGTGTGACCTCATCCTTGCTAATTACATCAGCGGTTACATCTATGTCCAAGTAAGATCACATTCTGAGGTCCTAGGGTAAGGCGGTGTCCTGAGGGGAGGGGGTATTCAACCCATATCAGGCAGCAAACTTTTCAGTTAACATTAATTTTGTCCCTGATGGTTATTCTTATGGATAGAGTCTGTGCTTTCATTTTAAAAAGGGTGGCAATCAAGTGTAAGATACAGTTGCACCAATTGCACTAGAGGGCATAAACTAGTCCTTGATAAACGGTTTTCGTTGTATCTGCCTGTGCTGGAGCAAAGCAATGTAAGAGAAGGGAACTGACATGGGCACTTCCTGGGAACTGGTCAGAAATGCAAGAATTCAATATCCAGCCAAGGGAGGGGATGGATGGGTGGCTTCACTGAACTCAAGGCAGTGGTTCTCAGATTCCATGTTTCTTGGAATTAATCCCAGGCTCTTTGGGAAGACCCTAATTCCCAAGTGTACCCCACATAAATTAGGTACCAGTTTCTGGAATTAGAATCTCAAAACAGCATTAAAAAACAAAGCAAAGCCCATGTGATCCCAACTTGTAAACAAAACGTTATTTCTCAAGCTTTTAAGCACAAACGAATCACCCATATCTGCTAAAATGTCAATGTAAATTGCAAGTCACCTGACCCAGCGGAGCCTGAACCTTCTCATTCCCAGATGGTGCTGATGTCGTTTGATTTCCTTTGTCTCTTCTGCAGTACCTACCTCCAGGCACATGTCGATGCCAAGCAAATAGTTATCTAATTACAGAATCACTAAATATTTTGGATATAAAGGAAGAATAGTCTTCGGAGATGTTTAATTTGTAAATACTTCAAAGGGATTTTTGTTTTCTCCTCTCAGGCTTGAAGAAGAAAAAAAAAAAAAAACGCACTTCAAACAAAAACATCTTTTGTTTTCTCGCGATTCTCTGTAAGAAAATAGACTCAATAAGAGATAACAGCTTGGGTTGTTTTCCTGTTCCTCAGACACAGTTTCTTCAAATTACATTATTAGGCTCCCTGGGTACAATGCTCAAGAATCGTTCCCAGAGTGTATTAAGTTCCCGTGGAGTCATTATTTCATTACGGCTGAGGTACACAGAGCTCGATAAACACAGGATCCTTAAAGCTCTTTATTAAGGTTCACGCCACTAACTCATTGTTTTCTGTGACATAGGAAACACATCCCAGATTTGTTTGAGAGATGCTACTGAGGATAAAAGCTATATGATTTCTCAGCCTCTCATCAAAACTTAGAGCATTTGACTTAATTAAAAACACTTCTTCAAAACATAATCCATTACAGAGCGCTTCAGATCTGGGTGACCCGTTAGTTCTGGGACGTTCTAGAATGACTGTGGACACACTATGCTCTGGCTGTACCCCATTCTTTCTTCGCTCGCCCTCACCAAATCCTTTTCATCCTTGTTTTTCTTATTTTTTTTTTTCTTAAGGTGCTTTTGGGAAAACTGCTGCCTCGAGAAAGGAATGTGTGAGTTATACAGTTTTATGAGAGCTTCAAACTAGGTACCTGATCAATCTACTCTGCCCAGTTTTCAGATTCAGTTCATGCTTACCACTCTGTTAGAGATTTCCCTTCTCAACAACCATCCCTCCTCTACCCACAGGCATTTGTCAAATTCTTCTCTTTGTTTCTTTAAATGCTAACATTTGTTGTTTTATGCGTTGCACTGAGCTTTGGGCTAAGGGTACCACGATACAGAACACACCCATCCTCTGAAATCTTTTTCCTTTTTGCCAACCTCCTCCTGCACTTTTAGTGAGTACAAAGCAATCAGGAGTAATGGCTCTCTATTTGTTTTCACTGTGAGCTATTTTTGACTTCCTAAGTAGATCAAAGGCTTGCTGAAGTTTTCGCATTGACAATATTTACGAAGAAAAAAGCATACCTGAAAGGCTCAGAGGACTCTGGCAAAGCAGGGATGATCCTGTAAGTGGGATGGGTAGGGGCGGCCAGGAGAGGGGTAGAAGAGGAAAGAGGTGTGAGAGCATAGGCTCGTCGTCCACACCCCAAAAGAGTGTTTGCAGAGAGAAGCTAAGTTGGGTACTTTGCAATCACTAAACAAGCTTCAAGGAGGTAGAAATTTTTTTTTAAACGGCACATAATAAAAATTAAAAAGGTATCTAATAAAATATGTATTTTTAAAATGTCGGAACAGTGTTATAGACACGCTTCGATGCGTTTGTCCAGTTTCGCCAGGCTCTTTATATGGCAGGCAGATTCTGTGAGGCTGTCAGGATGAATGAGCGCTAGAGCAATGGCCAGAAGGAGAGGCGTTCACTGCAGGCCGGAAGGACAGTGCTGGGAAGCAGGCACGGCGGGCCTGCCTCGCTTAAAGTGAAACGGGAGTCGATTTGTTCACTGACACATTGTGATGATTCAACACAGCCCAAGCTGGGTCGCTTTACTACCGGTGTATCAGAGCGCAGAATTACTCTCTCTGTCCAGTCGTTAATTTTCTCAAGTCACCAAATACATTTGGTATTTGTGTTTGGTATTTGTATTGGTATCGTATTTGGCTTTGTCTTCTCACTATTTCTTATCAGTAATTATTTATTATTTATGTCTAAATTTTCAGTTAGACAGACCATAAAGTCACGTAACAGACAGCAAAATATACACTGAAATATCCACCAGCAGTGATCATAACAGCACAGTACGACATCACCTATCTGGGCTTTAGAAATATCACTGCGATCATTATTACCCCTTAATTCTTTTATCTACTATTTTAAGGTTCCTTTTATGTTCTAAGCATCGTGAAATATGTTTTGCAAACTGCACGGCATATAAGATTCTCTGTGCATCTAGCACCCCTCTCCTCTTCTGGAAACAATCCTTTGTTTTGTTTTTTAGAGACTCATTTTGACTGCATACCATCCAGTTCACGTCTGTATACCACACCACTGACCCCTTTGACGTGATGGTAGTCATTGGGTTAGGGTTAGGGTTAGGGCTTTGCTTTTGGCTATGCAAATAGGCCCAGACATTATGTAAACAGTTCTCGTTCTTAACTGTCAGTATCTTACAGGGTGTGTGCAGGTGAAATAAGTGAATACACAAGACAGAATCCCTTTTCCACCTGACCCTAAGATTCCCTTTGGAGATCGCTCACACATGGGATACGTTTAGGATTGTAGCTTAGTGGTAGCACCAATCTGTCCACGTGAGAGTGGGTAGCATTTACCCTCTGTGGGTAAGTCCCACGACTGGCATGAACAGCTTCTGGGGGTATGGAGGGGCTGTTTGTGGATTCCTTGTATTCCTGTCAAGATTTCCCTAGCCCTTAGACAGATATAAAAGATATGAGATGCTCTTGACTCCCCTAACCAAGGAAGGATCTGATTCTCATGCAAAACTGTGAGCAAAAGCCTCTTCCCACTTCTAGGTGGGAACATAGCTGGTGTCTAGAAGCAGTTTTGCCTAGAATTGGGTTTGAGATAGTTGGAATACTCTCCTTTTAGTTGGAGCAGTTCCTGTCTTTTCCTTCAAGGAAAGAGAACCATGTGTTGTTATCTTTAATGATTAATGATTTGTTGATTACATGCAGGACCCACAGATGCCAGATATTTTATTGTTTGGGTAAAAACTGCACGACTTACATGAAGAGTCAAGAAATCCCCAGTCTCACTGAGTTCTAAATAGCAGCATATATTTCTTTGAATTCTGGGAGTACTAATTTCACACTTTATAAGGGGGTGAGGCTTATGAAATACATTCTCCCAGTAATTTATTTCCATTAAGCAACGTTACTACAGATTAACTATGGTTAATTTCTGTCCCATTGAAGGACAAGATTAAAGGAGGATCTGTATCAGAAGATCAAAACTCACAGACTTCTGGAAGTCCCCGTGCATTTGGCCTGGATGCTCTTTAGCTGGTTTTGAAACCATTTGATGAGGATGAAAAGTTATAAATAATCAGATCTCCATAGTGCCCTGCGCTAGAGAAAGTTGCCCTTTATGTTCACGGAGCATCTGCTCCAGTGCTCTCTAGAGGAGGCCACCCGAAGTGAGAAAGACAAGAGCTAATTATGGATGCTAAAGATAATTCTGCCTTTTTCTGAAGTTTCACTAGACTTCAAAGTGATTCTGCGAGTTTTGAAATTATTATTTTAAATGTACTAGCGAGTATCTTAAAGTTCTGCCGTGCCATCAGATTCCCAGGGGGAGCCTCATTTAAAATCTTTGTGGCTGTTGCTGCAGTGTTGAGTTCTTGATCTTTAAATCCCTTGTGGGTTCTAAAATTTTGGTAGACAGGCATGTTCATGAGAGACAGCCCAGACCAAATGGATAATCGTTGGGCCTTCTCTGTTTGAAATGTCCCTTTGGCGTTAAGGTATCTAATTCTCCTTGTCTTCTTCCCTTCCTTGCTCTGTTGATTTTATTGTTGTCATTTGTTTGTTTATTTGGAAGCAAGGTCTCTCCAAATAACACAGACTGCCCCCCCCCAAAAAAAATTGCTTATAGGGAAGGCTGGTTTTGAACTCTTGATCCTCTTGCCTCGGTTTCATGAGTGCTGGTATAACAGATGTGCTCTACCATGCCTGGCCCACTCTGCTGGCTCTTCATCCCCATCTTCTACCTTGATTATCTCTTAGTTGGGTCTGTAGCTCTCTTCTCAAGGTACAGCCTCCTCGTGGCTCTACATATTTCCGTGAGCTATGATTTCCTGCGTTGTATGGATACTAAAAGAAACCTAAGCTGCACTCCACTTTCAATTTAACCTACACGTTACAGCCAGAGTTACTTTTTCAACATGCAAATCGGGTTGTGTTTTCCTTTTCTTCAGGCTACCCTTCCAGGGATTCCATTTCACCATCATGAAGTTAAAGTGCCTTGATAGCCTATGTTCGATCCTCCACATCTGGCTAGTAACAACCTCTGTCGTGTCAGAATTGCAGCAATACAGCTGAGTAACAAACAACCACAAGTGTAAGGAACTTATTTATGAAAAATGAGTTTACTTTGTTGCCTAGGGTAGTCTGCCAAAGTAGTTGTGTTTGACCTCGGCTAGAACTGCTCTTGTGTTTTTGGGACTCTCTGACTTCGTGTTATCTAAGAAGAACTTAGTTGAAGCGTCAGAAATATCGTTTTCCCGCTTGCCCTGAAGATGCATACACATGCTAACAGGAATGACAGAGGTAAAAGTGAGAACATGCAAAATCTTACAATGTTTCTTGCTGCCCAAGCTTAGAAGCAGCGTACTGCTACATCTGTTGGATTGCATTAAGCAAACTGAGCTATAAGATGTCTCCCCGTTCAGGGGTTTAGGAAATAGATTCTGCCTGTTTACAGAGAGGAAATGCAAAATCCCACGGTGGTAGGTTTGAATACAGAGAAGGGACTAGAGCTTTCTTCACACGCTCTGTCATATATCTGAAGCAAGCTTTCTGCATTGAAAAGAGATCCCAGGCAATAAGGAATAAAATACTGTCCATAGGTTCATGATTCCATTAGAGACGGTGCAAAGAAATAAGACTCGAAAGGAACTAAAATCTCAACCTTCTTGTAGATAAAAAAATATGTGATATGGGGGAGCGGCATGGACACCATGCTGCTGAGGAGAAAGAAAAACTAAGAAAAGATAAATTAGAAATTATAAATATAACAGGGTGAGAAATTCTGTGGAAAACATAGAAGATAAAATTGAGCCCCCCCCACCTTTTTATTTTTTTATTTTATTTTTTTTATGGAAGCACAAATAACCACCAAAAAGGGATAACTAAACAAGACGAGCAATAGTCAATTGAGAATAACCAAATCCGGACTCTGGCGTTTACCCAAAGAAAGATCTAGTTCTAGGGTGAGTGGGCAGAATGGACACATTCATGCCTGTGTTTTCTCTGGTCTCATGGAGTCGCCGAGGGAGAAGCAGGCACCGGATCTCACCGAGCAGCCCGCGGTTCACCAGGTTTGATTGGAAGTGTGGAGGTCAATTGTGGAGAAGAGCAGCAAGGGCGGGAGTAACTGATGATGCACGTCTTAGTTTAGTAACTGTGTTGGACTCAAACAAAGCGATATATTCGGTAACACCAGGAAGGGGACACAATGCAGCTGCTAAACGAGGCCCTTAAATTGTTGACGTGGCGCGAGTTCAATGTGACATGTTTAGGAGAGGAGAGGAAGCGAAAACAGACCAAAGTAAACATTAGCTCGAGACAAAGGAAGAGCAGCACATCCTTTGGGGGGCCCCCTCCTCCGTGAGAACCAGGCCATCCCGCTCCTGACAGATCCGCTCACATTTCTATAGTTATGAATACGGTTGTGGTTCGGCACCTTCTGAAGTCTTTTTATTTCTGTTTGTTGACCAAGTGCTAGATAAATGTTCCAAGTTCTCTTCGGGGATTGAGAGCCTTTATTTGGGACTATGTCCCATATAGTGGAGTTTCAAATTAGATTGTGTTTTAAAAGCTTTGGAGGTTAGTCATTGATTGGGATACTCCGCTCCTCACCGTCTGTTGGACTCTCAGCTCCAGTCTTGCTTGGACTGCTTCCCATTTGAAATCAAGCAACTCAGTGGTGCTCCACCGAAGTGCATGTGCGGTGGTCAGGGATGGTGGCAGTGAGCTCTGGGAAAATACTGGAAATGCTCCCTTAATATGAAAGTATTAAGTATTAAACAAAATTTTAAGCAAGTAGCATCCTTTAATGAAGGAGATAGAAATGGTTTTGAAATTCAGGCAGAATTCTGGCTTTAAAGAAACTCCCCTGGATTGTAGTATGAAGGAGAAAGGACAGGTCATATTTGAATTATGGCTACTCAGGTAATTGGAAAGTGCGTCTTAGTAAGTGTCTTAGTGTTTTATTAGTGTGAAGAGACACCATGACCACGACAACTCTCATAAGAGGAAGTGTTTAATTGGGGCTTGCTTATAATTTTAGTTTATTCTCATCATGGAGGGAAGCATGTTACATGCAGGCAGACACAGTGCTGGAGAAGAAGCTGAGAGTTCTACATCTGGATCAGCAGGCAGCAGGAAGAGACAGACCCTGGGACTGGCTTGGGCTTCTGAAACCACAAAGGCCACCCACAGTGACACGCTTCCTCCAACAAACCCACATTTCTTAATCCTTCTCAAGTAATGCCACTCCTTGATGACCAAGCATTCAGATATATGAGCCTGTGGGGGCCTTTCTTATTCAAACCACCACAGTGGGGTTAGCAGAGACCTGGAAATAAGACTGACTTTGGTATATGCTATAATAGGCTCTGTCTCAGAGGGCTGTTGTAAGTAATGTAGAAGACCCATTCCTGCTTAGGACATGGCAAGTGCCCAGTGAATCATCACTATGAGGGTTCTACGAATCCCTTCTGAGTTGATGGGAATAAACAGAGGTTAGTTTTATTGTCTAACATGTATGGTTCAAATTTTCGAAGCTATGATTTCATTCATCACTATAAAAACAACTCTATTTCTGGAATTAACTTATGTGACAGACATCTCATACTGTGTACATTTCATCAGAGTATCTGCAATATACGAATTTTATACAAATCAAAGAGATGTCATAGTCGCATAAGGTTCAAATAAGCATGTTTGAAGATCCACAAAGTATATAACATGGGAGGCCTGAAGCTCTCCAACAGAGAAGAAACCTTGTTTATCCTTGAGTTTCCCAAACCAATTGAGCAGAGACTGCTTTTGTTGGGTGGCATCTATTTATTATGCCATGGCTGCATTTTCGTTTAAGACCATATATTAGTTTGGAAAGTTATTATTTTTATTTTTAATTTTCAAGACAGGGTCTTCCTATGTAGCCTAGCTGTCCTGAAACACACTCTGTTGACCAGGCTGGCCTTAAGCTCACAGAGATCTGTCTGCCTCTGTCTCCCAAGTACTAGGATTAAAGGCATGCACCACTATGCCTGGCTTAAAAATATATAAATATATATTTAATAATATACATATTATGTAATATATATCTACACACACACACACATACACACACACTCTACAAGTAACAGTTAACTGAAAAAAGTCAAAGCCTTTGAGAACAGGTAATAGGTTAATCACTTGGAATGAGGAGAGGGTTAGAAGGCACCAGAAAAGGGGAAAGAGGACTCTGTCCTCTGTGAACTCTGTGAACCCTGTGGACTCTGTGAACTCTATCCAATGTGGAAGAGCATAGGAAGTCATGTGACCTCTGGTCTACCCAGATTTATTCCTGTGGTCACTGGCCTGTGTTACCTTTAGATCAGTTCAGCTATTTGGTCTCCAGTTTTATCCTGTGTCAAATGGTATTAGGAAGGCAAGATGCCTTCTAGAGTGTTAGCTAGGTTAACTCGCATAGTCTCTGACAATTTTGTTTCTAGAAATAACATGCAACACTTTTTACCTCGGTGGAGGGATGGTGGCAGCATATGTTAATTTCACCTTCATAAAGCACTTTTTAATTTCTGAAGACTCTTGGGCAATTATCTTTTATAGTTGTGGTAATATTGTTGATTACAATTCAAAATCTTTGCCTAGTTCTGTTTATTAACACAGAACCTAAATCAGTAATATTTAAAAAATGGTGGCCTTTATTTTAGGTGGCCAGGTCAACTCATGATTTCATTGCTTCGTTTTTTATGTTCACTTGGCTTTCTGGCAAATGAACTGAATGGGACTTTAAACAATGGAGGAATTAGAAGATTCCTCATGCTCAGTGGCTAACCGGAATTACTCCATAAGCTTGGAATTGTGTTTCGCTAATGTGCCCACTGTTGAGTCAGGTTAGCACAGCCCTGGGGAGGGATTGCTGTACTTTCACACAGTCCCAAATGTCCAGTGGTCACTTTTATTGTGAACTGAGCTGCAGCGAATTCCTAGGCTTTATGGACTTAACAGCCATAAAGCGAATTGGTTGACAGAGATGGAGAATAAAATGAGAGTTCTGGAAGGCATTACCAGCCTTGAATGAAAGGTATGCACATTGCTGAATGTTTTTTTTCTTTTTCTTTTTAGTGTAGTAGGCTGATTGTGAGTCACTGTTTATAAACTTGCTCACATTAGTATCACACAAGGGAAGTATTTTGGTAAAACCTGTAATTATTCTGGGAAATGCTTGTTCATCATTTTAAAGAAAATGCTTTGAACACAAATTACATGCCAGTGCTGTTTGTAGTCAAATATTATACTGATACTTCCGTAATTAGTTTTCTACCCAACAACTTGCTTTTGTCCCTTTCCTTCAGTTCTCAAGGGTAATAAAACCACTTCCTATAAAGCCAAATCCTTTTCTCCCTTGAAGACGGCTTGATTATACAAAACATGAAGTGCTTTGAGCCAGTTGGAGGGTGACATCAGCATTTGCTTTTAATGATCTCCTTAAGAATACAGGATAAATTTGAATTCGGAATTCCACAGCAAAATTTCCCATTTAATGTGTATTTTTTTGGTGTTATAGTCAGGAAAGCCTAGTGATGTCCTTCAATTTTCAGTAATAGTCCTCATCTCGCTACTTTAATTGGTAGGTATTTACCGTCTTCAGATATCCAAAGGTGCACATGACCCAGCTATACAACTTCTGGACATGCACCCCAAAGTCGGCATACAACAGAGCTACCTGCACACTCGTGCTTTACTGCAGCCCTGTTCACAAAGGCTGAGGTATGGGATCCACATAGATGTCCATCATACAGGTAAATGAAGACTGTGGTGTACATGTGTCACAGACTTAGTCAAACATACGAAAGAATAAAATGACACCATTTGCAGGAACGGATCATGAGATCGTCATGTTAAATGAAATAAGCCACTCCCATAAAGACAAATATCGTGTGTCTTCTCTCATGTATGGAATATCAGGGCAGAGTAAAGTACACAATGGTAAAAGGGGGACTATTAAGACATGGAAACAAAAAGGGGAGAGAAAAGAGGAATAAGAAAAAGTAACTAGAGCCGGGTGGTAGTGATGCATGCCTTTAATCCCAGCACTCTGGAAGCAGATGCAGGTATGTCTCTGTGAGTTCGAGGCCAGCCTGGGCTACAGAGTGAGTTCCAAAGAATAAGTAACTAAAATGGCACCTATGATGAAGGTATTTTAAATGCATATGTAAAATACCATTAATTCCCTTTGTATAATTAATGTATCCTAATAAAAAAGAAAAAAAAAAATACCACTACCCTTAATCCCAGGGGATGATCATTCAATCTCCTGGTATTAGGATTAGGATTGATATTAGGGTTGAAATCCTTGAAAGCAGAATTTAGAGTAGAAGATAGCTATCTTTCAGGCTAACAAATGTAGAGCTCACAATTGGAGAATGTCTGTTTCCTATGCTTTTCTATGCAAGGCCATGAGTTATCCAACTACACATCTTCTCTTACTAAATGCTGAGTCGTACGCAAACTCTTATGGCTTACAAAGACGAAGGTTTCATAGGGTGAAAAGGTACGATTCCATACTTCAGTAAAAATAAGAGTCTAAAAGATGAAAACCCACAGTAGCTGAGGAGAAATAAAGGAAGAACTAAGGTTGCTGGTGCAAAATAAATCCCTCAGAGAATTCTGAAAGCCTTATTGTTGTGCTCAAAGTTGAACATGAAGGCCAAACACAATAAACTAAAAAGGTTAGGCAATGTTTAAGGGCAATCCAGAGAGACAAGCTCTTCAATAGAGCCTGACCTGGAATCTTGATATATATGAAGAAATATATGTGCAGCTAGTAAGGAGGAGGCATAGCCATCTAGAATCTTCTGTAATATAACACTGAGCTGTGGAGAACAGAGGACTCAAATTTTTGGCTCATTATCTGGGAAATAAGAGGACTGTATTAATTTATGCTTCTATATTTATTTGACTTCCTGTCTAGATACCATTTTGGCTCCCTTGACAGCTAATATTTTTGCATTTAAATAAAATATTACAGTTTTAATTGCCTGAAGAAGCAACTAGAAGTTTTTCAATATTTCAGGAGCTCTATTTAAAATGTGTGTGTGTGTGTGTGTGTGTGTGCGCGCATGTGTGTGTGTGTGCCAGGGTAGAGCCTCAGCTTGAGGTCAGGGTCTTGAGAAAGGAATGCCTGGGAGTGGTGGGAAGAATTGATTTATGGGTCAAAAGCTGGTACAAGCTGACAGCTGATCATCTCAAGAGAGCATCAGAACTTGAGGATTTTTTCCCCTTTTTCTCTCTCACTTTCTCTCTCTTTCTGCTACTCTCTCTCCTCTGCCTTCTCTCTTTCTTCTCTCTTTCTCTCTTCTTCTTTTGTTGCTCCTGAGAATGATCTAGCCCAGTCTTTTATTTATTAAAAGTACATTGCAAATGTAACAGTTCATCAAGATCAAGCACATTCAAAGTTTCATAGAAAAATCACATAGTTACATTTAAAAAAAAATTTCACACTTGGTACACTGAGCAAGAACAGTTTTCATTGTAACAGCTTATTCATCAACCTGTTTTCAGAAAACCTTCATGACAGTGGTTCACTGGGGTTCGCTGGGTGCTCTGCTTGTGGTTTCAACATGTATCAAACAGACAGAAAGGCAAAAAGGTGCTAGACTGAAATTTTATATTTATAGATTTTAAGCTTCCTCTAGTTCTACTTCTTCCCTATATCTATCCAAACTTCAATCGTATGTTTCTTTAGCAGTAACAGCATCTATTCCTCTTTCCCTTGACTATCCATTTTTCTTGTTTCTGGGGTGCTCTGTAACCCCTAGCCAGTCAGGAAACACAGGATCAGGAGTATAATTCCTGTCCCTGGACTTGGTCACATCATATAATTCCTAAAAGTTCTTTAAGGAACAGTTCATACACAATTTTATCTTGTCCCTAGTTGACTCGCATTTAGCGAGGCTGACCCCGGGGGAACAGCCCTTAGGACACTCACAAAGGCCTCCACCTCAGGGCCATTAGATTCGGCCTTTCTCCTCCTTATTGGGGGCCACAAAGAGGGTAGGCTCCCGTGGAGGCATTGGCCTGGGTCCCATGTACAGGAATAGAGGAAGCATTAGAGAGAAATTGAAAAGTTCAACATACAAAGAATAGTAGGCCCATTTGTAGAGCAGTTGTTGCCAGATGTCTTCTGCAGAGGTGGCACACCAGAGGCTGGAACTGTGTCAACAGCCATCTGTGCAGCCATGCCATTCCCAACATGTGTGCTTGTGTGTGTGTATGCTTGTGTGTGTATGCTTGTGCGCCTCCAGAGGGCAGAAGAGGAAGTTAGATCCCTTGAAGCTGGAGTTATGTATAACCAGGGTGCTGGAACCTGAACCTGGGTCCTCTGAAACAGCAGCAAATGCTCTTAATTGATGAGCCATCTCTCCAGCTCCCCAAGCCCTATTTTAATATACTTTCATATTTAAGGTACTAGACCCAGGCCAGATCACGATCCAGGCTCATTAGCAGGATATGTGTTCTTCATCTGAGAGTTTCAACCCCGGATCTTTTTTTTTTTTTTTTTTTTTTTTAAATAATGAAGTTCAGCAACATGGTTACAGTCCTTAGAGATCAGCAGGGCTGAAAGGGTCTGGTGGGTGTCCACTTAAATCACCGCCATCAGCCTGCAAGCCACCTCAAGCTTCTAGAAATTCTCACAAACTCTGCCATAGATTCAGGCCTTGATCCCATCACCATTCCAGGAAAAAACAAATACCTCCGTGGAGCTGAAGCGTGGCTTCAGCACCGCCCCTAAGATAGCGCTTGTGTTAGGGAAGCTGAAGCGAGGAGACAATGAGCGTTTCCTTCCAGTCGGCAGAACAGCGCGGTTTGTAGAATAGAGCCCTGGAAGAGGAAGAGAAAACAAGCCGCCTTGACCCCGACTGAACTTCCTCATGCAATTCTCCCCTTGGGGAGGAAAATCAACTGGCAACTTCTCAGTAGTAGAGGAAGGTGTAAGCAGGCTGCCGGGCACTTGGTGGAAAGTGCAGGCGTGTGTGCGCACCGGCGCTGGGATGTAGTGGGAAGATCATCATACGTGCTGCAAGGCAGCCATGGCCTTGCTACCCCTCCCCCACAACAGTCTTCCTTTATTATATAACCTCTTCAGTGAGGACCCAAATAGCATTTCATTTACCTGTCAAGTGTCCACCGCTAGGATACCATGCCCTTGCTTCCCGCCGAGTAAAATGATGGTTAACCCATTCTCACTATGCCTGTGAGGCAGCCCGCTGAAAACCTAAAGCCATCAGTCATTTCCACGTCACGTCTTTGGTATGACGTCAGCTTGAACGTCCAGCTCCGTGCCACATCGTTTGAGGAACAGGGGAGGGTCTAGCGTAGCAGGAAAAAAAAAGTGCTAGATTACACAAAACTGCAAACAAGACAGGAGTTTATAGGACTTATTGCTTTAAAAATACTCTTCGTGGATCAGATTAATCCAGTCAGTGTTGAAAGACAGGTGGTCATATTCTCCGTTACTCAACTAACATTACACTGTTACTCTGAGTGCCGTGCGCTGTGTCCACGATTCCATCCTTCCTCTCTGATCCAGTTCAAACGCCCCTTCTGCCCCGCTCCTGGGCTCAGCCATCAAAAGGAAACCATTCCCTGCATACACTGCCCTCTGCCCACCCTGCTAGGCCATCCTGAACCCCACTGACCCCTCAGTCTCTCTGTCCCCAACTACAGTTTGCATGCCAATTTTGTAAAACACCATCATTTCTTTACGTTGGATGGCTGCATTGGAAACCTCTGCCATGTTTCCCTTCAAAGCTGTTCTTTGCTCCCATTCATAACACTCTTCCACAGGTGCCTGGAAAGGCTGTTCTTCACAGTGAGGTCATGACACCAGGCTTGCCACATATAAAGTTCTGAATGCATCTGTTGAATGACTGCCTGCTTGGAGCTACCTTGGGTCCTCTCGTCCCCTGCCCCCCAACTGCCCCCACCTCTCTCTGATGTTCTGGTCCTAGAATCCTATCTGAACCACAGCCTTGATCCCCTTCATCCCGCAGAGGAGTTCAGGCCTCTACTCTCCAACTTGACAACGGTCACTGGACGATTACAACAGTCACTGGACGGTGAACCGAGCATCTCATTATCCTGGACTATGTCCCTTCCATCAGAACTCCCTTGGGAAAGTGTGACTCTGCCTCACCAGCTTTTTTGGCATTTATTCTGGACTGTCTTCCTTTAGCTAACCTGCCCACATTTCTGTCCTTTCCTCTATTTCTTCATTTCAGCTTGACCTTCCAGGTCCCATTCTAATCGGATCCCTTGGGCCTGGTTTATTTCTGGTCTCTGACTGCTGATTTTTGGCGCCCTCTTGTGGATATCAATGTGAATTTTCCCTTTTCATGAATTGAGCCCGAGTTGGAGCTGACCCATCTCATTTCTAAGAGAAGAGCTATGCAGATAATTAAGCTATGATAGGAATATGAGTACGGGTAGCAGGTGTTGAGAAATCCAGATCTATCTAGGAGGGCCAAGTTGGGCTGTAAAGAATTGTAAATTGGAAGATAAAAATGGGGATTTTTCCAGATAAGGAGAAAGGCATGGGGTGTAGCAGCACCGGGTGACTTGGGCTGAGGGAAAGGGTGGGTCCCCAAATTCAGGCTGAGTTTATGGTATCAGCAACTGGTGCTAGCCCTCATAATAGGGAAGACTAAAAGTGGGGGTCGATGGGTAGTTCTCCCCATTTTATATGGTATTTCTTCATGGGCAATAGAAATCACAACTATAAATTGTTGTGCTTAAATATTTTATCAGCACACTTGAATATTTAGAGATATTGTTTACACTCAGATAACCAATTAAAACATTATTTTGGCAAACATTAGGTTAGTTTTTCTGAAGTCTTTAACCAAAATACAATTTTTTAAAATTTGCTTTGGTATATTATTAGCTTCAGATAATAAAACTATAAATATATGTTCTGAGATAGTACAAGCTTTTAACACTTAAATCTTGGTGTTACAGATTTTTCAAGGCACATATAAAAGCAGACAGATGATTTAGCAACTATCTATCCATCTCTAATCTTATTCCATCTAGACTCTTTTCATCCTTCCAAACCTTCAATATGGTAATTTGAATCCACTTCCAGATTTTGCATTATTGCACTGGTGAATGTTTTACATGTATCTCTAAAAGGAACCCTCAGTTTTACTAAAATCATACATAATTACAGTATTATGATCTTACAAAGATCATAATAAATTCTTAATATTTTAAAATATCCAGCTGTCATAATTGGCTTCACTTGTCAACCTGACACCTGGGAAGAGGAACCATCAATGGAAGAATTGCCTTCATTGGATTGACCTGTGGGCACGCTGTGGCGGCATTTCCTTAAATCCTAATTGGTGCGGAAGGTCCCAGCCCACTGTGGGCATTACCGTCCCTGGGCAGGTGGTCCTGGATTGCATGAGAAAGGCAGCTGAGCAAGCCAGAGGAAGCAAGTAGTGTTCTTCCACAATCTCTGCTTCAGTTTCGGCCTTGAGTTCTTGCCTTGGCTTCTTCCAGCGATGGAGTGTAACCTGTAAGCCGAATAACTCCTTTACTCCCTTAAGTTGTTTTTGCTCAGTGTATATTACAGCAACAGAGAAGCAAACTAGCACACTGATCATAATAAAAATTATATTATTATATACTTGAAATAAGGTTTAAGCAAGGTCACTGCACCTTTTGTTGTTGTTGTTGCTGAAGTGTATTTTCAATTCTGTGAAGGATTGTCCACCGGAATGCCGAAGCTTGTGTTTTTCTTTCACTGTTTCGTTACGATGTGGTTGTCATCATTGTTCAGTTTAGGTCACACAGTGCCTAAGAAGTGTATAATACGCATCACGGGTGCTCTGTGTTTGCTGTACAACTGCATGAATGGCACAGTGGGGTTAGGGAGGTGTTTCAAGACCAGGGAGCAGCCACAAGTATGAAGGCCTGAAGACACACGAGTTCAGCGCACTTAGGCAAATATTGGTTGGTTTGGGACAGCCCACGCTGGCCTCTAGCTTGCAATATAGCTGAGGCTGGCCTTGAATTCTTGATTTTCCTATCTTCAGCACCCAAGAGCTAGGATTACAGGTGTGCCCTACCAAGCCAGGCTGTAAATTGTTGTGGAAGTTTATTTTTAGTTACGTATAAAATAATTGTTTTGTATACTGTTGGGTGAGGGACTGTCTTGGTCTTGGCGTTTTGTGTTGTCTGCAGGTGTTGGATTTCTGTGGGGGACGCTTGATTGCTCATGATCTGCACGTGCTATTCGTAGAACACCTGAGGAGTTCTGTATCAAATAAAAACACCTGAGCTAGGACGCTCAGGGTTCCACTGTCCAATATAGCGCTTGCCATGATGGTGGTTCCCTCTGCTGAGGTCTGGCAGGAATTACACATACGAACATGCCTCCTTTTCTTCCTTGGTGAGCTGCCACAGCAGCATTCTACGGCAGTAAATAGCTTTTATATTTCTGATTGGAGCACAGAGTCAGGGCGATAGTGGAAGATGTGATTGGCTCAAGTAGGAGCCAGACCACACAGTATGAAGCAAGCTGTTTAGAAACTTCCACAGGACTTCCCAGAGAGAGGGTCAGGGTTCACAGGGTCAGAATTACCTTTTGGGGAGACTTGTGATTTTCAGTGGCGACTGAGAGACACAAAGATCCCGTGTACTATCACCAGTGAAACCCCACCAACCAAACTCTGAAAACAAATTCAAGGGAATGCAAATATTTATTGCAGTGACCCAAGAAAATTCCAGGCTGAACCTCTGAAAATGTTTTCTCCTGAGCCCTGCTCAAGAGTTTCGTTTACATGTCTTTCTGGAAACTTTCGCCTTTTATCTTCTGCTCATCTGTTTTGTTTTGCTGTCTACAGTCAGTTGTCTTCTCCCATAAATCCAGATAAGCCCCATCTTCTCTAGTTTCCTTTCAGACCATCTGTCCGGATGGCGGTATCAACAAGAGCGGGGGCAACAGTTACACTTTAATATCTCCTGTCTCTGTCTCCCCTACGTAATGCAGACTTCCTCAGGTCCTGCAGCACCTGTCTGGGCGGTGGGGAGCCTCATGTTTTCATGTTTTCTCCAAAAGCTTGTCCACCCTGATGACCACACTGCAGTCTATTTTTTATTACCTGAGCTCGGCTGTGCCTCGTAGCTCCTTGACGATATGTATGGTTCGCTGTGCTGCCCCTATCCCAGTCTCAGAATTTTGTTCATGTTCCTCATGCAGTGACCACCCTTCCCTTAAAGCTTTTTTAAAAATACCTGGGTGGTGGTGGAGCACACCTTTAATCCCAGCACTGGGGAGGCAGAGGAAGACGGATCTCTGAGTTCCAGGCCAGCCTGGTTGGTATACAGAGCGAGTTCTAGGATAGCCAGGGAGGGCTTCACAGAGAAAGAAACCTTGTCTCAAAAAGCCAAAAAGAAAGAAAGAAGGAAGGAAGGAAGGAAGGAAGGAAGGAAGGAAGGAAGGAAGGAAAGAAGGAAGGAAAGAAGGAAGGAAAGAAGGAAGGAAAGAAAGAAAGAAAAGGGGAAAAAAAAGTGGGTTTTCAGCAATGGAAGCTTCTAGGAGGTGAAAAGCTGAAAGTCAGGAAGGACTCGAAGAACCTGGCTTTTGTTGTAGGATTCAGCTTAAAGACTGATAAAAGCTTTTTATCCTTTTCAGGATTAAACTTGATTTCTGGGAATTGGATCGTTTTGGGTGAAATTCTTACTGGCTGTTGTGATATGATGATTATATGTTCGTGTATTTGTGGTCAACTAATTTGTGTAGTGGCTTTGAAATCTCGAGGCTTATGTTAGAATTATATGTGAGCAGTATGGCCATCCTAAAAGAACTCTTTATAGACTAGTCATGAAGTTTTTTTTTTTTTTTTTTTTGCTAAGCCCCTGCTGCTGGACTTTACTGTTTTTATCAGATTTCTTTTAAAACTCGATTTGGAATCACTCTCCTTTGAGGAAACTTTTAGGCAAACTCATGTTACTATATTAAAACTCTTCATTACTTCTGAGAAACTGACACACGTATGCAGTGAGACTGATCGAATCAACGCGTATTTCTCCTTCCAACTCCCCCATGTCTGTCTCAGTGCATTTTCCCTCCCATTTTATGTCCGTTATTTTTATAAGTCAGAGAGCCCAGTGAGTGGGGCTCACAAAAGATACAAAAGACACAAGAGAAGCCTCTGATAAAGGGCTATGGGGGGGGGGAGCCAACCTGGGGGAGGGAGTCCTTACCTTTAGATTATGTCAAAATCTGAGGATTTCTGTGCCATATGGAGCTGAACGGTCTGCTGCTCACTTGAAATATAAAAGGGTTTCTCTCAGGCAAATGTTCAAAGAAACAGATGGGGAAAATACTAACCAAGCAGCTTTAAAAACTTCTGTTCAAATAAAATAAAAGAACACAAGTTTCATTGTTTACTCTCCATTGGCAGAAATTCTTTTTTTTTTTCTCTACTTAAAAACATATCAGTGTTCGAAGTATTAATGGTTCCTCCATCAATCTGGCTAGCCCACGTCACGCTTTATAAAGATGTAAAACAGACCAATTATTAAGTCTTGTAACATACTCAGCAATTCTGTCAGTGAAGTAGTAATTCAAATTAGCTAATAAATTGTGATTATCACTACCAGTTTGTCTCTCCTCTAGTTCCTCTCAGAGTTTCCCAGATGGCAAAAGTACATCAGTGGCAAACAGACCCCAGAACTTCATTTCTGTCTCTCTGAGCAGAGTTCCCCCCACCCCCCACCCTGGTCCACAGGACTCCCTTTGGTTTTAAAGTGAGCACTTAAAATGTATGTCGATTCAGACCCCTGGGATTGCTCAGTGGGTAAAGGTGCTTACTGCTGAAGATAATGGCCTGCTTTCTGTTTCTGGGACCCACATGGCGGGAGGAGAGAACTGATTGCTGCCAGTTGTCCTCTGACCTCCCCAGATTTGCTCTCTGTCTGTCTCTCCCTTCCTTCTCCTCCCTCCTCTCTCTCTCTCTCTCTCTCTCACACACACACACACACTCTAAATAGATGCTAAAAATCAATTTTAAACATACACAGATTTGTTAGTTTTATGTGTCGGAATGTGACCCGACTTACAGAGCATGTCAAGGGGCTTGGAGTCTACGCTGAAGCGGAGGGGAGCCTCTAGTCACACTGGTATATCAGAAAGCTTATCTTATACATTTCATGTTCCTTGTTCCTGTGACTTCTATCATTTCTATATTAGTAATATACATTATAGGTCTGTCGATGGTATTATGTGGTGTGTCAATGGTATAAGTTGGTTTGAGATTTAGACATACTTGGACCATGTGCGTATACTTCTGGCTTTGAAGTTCTTTCTTCTATTACAAAGGAAATAACTTGCAGAGCAGCATATAGCTTCTGGCACGAATAGCATTTCAACTGCGTTTTTGGAAAAGGAATTCTTCCCCCTCACCCCTGCCCTGAGTCTGGTACAAATTATGGCTCTTAATGCTGGGTTTGTTTTTATAGAAAGCTCAATTTATCTTAGAAACTACCACTAACAACCATTTAAACTAGGGCCAAATGTTAATGCAGGGTTTGATAGCAAGTGCTCTATTGTTCTAGCTTTCAGTCAAATTTTATATAATCCATTGAATAGTGTCTCCTCTAGATTTATTGAGGTATAATTGACAAAAATATATTAACATAAGATGTGTGGCATGATGTCATGATATACATATGCATTTGAAGTGATCACTATGATAGAAAGATGTACCAATCACTTTCTATAATTTCCCTCCCTGCCTCCCTCCTCCTTCTCTTTCCTCTTTCTCTCTTCTCTTCCAGTCTTAGCTCTCCCTTCCTTTCTTCCTTCTTGCCTTCCCTCCTCCCTTTTTAATATTGTTACTTATCTTTTTGGAGATATGAGAGGAAGTTGTGGCCGAATGCTGTATTTTTCAGAGGTAACCAAGAGGTTTCACGCCGACCTTGTGAATTAACAACAGGTTGTATCGATTTCTACTGTTCTTTTACTCTGCATTGTACCTGACTTGGTGAGTCCCATGAAGGTATAATTTTATATTCTAACCATCCCCCCCACCACTTCTTTCTAGTGATCAATGTGTATCTAAAACTTCTAGAGCCACCTGGAAGAAAACAAGCAAGTAAACAAAGCAAGATGCAAGAAAAGTCGCCTCAAGGTGAAGTTTCTCTACCTTTTCTTCAGCGGATGAACATCCAGATTGAATGCTATTCGTGCCAGAAGCTGTATGCTGCTCTGTGAGTTACTTCCTTTGTAGTAGAAGAAAGAACTTCAAAAAAGATGAAATCTTTTTTGGTTCCCTGGTGAATGCATCTTTTGGGTGCTCCAATCCACAACTCTGAATAAAACAAAATCCTGTGTGTAAGCCTGATTATGTCACAGCAGAAGTGAGACATTCATCTAGATCACAATAGAGGACTGGATGGGATCCCAAACGATTCAATTCTATTACTGCTTTCATTCATAAAAATCCCAAACTAAAACCAGATTCTGAATTTTCTCCTATATTGAGAAGTCAGTTGTTATTGATTGCATGTGAATTGTTTTTTCATAATAGATCTGTAATTTAGAAGTTGAATGTGCCTGATTTATTTGGTTTCTATGGACAAAAATGATTATTATGTTCATCTTACAAGTAAGGGAAGTATGGTTCTGGGAGGTGAAGTGATTTGTCCAGATCCACAAACCCCCATGGGGTTCACTATGGCCCGTGTTCTTCTCAATTTCATCTTCCTTTTAAAAGTGAGATCCCAATATCCATTGGGACTTGCCATATTTCCCCGTTTGCTTTAAATATTGTTTCAGTTCCACTGATCTGTATAACTGTCACATTCACACCCATTTCACTCTCGTTCCCTCTTCCTTCCCACTCGCCCCCTCCCACTCCGTGTCTCTTTTGGTGCAGGTCTTGTGCGGACAGCCACTGTTCCAGCATCCATTCCCAGAATACCGCATTTCACAGATCTCCTCCCTGTCCTCTGGTTCCTACGCTGTTTCAATGTTTCTTCTTCCACTGTGTTTCTTGGGTCTGGAAGGGGTGTTATTAATGTCCTGTTTAGGGCTGAGGACTTAATAGTCACTTACTTTTAGCACTTAGACCAGTTACAGGTCTCTGTGTTACCTGTCACCGTCTGTAAAAAGAATCATCTTTCATCAAGGCAGAGAGCAGAGCTAATCACTGGGAATGAACATTACATATTTAGAAGGCAATTTGGTCACATGTCCACTTAACAAAACATCAGTAGTAATGCTCTTTCTTACACCACCGCCTGCCCAGGGCTTGTGACCTCTACAGTCAATAGGCTGTTTAAAAATATATATAAACCAAAAAAGAGTCTTTAATAATATCAAATATTTGTATGATAAATATTTCAATCAAAAAGCGAGTTACACATACGTTATGATTCTATATTTGTAAGTAAAATATATTTAATGTGTTCAATAAATGACCACGAAGACTCTTCTGTGCATATACCAGACTTACAGATACTGATGTGTATGCATGTGTGTCATCTATGTGCATGTGTATGGATACTAAAGCATAAAGTTATTTTACAGTTTCTAGCTTCCAATGAAAATATATTAACTTTCTTTTTTTAAAGATAGACTTTATTATAAAAAAAAAAACTTACAAAATAAAAAAGTTACACATCCAAAATAACCAGATCTAAAGTCTTTACAGCTTAATGAACTTATACCAGTTAGAACTGGCATTTGAAATCATGGGCCTCTTTGTGCACAAGTGTACATGTGGGTGCGTTATAACATGCAGAAAAGAGAACAAGAAAGGGTAACTATTAGGGGATGAGAGAACACTGATGCTGTAAACGGGCAAAAGTTATGAAAGAGATGCAACGCTGATTGTTTCTCTAGTTCTAACTCTGTCTTTTCTTTTTTGGATTTGGTGGTGGATAAATGCATAAAACGTACTCGATACTGAGAGGGTAAAATTGAATGGGGCTTCACATCTTCCACTTCCAATGCAGTCACAGGCTCTCGGCCAGGCTTACCGAGCCCGGCATGTGTCCCCACCAGTGGGTGAGGCTTCAGACCCAGTCAGAAAGTGTCAACTCCCCTCAAGCTGTCACATTGCTATTGAACTCATGGGCATGTTTTGCCTGGCAGACAGGCATTGTAGCTCTCAGGGTTCACAGCTGGGAAAGGCTGCAGATGAATTTTCTCCTAGCAGGCTGCATAGAACCTTCGGATGCGATGAATGCCAGCTAATAGGGAGGAAGCTTCCAGATTGGTTCCGGTCTGACTTCCCTGGGTCCTGTATCCAACGTCTGTGGTGTTTTCAGCAAAGGGTCTTGCTGTCTAGTGTGTTAGCCCAGAAGAGCAATGGCAGGATCCTGTATTGTTCGGAGGCTCCCTGGCCAAACAACTCAATATATTCCAATATTCACACTCAAAACTACTTACAGCAATGATTTTCTTGATGTGGTCCACAGAGCAGCAGAACAGGGATTCCCCAAGGAAGGGCTAGCAATGTAGATTATTTGACTCAATTTGACCCAGTTGACTTAATGAATCAGACACCAGGGTGGGGAGGGGTGGGGTGGGTCTAGCAGTTTCCCCTTATCAATCCTGCACCACAATTCAAATGCTCTGTTTGAGAACCACTACATAAGATTGGAAAACAGAGCAGAGGCATGTTCAGGTTGGTCACTGGTCACCAAACTCCCACTGACGATCCAGAGGTTGCTCCTGGAGGGGGTTTCTCATCCTCTCAGCTTCCCAGGAGAGCTAGTACGAGGTTAGTGTAGAAACCAGAACCCCGATTCAGAGACCCCATAGACCCTATTTTGTGTATATGCTGAAAGATCGTATTTTGTGTACGTGCTCCAGGCCTTGACCTAAGCCTGACCTTGCTAACTCCCCACTCTAAGGGCAAATCATCTCATCCAGGCAGGTAGCCCTGAAGACTATACTAAGGGTAATTAGCCCTATCTGGCCAGATAGCCATGCTAAGGGTAATCAGTCTTATCCAGCCAGATAACCCTGAAGGTTAAAGGCCATAAAGCTATCCCAACGGACCATGTATCCCTGAAGGCTATAAAACCAGATGCCTGATTCTAATGACTAACTTGCCAGGCACTGCCCCAAAATGTAGCCACACCAACACTTGTGAACTACACCTGTGCCCATTAATTAAAAACTAGACTCCCTCACCTATGTAGAAAATCCCTTTTTCTGTCAATAAAAGGAGCTATAATTTTCTGTTTGGAGTTGGTCATCTCCATGGTGTCTGACCCTGGCATGCCAGGTTTTTTCTGCAGAATAAAAATGCCTTTGCTTTTTACATACATGATCTTGCTCATCCTTGGGGGGCAAATTTCACACCCAACCATTAGCAATCTGAAAGTTTCCTCTGTGTGTGTGTGTGTGTGTGTGTGTGTGTGTGTGTGTGTGTGTGTGTGTGTGTGTGTGTGTGTTTAGTTTAAAGCAGGGGCCCAAGTAAACAGGCAACATTTGAACTAAATTTAACCGGGATGTTGTGATGAGTTGCAGAAAGGCATTGTGCTTTCTGGTTGACATTTTCATGTTTCTCCACTTTGGCTTTCATCCATAACAGGAAGTGGAAGTTCTGAAGTACCACAGAACCTGCTTTTGGTATTTCCGGGCTCCCTGAGACCAGAGAATGGCGGAAGAGACAAATCCTTCTTGTTAGATAACATTCCAGGTTGATTTCTAAACCAGTGTGCACAGGATCAAAGGACTCTACCTACAGATCAGCATCCCAAACTTTGATTCTTATCTAAGCAAACAACTTTCAACTGCTTTCAACCAGCTCTAGTGGGCAGGGAACAGAGACAAGGAGTAAGTTAGCCCTGAGGAATGAGGGCAGGACTCCTACGGATCCGATGGCTGAAAGCAACAATATTCCAGTCTGTGGTTGCCTTCTCTTTTACCTTTTAAAATGGCATAAATAATCAAAACCTTTAGTGATGTGAAGACTGAGGGCTTAGAAACTTGAGGGAACAAGGAGAAAAGCACTTTCCACACAAGAGTTCTTTCAGTGAAGCAAAGCAAACAAAACAACACCAACACCCTCCCCCAGCAAGCTCTTTCAGGAATTCCGTCAAGAATTTTACCAGAAGCTGAGACTAATTAACAGTTCCCTTCTGTTCTAGCAAGGGCAAGGCTACAGAGGAGGAACAGAAACAACATTCTATGCGTGTTTCCTAGAGTTTTGGTTGTGAGGCTAACCTTTAATGACTGAGCCATCTTCCCGTATTTCTTAGATTTTATATTTTAGTTTAGCTTTTCCTTTTTGTTATTTGTTTCTATAGGGGAAGAATATTTACACCAAAAGAAATTTAGATTACACAGAAAACAATGATGCGCCTAAATCTGTGAATCAGACATAAGCGTTTAGTGTACGACTGAGGGAACTGGTGGAGGCCTTTCATCTGAAAAGGAAGCAAGAGTTTTCAGCTTTTACCAGAACTCAAGCGGTAAGGCACCCATGGTGGTATCCAAGCAAAGTAAAACTAGAGGATCGTTCTATCATACCCATGCTTCAGAATCTTTAAAACCACGAGTCTGGCAGTGCCGTCAGGTAAAAAGATTCAGTTAGCACCAACCATAAAATATCTGAAGTCAATCACTCTAGACTTTGTGGATGGACTCATGGTTGACCGCTGTAATGACTGTGCGTATTATTCTAAGCACTTTAGACCTCAAGATTTCTGGTCTGATCAATGTCTTCAGCTTGCCACCTGACATTGCACTTGTCAGAATTTCCCCTAAAAACCCGTGTGCCAGGTGTTTCCCTCTGAAAGAACACTGCATCCGCACTATCTTCTTAGAGCTTAAATAGTAAGTCAGCAGGTTCTGAGAACTCCAAGGTTAGATCAGGACTCTGATCCTGGCTTTAGATCTCCACCTTGTGGTTAGATGTTTAAAATGTAGATTCCGGATTACAGATTCTTTTAAAAGGAAACCAAGATGGACATTAATTGAATATTTTGAAATTGATAATTCAGATTGAGTGTACTTCAGGTTGAGTTTTTCCTCTGGGTCCATTATGGACCACTTTTTAAAAAAGTTAAAATATACTTGCATTACTTCCCTTCTTTTTCTCCCTCCAGCCCTGCCTATGTTTCGTCCCTCCAACTCCCACTCACTCTCAAATTGAAGGTGTCATTTCCTATAATAATTATTGTTTATATATATATACGTATATATATATATATATGCACAAATATTTAAATACAACCTGCAGTGTCTATTTAATGCTGCTTGTGTGTGTGATTTCAGGGCCAACCACTTCGTATTGAATAACTTAGTAGGGGGCTCATGTCTGGGAGAGCCTAACTCTCCCTCTCAGTAGCCTATAGTACTTTGTGTAGTGGTGGGGTTCCCCGAGGTGAGGTTTCTGCCTTCTACGTTAGGATATGTATCGATATTGTCATTCTTTATGTCTCGTTTAGGCAGCCCTATCGTTGAGTATTGTGGATGAAGCTTCCCTGTCATTTCAGACAGTCTCACAATGCAGGCCACTTTTCTTTAACTACCTTGAGAAACTAGTTTTGAGTTTTTTAAGGACTGAAGGGATTTTTTTCAGAGAGCATCGTTTGAATGTTGCTGGTAGAGAAGGAACTAAGGAGAAAGTTTGCTGGTTGCATACACACACACACACACACACACACACACACACCATCCTTTGTAAACTCAAACAGCAACTGCAAGGAATCTAGGGCTTTGCAACCTTAGACCATTGCAGATATGTGAAAAAAGAATCTCAATATGCAGTCAGTTTAACTTGGTCTGAGAAAATTAGACTGGTGCCATCTCATGATTCACTCCTTACTGCAATGTAGAATGTCCATCACTACAATGTGATGTCCACTATGGAGTCCACTATGGACACAGAGCCAACTGTGCTCTGTGCATCATACAGACGGCAGACCGTTCCTACCCTTTCAGCACAAATCTTCCCAGGGGGCCCAGTGTGCGATACGTCACAGGTTATGACTCTCGGATGGAAAGAGACTTATTTATGGTATATTTTATTTCTGTCTTCTGTTTCACTTTCTTTTATTCAGAATCTGACGATTGCTTGTCATTTCCATCATTCACAACAGCCAGACGGATCCCATTAGGGACATGGATCACGCCCACGTCAATTCTCTGCGTATAAAGATGGGGATTCTCATCTCATTAAGGACTCCCCTTTCATTCAGAAGAAGAGCCCACATCCTTACAGGAGCCACCGGGGCCTGCTCTGCCTGGCTTGTGTCACCTCTCCAAGGTCATTTCTGCCACTCGCTTTCCATCTATGCAGCCACAAGGCCTTCTTTCTGACATTGGAACAGAAAAGCCTTCGGGTGGCAGCTCAGCGGGCTTACCGCCCCTCTCCCTGGAACCCGCATGCTTTTGCTGGTCACCCATTTAAAGTGGTGGCGTCACCTCCAGGCTTCATGCCTGGGTTTATTTCCCTAGCTCACTCCTAGGTCTCATCCATTGTATTTATTTATCTAGTGCCATTATCTGTCTTCTCCCCTAGGATGTGAACAAATTTTTCTTTTTTAAAAAATAATTAATTAATTATTTAAAAAAAATACTCTTGTAGTTTACTGCTTACAAACAATGCCTGGCTCTCGGCCATAGCAGCAAATATTTCTGCAGGATTGATTGTCTCACACATTGTTCCTTTAAATCCCTTGGGGCTATGTCTTATTTGTTTGTATTCCTGGTACCAAGCACTGCGTTTGGCAGTTGTTTTTACTAGGTGTTTGGCATATCAGCGAACGCTGATGGGCCTTCCAGAGGATTCTCAACCTATTGAGCATACAACAGACGGTGACCTGATTTTAAGCATGTCCTACCAAACTGTCTTTAAAAACACCTTGGCTACATTTCGTGTTGGATCTACTATTGGACAAACGATTTGAATGTTTAAAACTGTCCATTTGAAAATGTTTTTATTAAACTTCATCTGAGAGCTCTTCTGGTGACTACCTAACATTCTGAGAAGTGAGTGCACCTAAACTTTTAAAAACCTCTATTCTATGTATTTGAGATATTTATATCATAATGATATAAGATCTGTCTATGGCACAGACAGGCAATAAATGGTTATTATAGTAAAACAAGCAACTACAATATTACATAGCTAATTTGTTTTTGCTGCAAAGAGCAGCTAAAATCTTTAAAATCTCAAATATTCTATAATCTTATTAAATATCATCTTTGTATTCCTATTACCTTTTTAGACATCTTTCATTCTACATATTTTCCTTGTTTTATCCCTTAACCTAGACTTTCTTAATCTTCTTTCTATGTTCCTTCCCTTCTTTAACCATCATTTTATTATGGACTCCTAATATTTGATTTTCAAAGAAACAATAAATGTTAAAGTGAATTGATACAATGTTTTTCTTGCTGGTTTATTTCACTTAGCACAATATCTTCTAGGCCCAGGATACTTTATATAGTTAATTTTTTTAAGGGTTAAATAATATTCTATGGTATATATCAACCACGTTTTCTTTAGTTTTCTTGCCCATGAGCAGACATTTATTTTCTTGTCTTAGCTATTTGAATATAACTGCAATGAACATGTGAATTGAGTTTAATCTTCAAAAGATGAGGATTTACTTTTGTCGCGGGTGTACAGAAGAGGAGTCATTGAGTCATGTGATAGTTTAATCTTTAATTTTTGAAGAAATCTCTGTGCCGTTAAAAACCTTTACTATCCAGACTATTTTCCATAGTGACTATCAATGTGGAGAGCTCCCTGACCTTGAGCTCAAATTCTGCTCTGTGCCTCCGGCTGAATCTCATTTGGGACAGCTGGTGAACAAGGCTTAAGTTGTGAAAAAGACAAGCCTAGAGGCAGCTCATTTCAGGGAAGTCGAAGATTGCTTAAAGAGACCTTTCTTCTTAATCTCACAAAGCAGGATGGTGGCTTTATGGTTAACTAAAGAACAATAATGTTTTGTATGTATTTTGATTTACTTTGTTGGTTGTAACCTAGTGCTTACACATATGCTTTTTCCCTTGTGATCAGTAACCTTGTGATCAAATGTATGCCTCTCCCCTCGTGATGATCAACCTTGTGCTTGCAAGCACACCTGGTTCTCCCCTTGTGATTGTTGCCTTGGAAACTACATTATGTCTCTGGTGGGGAAGGGTATAAGAATCTGAGAATAAACTATTTGGGCAGTTCAGCCCCTGTGAACTCAAGGTACAGTGTGTGCATGTTCCTTTTTTTTAGTCTACCCCCGATCCAGCTCATCTGAACTGGTCAGCTGGCCTTATCCTACTAATCTACATTTCCATCCACAAGTGTACTTTTTATTTCTTATTTTTCACATCCTCGCCAGCTTCAGTCCTCTGCCGTCTTCTGGTAGCAGTGATTTCACTGTGTATGAAATGGTTTTAGTTTGCGTTTCCTTTCCTGCCAGAGATAGGAGTTCACCTCTTTCTCTAGCCTCGTTTCAACTGACAATGTGACACTACCACGTTCCCTGGATAAGTAAATGCCCTTACTGTGTACATCCATCACTTCCATATCTCCCCCAGCCTGGTTCCCTACCTGCTACCTCACCACCATGATTAATCACAAAGTAAGGGCAGTTTCGACTCACCCTAAAGCCTTTGACAGCACCCCCCTACCCAAATGTAAAGCAAACCGTGACCCTACGCCTACACCTGAGGTTGCTGCATGTCCCTTTCCCAACCTTCCAAGCGTCCCAGCCCTGGCTAAGGAACTTCTTTCCAAGTGAGCGGAGGTTTCTCTAAAGTCACACTCTAGTGGCATCTGTGCCCTTCTCTTCTGCCGCATGGCTTTAAACATTTGTGTTGAGAAAAACCGAAAGGAAAGGAAAATACAGTTTACAATACTTAGAAATTTTTTCCCTTAAAAAGATTGTACTGGGGAAATTCTGCAAAGAGAATGATTTTTCCCTTTAAATCTTCCTTTTTTTTTAAAAAAACAAAACAAAACAAAACAAAACATTGAAATTAGCTGAATTTATCCCATCTGTTTATTTTGGGCTTATGAAAACATTGATAAAATTTTAAACACAAGTCAGAATTATCCACATTCCTTTTTTTTTTTTTTTTTAAACTTTTGAGTATGTGAGTCTAGGGTCACTTACATGGTTCACAGCAGTCGTGCCTTAAATGAAAATGAAGCCAAGTGGTCTTTGAGTTAATGATCATTGCATCAACAGGGTGTGAAAACGTTCACACTAACAAGGCCTCTCCATTGGGGTCCAGCTTTGCTGTTTATTCTCCCTTGTTGGCAGGAAGACAGCGGTGAAAGTGCAGCTTCTGTGCGTGGAGCTAGCCAGATAGTCTGTGCATGTGGTAACACGAACTTTATCTTTCTGCCATTAACAGGGATTGGAAGAGGCGGAGAAAGAGACGCCGATATCAATTACGGCAGTGATCTTGAACTCATTGCTGATAGAGCTGTGGGAGAGGCTTTAGAACTCCTGCCAGCTTACCCTCTGCTGCCACGTCTGCCTGTGCCAAGGCGTGGACACAAACGTGCCCAGGTGGGAGAGGAGCCGCAGAGGAAGATGGATGCAGCAGATGAACCAAAAGGTGACCATTCCCACTGCTAAAGAGCATTGCCGTTTGTAAGGCATTGGCCACGGGCATTATTTCCCTACAAAGTTTTCTCACATGACTTTCAGAAAATTAAAACCATGGCTTGCATGCAAATAGAAACTGAACACATGTCAAAGACTTATTCAACTCGCTTATTAGAGTTAAAGAAATCAGTAAATGCTAAAACTGTTTTTAAAAGTATTTGAAGACTTAAGGCACTTTTGAGAAATTTAATGAATGGCTGCCAGGATGAGACTGTTGGACCCGATTGAAAGAATATGTTTAATATCCTGTAAGACAATAAGCCATTGTCTTAGCACATTTTCTGTTGCTCCTTATTGAAATGCCATGAGCCGGGCGGCTTACAGAGAAGGGTACTTATTAATCCCATGGTTCTGGAGAACCAAGAGCCTGGTGTCAGGTTTGACATCTGGGGAGGCCTCCCTTCTGGGTCGTGACATGGCCGAGGGCATTGTGTGTCAAGGCAGCGAGATTAGCTTGGAGGATTTCTCTTCCTCCTTAGAAGGCCCCTCATACCACCATGGGGGTGCCCACAGCACCCGCCTCCAAATTCTATTTACATATGACTTTGAGGGTTAAGTTTGAAATATGTAATTTGGAGGATGAAATAAAATCATACCAAACATGAACTTTGGAAGAATTCATTTTATGAAACAAAACAACAGACATTATTTACATTTTTTGTATTGGACAGGATTCTGCCAAGCTTTACATCTCAGAATTTTAAGTAGAAGTAAGTGGTAGTGTGGGCAGAAACAATGCCTTAGCTAATTGTCTCGGCTGTCCCATGTGATATTCAGACAACTTGCTGTCTCTCTTTTTCCCATGTTTTCCATTGTGAAGATTTTTCTCTTAACAGGTCATTTAGAATTTTTAAAAAATTGTATATTTTTTTTCTAACAGAGGCATCACACATACATAATCATATGGGAACTAACCTCAAGTATTAGATCAAAATAAGTGGTGTGTAGAGAATGGTAAGTCCTTAGGTAAGTCCTTTGAGATGGGGAGACGCGGCCTGCATTGGGTTTTACTATTGCTATTGTCAAATCTTTGTAGGAGCACTGTTCCTGTCAGCAAAAACCAGAGACAGCCCAATGGCCCCTTAACAGGAACACTGGCAGACAGCTACCTTATTCTTTCACTAGACTATCATTTAGCAGTCAGAATTATTGAACAGCACAATAAGGAACGATATTGTAAATGTAATATTAAGTGAAAAAAAAAAACAAACTTCAAATGAAAACATAAAAATACTATCATTTTGTAAAGTCTGAAACAATCAACATTAAAAATGATTTCTAGACGTGCATGGACATTTGTTCAAACTGTAAGATGGATGGAAGTGAGAACCACGGAATGTGACTGGCAGTTGGATGCTACAGGGGAATGCAATGGGGCTGACTACACATTAGCATCTCATTATTATTTCTATATAAAACGCCTTGCAAAATTGAGTGTCCAAAAAAAAAAAAAAAAAAAGCCACTGCTTAATTATATCTACAGGTTTCATGGGTCAGGGATTTGGGTAAGGTCCAGGAAGATTAGCTTGTATTTGCTTTGTTATGCCTGTATCCCAAATGGGAAGACTTGATGGATGGGATTGACTGAGTTGCCTGGAAATGTCTAGCAGATGCTGCTGCCTAATGGCAGGAATGCCTAAATATGGCCTTTCTACATGGATTCGCAGTGTGGGCTAGCATGAGCTTCCTCATACTGCTGGTTTCATCCTAACGAAGAAAGATGAAAAGGTATGTGGTACCCTTATGCTGTATCCCAGCTGCACAGTGCCACTTTTGCCAAACTCTATTGGTCAGGCAGCTATAATGATCCTCCCAGTTCCTAAAAAAGGGCACAGAGACCTCACTCCTCAGTGGGTGGAAGGCTAATGTCAGAGCACAAGAAGAGTGTGTGTGATGGGAGCCACCTCTGCGGCCATTCCCAGATGTGTCCTGTGACCTGCGACAGTTTGAATCTTAAGTGTCCCCAGCAAAGGCCTGCCTATTACAAGCTCATTATTGCTCAGAGTCACGGCATTGAGAGGTGGTAGATACTGAAGAGGTGGGTCCTACCGAGAGATTTTAGGTTATTGGAGACATACCCTGAAGAGGATTGTGGGACATCAGCCTTTCCTATCCTCCTCTCTTTCGGTATTCTGACCATGAGATGAAGAGCTCTGCCTGCTGCAAACTTCCTGCCCCAGTATGCTGCCTTCCCACAGGGCCAAGAACAATGGGGCCGACTGGTAACCATGCACCAAAACAATGATCCAAAACAAACTTCAACTCTATAAGTTGATCAGCACAGGCATTTAGTTGCAATAAGGGAAAGCTGACTAACACATAGTCTCTGACAGTGGTAAAAGAAAGTATTGTCAAAATCTTGCTTTCTTTAGTGGTGGGTTCCTGGGCTCTTGGCACACTCAAAAAGACTAAAAAATATACGAGAATAAATAAGAGCGTTTTTAGACCAGTAATACATTTTCATATTCCCCTCAAAACTCCCCAGACCATCAGCATTAAGACAGACCCTGTCTGGTACAGAATTCAGTGAACTCTTTGCTTTTGTGATCTTCTGGAAGATTTCTCTTAATTCTGAAATTCACACTGACTCTTCAGTAGTCACCCACATCGTTGCCTCATACCCTCTGTGGCCAGTAGAAGGCCTTGGAATATTCTTTCATGCCACACCAAATAGCACACACATAGTATCCAGCCAAGGTTTGTTCATTTGAAGTAGTTTTTATGATCTAACACACTCATTAACATTTTTAATGGAGAAGTTTTAGTCTCATTCTCATTGCTTTGAGAGAAAATAGAATCCCTGATCGGTTATCTAGTACATTAACTGCCCTTACCAATTTTTGCAACAATCACACATTTAATTAACAAGCTAATTATATTTCGATCTAAGAGGATCAAGACAGAGCAAAATCCTAGCAACCCTGTACTGTAATACAAGCTTATAATCCCATACTCAGGATGAGGGCTGAGAAGTTCGAAGTCAGTATAACCTACATAATGAGTTCCAGGCCAGCCAGGGCTCCATAGTGAGACTGCATGTCAATACACACACGTACACACACACATACCACCACCACCACCATCAACAACAACAACGACAAAGTAATAGAACTCTGGCGAGGCTAACTCTGCTCGTGTCTTTTCTTTGAAGGACACAGTTCCTCTAGCTGCTCCTCATCTCAAGATTAAGTGGCTGTTTTATTTCCCTCTTGTGAGGTTTTCAGAATCTACTTAGTTGATAATGTTCATTCATTTATTTATTCATGTTACGGACCCTATATGAGGCACTAATAAAAATGTAGGACAGTCTTTAACTTCGAAGGCAGTGTTTCTGCCTCTCCTGTCCTGCCTTTCTGAGCATGGGACTGGCCTGTCTTTGGTCCTCTGGCTCAGCTGGACTCCCTGAAACTGGTGACAGCAGGATCAGATTTAAGAACGTCATCTTGAGAAGGCAGGGAAGGATAAGAGGCATGAAATTGTCACCTTAAGCATGCACGTCTTTGTGGAGGATATAGAATTCCAGCAAGTTTTTTAAACACTTGATGGATTTTGAAAAAAAAAACAAAACACAAAACTTGATTGAATTTGGTCAGATTTGATATAAAACAGAAACATCTTAGAACTCAGAGCAAATTATTAACTTGTCCTGAACCACATAGTAAATGTGAAAATTTTTATTGCTCTTGGAATAAGTCTTAGTATGTGAGGACCAGTGTGTAATTCACACCAAAACTACTTTTCTTTTAAAAAAATTAAGTTTATTAAAATTTTCACTTCAAGTTTTGTTTTGATATCCTGTATGAGTGAATAAAACTCCTTTAAATAAACTTCTGGAAATAGCACCCCAAGCACCAAAGAACCAAAGCTTTCAAATTTTATTGCACAACTAACTTTTTTTTTTTCCCCTCAAAGCAGTTACTTTTAACTGCCTGGTTGTGCTCCATTAAGCGGTAATAAATCTATAGGGATACGAAATCGGAATTTTACTAGAAGTGACCCAAGTGAAAGCATTTTCCAAAACTAACTTGTTAAAATACTCCTCTCTATTATTACTTCATGACTAGCATGTGCTCGGGTTGACTGCTCGTTTATTCTCTTTAGCCAACATTTTGTCCGTTACTCCGGGAGCGCACACCCCAGCAGGAGCTTATAGTTTTCCTTTTAACTCGTCTCCCCCTTATTCCATGGTGACTTTCTTCTCCCAGGGTGGAAAAGGGAGGGGAAAAAAGGATTCTCAACTCTCCTCCCCTAGTTCTGCTGTTTTCTTTCTCGGGTGCTCCATATTATTGGCCAAATGGAAGGTGGCGAGATGCTTGGGATTTGAGACAGTGAAGGGAGTTTTTCGTAGGAGCAGCACACGATTGAAAAAAATCATTAAGAGGAAGACGTCAGAAGTAACACAGGAGAAGCAGAGGTGCTGGCCTGCGTAGATGCTGCTCATTCAAGTAGATTCGTCCCGTTACTGTATAAGTCAGACCTGGACTCAGCTCGTTGTCCTCACAGAAAGCATACTTTTATAATTACTTTTCTCTGTTTTTTTTGAATGACGTCCATAAGAAGTAAAGCAGGGAGAGGTGTTAAAACAAAGGGAAAAAAAAAAGATGAAGTGATAAGACCAGCTTACCAGTTCAGGCAGTGCTGGATCGGGAGGTAGGCTGAAAGCTGGAACAAACACGAGCACATTATATCTTGAGTTCACAGGGGCCAAACCGGCCTTAGGGTTTATTCTCGGTTTCTTATACCCTCCCTCACCAGAGGCATAGGTGCAGTTTCCAAGGCAAGGATCACAAGGGGCGAACCAGGTGTGCATACAAACACGAGGTAAATGATCTCGAGGTAGAAGGCATAGGTACAGTCACGTGGTTACAATCAATCAAGGTTAATTAACCACAAAACAGTCATCCTGCCTTGTGAGGCTAAGAAGGAAGGTTTAAGTAATCTTAGACTTCCCTGAAGCGAGCTGTCTCTAGATTTGTCTTTTTTACGACTTAGCCCTTGCTCAACAGCTGTTCCAAATGAGATAGAGGCATTTAGCCGAAGGCACACAGCAGAATTTGAGCTCAAAGTCAGGGGCTCTCCACAATGGAGCCTGGATATTGTCTGAGTTCATATTCTGTTGGTATAATATGACTATTTAATTTATATATATAAAAAAAGAAAGCTTATTTGGCTTAAATTTCTGAGGAAAGCAAAGGCAAGACACTGGCTTATGCTTGGCTTCTGGTCTGATGAAGATTTACTTGCTGAGGGCATCGCAGGGGAAGATAAGCCAGAATCTGTCAACCTGGGTTTTTATTTATTTTATCTATGTATTGTGTGTGTGTGTGATATGTATATGTGTCTGTATATGTGTTCATGCATATGTGCACATGTATGTGTGTGTGCACACATGTGTGGGTGGGGGTCAGAGGTCACTATTGGGTCACTACTGGGTGTCCTCCTCAACTTTTTGAGAGGAGTCTGCAAGGGAGCCCGAAGCTTATTAGTTTAACTAGGTTGGCTGACTGGTGATCTCCAGAGATTCTGTCTCTTTGTCCTTCCCAGTGCTAGGATGCCAGGCCCAACCTTTTACCCAGGTGTTTCGAATCTGAGCTCAGGCCCTTGGGCTTGTGTGCAAGCACATTGCTGACTTAGCCACATTCATCATATTAAGGCAAATTCAGAATTTCTATGATCTTTTCCACACTGCAAGAAAGAAGTTTATCATGCTTTGCTTGGCTAAGATGATCAGAGAAGCAGATGAGAGAGGATAGTTATAAATAACAATATAAAATGTTTGTTTATGACCAATTCTTTTAGAATGATTTATCAACCATTACCTGCTAACAGACACTCTATTTGTACTTAACTTTTTTTCTGTTTTTTTTTTAAAGATTTTATTTTTAAGAGTGTGTGTTTGTATGTGTGTGCATTTATGCATGTTGAGTGCAGTGTGTTTGGAGGCCAGAAGAGGGCATCAGATGCCCTGAAGCTGGAGTTGAAGGTGAAGCATTCCCAGTGTAAGCGCGGGGAAATAAACCTGGGTATTCTGTAAGAGCAGTATGGACTCTAGACTGCTGAGCCACTTCTCCAGCCCAACTGTGTTCGTCTCCACTTTACTTAGTTTTTAATTTAGCTTAGTGAGGACTCCCTCTGTTGACTGAGAAGCAACAATTATTTTATTTGCACTGAAGAGGAATATAGTGTACTTGTCTACTATAGTCAATCTTCTTTACCTCCATGGTAAAGAATGAATCCATTTGAGAATGTGTTTAAAGTACTACTTCAATAAAGTGACCACATCTACACTTTTTGCTACACAATTTCAAGGGGGCGGGTAGAATTTTGGGGAAGGTACAGGAATCAAAAATTAACAATCCTTTTATGGAAGGATGTGTGATCAGTGTGCCAATAAATGATCTGTGACGGGCTGGACACGGACATAGATCTGGTACAGAAACAGCGGAAAGACAGGTGTTGCCCACGTCTTTGCACAGAACGTTTCTTGATGGTGTGGGAGTTTCTGATGAGAACAGCTGGCCACCACTGGCACTGGGAACACAACAACAACGTCAGTACTGTGCAGAGACGAAAACAGGCGCAGCTGTTTCTAATGGAGCCTCTGAGTCTGTAGCCCTAAAGAGCTTCATCTTTTCCATCCCACGTACGCTCACTGTAGCGTCTTTAATGTTCAAAATAAACTGAGAGCTTCCCCAGAATTGTTAAAAATACCACCAAGGGCATTCACGCTTGGTGCAAAACCTTGGGAAAGTTGCTAATTCCAAACAGTTCACCACATGCTCGTTGTGAGGGGAGAAAGGAGCTTCGGGATTCAGGACTTGTTTGTCTTTGCGGGTAGACCACAGTGCCCCTGCAGCCTGATCTCAGGATGCAATATCTGATATGGAGCCTAGGGTGCGCTGGTGAGTTCAGAAGCCTCAGGGCAGATCACAAGGGAGTCAGAACATAGAACTTCAAACTTGGCTTTAACTGGAGGCTGATGTGTAACAGAGTGAGTCTGTAGATCACTGATTGCAGGGAAGGTGGTGTAATTCTCCACTTTTGTTTAATTGAAAAATGATAGATGGTGAAACAAAGCCCCCCTCCCCCACTGCCTTTTCCAGTAACCTCATTTGAATCAGTAGCAACTTAAAAATGGCAGAATAGGGGTGGTTATAAGTACATACTTATTCTTATTCCTGACAGGGAAAAGATCTGTTTAAACCTGTGGACAAATAGTGTAAGAGCCACAGATTCTGTTTCTCCTCTTCTCAAAATGGGTCTGAGATCACCTTCAATCTATAAAGCTGATTATAAAGAAATGAGCAGTTTATTTGAGAGGGCAGAGAAGAAAAAATTTGGAATATCCATTTTACACCAGGAATTTTTCCAGAGCACACATATCACTTCATATCCTTAGGAGAAGGAGAAAAAAATTCTTATTCTAGAGATGATGAAGCCACAGGTTGGGGAAGTTAAGTTTTCTCCTAATACACAGCTGGGTGTCAAAGCCAGGATTTAAATCCAAGTCTGTATGGTTCAGAAGCGTTCACTCTTTCTCCCAAACCCTTTCTCATTCACTCCTAAACATTTTATTGAGAAAAGGGTCTAAAATGATTAAAATAGCAAACAAGCCAATTTATTTCTCTATTCAGTAAGACTTAAATATGTATTATATAAAGAGCACAGTGCTAAGTAAGCACTAGAAATACTGAGGTGAAATAAGACAGTACTCATTCTCAAGGGCTCTTGACCAAAGCTGATTGTATCTATCCATGTCTACCATCGGAGAGAGAGAAAGGCTCAGTATGGAATGGCAGGAGTAACCCCCATGCACGATTTGTCTTTTTAATTAACAGGGACCTTTGTTTCATGAAGCCACTTACCCTCAAACATAGTACCATCTGCTTTAGGGTTTATACAACAAATTTCCTGAGATACTCGCATCCCCAGAACTCAGTCACCACAGAGGAGCTGCAGTCAGTTCATCGGTCCCATCGGTGAGAGAAGGAGGCGGAACTGTTTTATTGCCTGATGATGACTGATTGCATTTCAGAACTGCCTCGTTTGCAGGAACCCAGAGTCCTGGATAATCAAATTCATGTTCCATCAGGTGCAATTCTGAGACCATGGATTTTCAACCATTAGGCTATGAGACAATATCTCCCCATCATTTCAGAGGAGTTGTATCTTTAAAAGTGCTTATTTTGATGTTAATATTTAGACATTATTACCATTATCTATAAAATTTGCATTTCATTTCCTAAAGATCTAAATTTTACTGCTGAGAAGCAAACTCTTATGTCTTAATGTCAAAAATGGATCCCCAAAAACTGAGAAGCGAGGTTCCAACAGTCATACAAATGCCTATGTCTCACTGCCGAGAACTACCAGCAGAGGGCAGTATCAGTTCTCGAATGTTTCTTAAGCGTCTGCTGCTCTTAAAGCATCGATTTTGCAGTAGCTGGGAGAAAAAAAAATCTTTGGCTCGGAAACATTTTTGTAGCAGTCACATAGCAGCAATAACACGGAAGCAGTAAAGACAAGGAGGCAGTGAGGATATCTAGAATTCCAACATGTCTGATAGGAATCAAGCAGGTTTTTATTCAGTTAGCTTGTGTGTTGTTTGTACACGATCATGTGGGTGTATGTACGCGTGCGCAGGTCAGAAGTTAATGTCGAGTATCTTTTTCAATTACTCTCCGCTTGCTCGCTTTCTTTCTTTCTTTCTTTCTTTCTTTCTTTCTTTCTTTCTTTCTTTCTTTCTTTCTTTCTTTCTTTCTTTCTTTCTTTCTTTCTTTCTTTCTTTCTTTCCTTCCTTCCTTCCTTCCTTCCTTCCTTCCTTCCTTCCTTCCTTCCTTCCTTTCTTTCTTCTTTCTTTCTTTCTTTCTTTCTTTCTTTCTTTCTTTCTTTCTTTTTTTCTTCCTTCCTTCCTTCCTTCCTTCCTTCCTTCCTTCCTCCCTCCCTCTCTTTCTCTCCCTCCCTCCCTTCCTTCCTATTTGTTTGTTTGTTTATTTATTTATTTATTCTTGAGACAGGGTCACTCAAGACCCTGGAAGCTCACTGATTAAACTATGCCGACTGGCCAATGAGCTCCAGGGATCTGCAGGGTTCTTTCTTCCCAGAGCTGGGATTATAGACTCATGTCTCTCTGTATGGCCTTTGTGCAGGTACGAGGGATCTGAACTCAGGTTCTCACACTTGGCGTACTAGGCATGTCAGTGACAGAGCTATGCCTTCAGCCAAGCTTTTATTTATTTATTTATTTATTCATTTATTCATTCATTCATTCATTCATTCATTCATTCATTCATTCATTCTATTATCTATTATCTATTTATTTATTTATTTATTTATTTATTTATTTATTTATTTATTTATTGCCAGGAAGATGTAAGGCGTCAGTTGACTGTAATGTGTCTGGGCATGTCAGTGACAGAGCTATGCCTTCAGCCAAGCTTTTATTTATTTATTTATTTATTTATTTATTTATTTATTTATTTATTTATTTATTTATTTATTTATTTATTTATTTATTGCCAGGAAGATGTAAGGCGTCAGTTGACTGTAATGTGTCTGGGGATCCTCAGCACTGAATAGCTTTTGAGTACACAAATGCTTATTGGGGTTAGTGGGGAAGGATGACAATGTGTCACTCTAGTCTTGCTTAGAAAGCACTTGTTTCTGTGCATGGTTTCACCAAAGAAGCCAGACAAACTTGGAGAGTTTCTGGTCTTTCCACTAACTTGAGGGCAGTCTTCAATCAGTGAGTCTAGTCTCCAAGGTTTTGTCTTCGTAGAGGTGAATCACGCACGCCATTGGTGGACTCCTGTGGCACAGACCAAGACTTCTCATGCGTTGGCAAATACATTTGGCCAGACTGGACTTTTGAAAAGAGAAACGAAAATAACATCTATCAGTTGCTGGTTGGGTTAGATAAGCCACCGGACAGAGTCAAAGTCAGAAAAAGACTTTGATTTTTAAAAACGGAACTAGGGGAGATACAATGCAGATCGTTAGTGGATAGTCCGGGTGTGTGCAGGTGCGTGTGTACTTGTGTGCACCTGTGTGTGTAGGCCAGAGGACAGCCTCGGCTGTTAGTCCTCAGGTATTAGCTATCTCTATTTGTTTCATGAGACTAGGTCTTCCATTAGCCTAGAACTTGCTAAGTTGGCCAGCCTAACTGCCCAGTGAGTTCCAGCGAGCCAGCCAGACACCTGTCGTTGCTTCCCCAGTCCTGGGATGACATGTGTGTACTACCAAGCTTGGCTTTTTTCTTTGCTTTCTTTTTGCCAAGATCTGGGTATCAAACTCATTTCCTCGTGCAAGATAAGCAGTTTAATATTGACTGAGCCATTTCCCAGCCACATTTCTTTAAAAATCTTAATTTTGTTAATTTTTAGTTTGTAATTATATCAGTGTTTTACTATCATTATGAGACATAAGTTGATAGCAGCAACATTGGAAGCTTACATTACTTGGCACGGTGCCTGTTTTCTTTTCAACATCTGTTAAATATGTTTCTAATTTTATACTCTTGGTTTCAGCATGTAGCTAAATATTTGGCATTCAGGAATGCCCGTCAGGGATGACTGAGTGAATTTTAATGCCTGTGCCAGTTCACTGTGCATTTGTTTTGAGAACAGCCAACCGTAAGGCATAAAGTGCAGGAAAACTGAGAAGAAGCTTTCCCTGATACACTTTTGATGTACCCTGGTCCCTTTACCTCCTCTGGCTTATGTGTCTCTGCTAAAGAGCTCATCAAATCACATTGATGTTCCCTGACAGGGGCCATGCATGATAGGGCTTACTCTGCCTCTGCTCATGGTTCATGCCTGGGGTTATGCAGGTCAGGTTCAGTAAGAAAACAACACCCCGATCTGCAGCCATAAGCTGCTTTGCTTAAGCAGTTTCTACAGGAAGGGTTTGGGTTTATGCTGCTGAAGTCGGTCTCCTGTCCTACTCTAACAGTGCAGGACAAGCGGCACATACTGAGCTGGAACTTATCACAAACACAGTCGAACTGATTGATCTATGGGCTACTTTAGTCCTATTTGCAATCTTTCTGAGTAAGACAGTATGTGTGTTATATATATATATATATATATATATATATATATATGAATTAGAATCTAATATATATATTAGAATTACAAATTGTTCTCACCTTTAGCATCTGCATAACCTGAGGCTATACTTTCTAAGGCTTGTTTTCAAGGTGGTTATGAGCAACGGTAGTATTACTGTTTTAGGATGCATTTGCAGTGTTTCTGTTACATAGTGTCTTCAGTTTGATCCCCATAAGGTCCAACCAAATTTCTTTCAGATGTCTGTCTTCAAACTGTAAGACTTCGTCTTGTTTATAAAGCACACACATCTGGGTGTGCTAATTAATAATCCATCTGTGAAGGATTATCTAATCCACTTCATTGTATGGGTGACAGCTGAGAAAGAAAAATCTTTTGTTTTTGATGTTCTAGGATTTTATTTCTCATTAAGATATTCCAGGCCTACTTTTTGCAGTTTCTTTAATTTTATGGGCAAACTTTAAATTTTATAACTGTTTTAGATTTATAAAATAGTATAGACAAGAGTAAATTCACACAGACCTTAAACCCAGTTCCAATATTGCGGACATATTAGATTGTCTTAGGGTTTCCACTGCTGTCATGACACACAATGACCAAAACCAACTTAGGGTGGAAAGGGTTTATTTCAACCTATACTTCTCGGTAACACTGATAGAAGTCAGGGCAGAAACTCAAGCATGGCAGCAACTTGGAGGCAGAAACTGAAGCAGAGGCCAGTGAGGAGTGCTACACACTGGCTTGCTCCTCATGGTTTGCTCAGTCTGCTTTCCAATAGCACCCTGGACCACCAGCCCTGCATTGGCACCGCCCACAGTGAGCTGGGCCCTCCCCCATCAATCACCAACCAAGAAAACGTTGTGTTTCTCATTCTTCTTTTCTCGTTTTGATGACTGGAATTCTTTTAATTCTTGTCCCTTGTAACCCTATTGGGTATGGTCTTTTCAAAAGTGTTTTATATTTTCTTCATTTTTGACTCTATAAGAAGCTCCACGTTGGTGTTGTATATTTCCTACCGCAGCCTTAAGGGAAACCATTTCTCCAAAGATCCCACTTCCTTTTTATCGTAAACAAAATCTTGTCATTAAAAACCAAGATTTGGGCTCTTGGTACGCTCACTCATGCCAAGGTGCCATAGCTTCTAGAGTTTTTCAGCTGACTAAGAGAGAGAACCCATGAGCATGTGCGGAAAACAAATGTGCGTGTATTTATATATATCTGCCTGAGTTCGTACAATTCAAACTGCAACTCATCACCACAGGGTCACTCTAATTTCTGGAGAAAAGATTTTACTTTAAAAATCTTAACTGGCGTGGACTGAAAATAAAAGGGAAAAAGAAGAGGAGCTGGTTTCGTGCCGGTTCCTTATGTCTTCGGAGACCCCCGGAGTTATTCACTGTCTTGATTAACGTGACTTAAGCAGGACTGAATTCTTTACAAAAAACAAAAGTAAAGGCAGTTGGAATGGTTCCAGCTCATTCCTCCTCTCATTAGTTAATGTGAGGAAATAGTGGAAGGCTGTAAGCAGCTGTAGCTTTTCTGAAAACAGAGCAAGAAGAAAGAGTCTCAAACTGCTTTAGAAGAAACACAAGGAAAGCTATTCTGATAGAGTTCCTCAGTGTGGGAATGTAAGATACCGAGGTAAGCTTTCTTCTGTTCCTTTGAGTTAGGTTAGGTTCCCAGCTATTGAAAACAGAAAATGTTCTGATTTTTCAAAGTCTCTTTCTGACCCCATAGGAAGAGATTTTTGAAAGCGTGATTAAATCCTGAGCTCAAGAAGAACATTATTTTGAAGACTCAGAGGTAGGTCTGCAAAAAGGGAAGAAATAAGGATTTATTCTTTTAAAACGTATTTGAAATAAACCCATTTCAACAGGAAATGGATTACGTCTACCACCTGAACTCTAATAACTTTCCGTATTGTTCAAGGGACATGAAGACACTCATATTGTGATGTTACTCTGCCTTTTAGAGATAGCCCATGTGGTCAACAGGAGGTGAGCGCAGGTTGTGAGGATTTGCAGCTAGCAGACAGGCAATGAGTTCATACCATTCTTTTGTTTTTCTTAACGAGCTTTCATTTTACTTATAGTATACTCTGATAAATCACCCTCACTTCAACAACACATTGATTACCTACTTGGAGCTTAAGTGCTTCACTTAAGCAAGGTGGTTTAAACAATTTAAGGACAGAGCCCTTAAAATGATCAGCCTGCTCTATGGAATGCTTGGCTTTACAGGAATCTCATGTGCAGTCTAATTATAAAGTTACAACCCTGAAAGGTCCGGGTTATTCTCCTGTCGGTACACACAGTGCCACAGTCTTGCCATTCCGAGTATGGTTCGTTCCTGTTCTAAACGGCTACAGAAACAGGCGTCTTACAAAGGCTGTTGAGAATATTAGATGTGTTCATGTGCACGGACACACTAATGTCTAAGGATATGTTTGGAGTCCTCACATGAGGCTATTATTGTCAACGTCATGGATTCTAGGGAATTCAGCTACTTTCATTTAAAAGGAGCATTATTGGATTTCTACGACATTAGAGTGAATGAAATATAGTCTTTACTTCTAAAGAATTCATGACATTGTGGAAGAAAAACTAAATTAGCTTTAATTTATAACTAATAAGAAACTCAGGGACATACTGAGCAGAAGGAAAGACCCAGAGTCAAGGTCTTCATGAGTGATTCACACATTAAAGGAAATAAAAAATGGAGGCTCAGTTTCTCCTGAATAGGCCACAGCAGTGCATAATCAAACCCAAAGCATCATAAAAAGTAACTGTGTATTCCACGTGTCACCACTAACATCTTCGATTTTTCAGTGAAATGATAAGGACAATCTGAACGAGAGGCAGGAGATGAAAAACGACAGGAGAGGCAAGCTGTGATAAATTGGAGAGCTGACCTAACCTTTCTGTGTTCTGTTTTACTTTCTCTTATGCAGATTATTGTGCTGATTACCTCATAGTTTTCGGAATAGAGATTAAAAGTGATCCAGTCTGTCAATATGTGTCAAGCTCCAAAATGGTGCCTGAGACGTACTTAGAACTTAACAAGTGTCAGGCAGTACATAAGGTGAAGGGCAAGAATGACAATCATGAACTAAAAGTACACTTGCAGCACTGTCTCAAGCATTTCTTTTTTAATCGTAGGCAAGTCACCCTCTCAACCTCAGTCCTCCCTCTGTTTAGTGAAGGTCCTTTGTTATCTTTCGATTGCTGTGGCAAAACATCAGAGATAACAAACAGTAAAACAGAAAGGTTAATATTAGCTGGTGGGTTCAGGGGCTCCAGTCCACTGTTGCTCAGCTGTATTGCTTCGGGCTTGATGTGGTGCAGAGGCTCACGTGAGAGCACAGAAGATGCTGATTTACCCCAGTGCCGCCAGGAGGCAAAGAAATAGAGAGAGAAAAACATAGAGCCTCTCCAAGCATCCCTCAATGACCTAACTTCTTCCCACAATGTACCACCTTTCCAAAAATTTATACCACTGTAGGCTGGTGACCAAGCTCTTTAACATATGGGCCTCGTTTCCTCATTAAACATTGAACTAGGGTTTATAGGATTCTTCCCAAAGTATTATGAGAACAGCATGTAGGTCTCTTGGTCTTTACTTCAGGTGAAGAGAAGCAGAGAGCTGAGTTCTTACAGAGCAGGCCACAGCTGAAACATGAACCAGAGTCACAAGCCCTACAGAACCAGGGTGTCAGCCCAGCTACAGGGGACAGGCTTCCAGACATTTGCTGCCTCCTACTCTGAGCCTCTTCCCTCTTCCTGAGGCAGCCACATTTCCTGTTCCATTACTGAAGAAAAGAATTTTGTCTATATAAGGACTGGAAGACTAGACCCCCATAGCGTTTTCTCCCTTTGGCCTGTTCTCCTCCCTGATCACAGACTTTGTGGCTTCATTAAAAAAAAGTAAAAGCAAAGTGTTACATTCCCCAAAGTACGCCATGACATAGCTATTCTGTACTTTCTTCTCTTGACATTAGTACCCAAAGAGAACAAGAATGTAAACATCTGTTTTGTATAAGCCCATTCCAGACTTATAACTTGATTAGTATAGAGAATATTTGATGTGATTAATTTTCCAGTTTCAACACACACGATGGCTTTCCATCCCTTTATTGCCTTCTTAAGAGAGACAAGAGAAGGACAAACCTTACTTTAACGTGTGTGTGTGTGTGTGTGTGTGTGTGTGTAAAACTGCAGTGCCAGTTGTAATCACTATGGCTGATACAAAAGTCTTCTACACTTAACTCAATGGTAATTGCAAGTTACTGTAGAAATGTGCTAAAGTAAACATAACATAATGCTGGGCCTCCTTCCATAGCGAAGCAGTCATTTTGGGAAGGATCATGAAGGATGACATGAAACCATTTAGAGGTTTGCAAAAGGCTGTGGCTCACTCACAGCTCTAATTACGTCAGTGTATGCCTGAATGAGGCTTTATCAGGCTCAGTGTGGCTGATGTGTCCAATTAGATGAGCATGTAAAATACTTAAGCAACCAGCAGTCTTGACTGCCTCAGGGCATCCTGAAGAAGTGCAAGGGTAAACACAGAATTGGGGAGATCTTTATATTGAGTCCTGCAAATGTGCTAGACTCATTAAGAAAAAGATGTTATTTTATATACTTTGTCCCCCTCTCCCTCACATAGAACGTAACTAATGAGAATGTAGGTAAAGACTTTTGAGACTAATTTGGTGGTTGTTAGCAAGAAACTGATCATGTCCAGTCATCTGCCACATGCTCTGGCAAAAACCCACTATGGTGTCTGTAGCCTGTCTCCATTCCCAGCCCTGCCTCTAAGGTAGCTCTAGGACGGACAGACGGAGACATCCTGTTGCTTTTCTCAGTTGTCTCTGTCTCTCTGTCCTTAGGGGTTTCAAGGCTGTTTGTGGATTCTTTATTTTGGAGCTCCATTTGCAGCTACTTTCAAATAATCTTGGTATTGATATCATAGCCTCTCCTTGTATCACACATGGCTTATTCGCTTGGGTCCCCTAAGATACAGCCAGAGGGTAGCACTGGATAGACATGCAGGGCATAAGCTTGGAATAGGAGAGCCCACTTCTCTGAATCGTTGATGTCAAAGTCTCCTAGCCTCAGTCCTGAGATGAAGGATGCTGTTAATATCACTGGTACAACTTACTCTGACCCTCTTTTCTAATTCATGTCTCTTTATATTCCATCTTTCAACGTTTGAGTGATTCGCTCAAGTTTGACTAACTCTTTGCTCTTTAAAGTCCTGCGGTGTCTGTATGTGCCTTCAAGATGTAACCCAAGCCTTCACAGCTGATGATGCATGCTGGGATTCCTGTTGCTATTATGTCACATTCCAACCAACTCTTCAGTCCTATGAAAGGTCAAGTCCTTACTCTTTGACCCCCAGCTATTGCTGGTGATCTCTACACTTACTCTACATGCTGTGCTTTTGGGATGGGTGTTTGGTCAGCTTTTCCTAAGGTGGGTGCCTGACTTATATGGTTTTCTTAGAATGCTGGATTTTATCTCTCAAAGCACCCTTATGTTTTTCTATGCTAGAATATTAAGTTTCTTGGGACTAGGGGACAGATTACTTTTGTCTAGTACTCTGCATGAGTTGTTCACAGTAACAAGTGCTAAAGAATGTCTTTTTTTTTTTAAAATCTTTTTTCTTCTTTCTGCCAGGCAGGGCCCCCACTAGGTAGCCCTGGCTGACCTTGAATTTACTATGTAGCCCAAATTGGCCTCTAATTCATTCACTGCAATAATCCTACCTCAGGCCCCTGAGTGTGTACCACCATATTTGACTTCCTATAAATTTCCTGACAAATGGATAAGTAAATCACCAAATAGAACATAGACAGTAGAGCTGGGTTCCAGTAGTTTACTATGATGTCAATGAAGGGGTAATATTGAATAATAACCTAGAATTCTATGGGTTAGTTCAGCTTACTGGACACCTATTATTCATTCCTTGTATCCTCTTGGTCTTATCTGACTCAGGGTTCTACCCAGAGTCAGAGTCTGACCGAGTTCACAGAGGTATACCCTGACAGTTTCTTGCCTGAGACTTCTTCATAGGCTCACTGTATCATCTTAGCTTTGTCTGTTGATGTCTCGGTGCAGGATGCCATACAAACCAGATCAGCACCCATGTATATGAGAGCCCAATGCGTGCATCGACATTGACCATTGAAAGTGGGTCCCAATGGATGGGTATGTTCCCTTTTCACCACACCTACTCTCCTTTCACTTTCAAGAATATGTCTTAGAAACTTGATAGTTTTGTGGGATTGCATAGTAGCCATAGCAGCAGCTGGCTTCGTAAAGCACTCCCATAGGCTGTCCCTTCTTCCTTGGTCCAGCTCTCCATTCCTTGTACCTACCACATCCTGAATCTTCTTTACATTCTAGGGAATTTTGGGAAAGACACTCAGAGAGTTACAGCTAGACTAGTTTTAGAAGTTACTGTGTCATGATGGAGCTGAAACAGAGACGAAAGTATGATTAAATTTACAGATTTGTTTTTCCAACTTTTTTAAAATGCATTTTTTTAAATAGCAAAAGGTAGAGAATGGCTAAGATGTAATTTTTCTGAGAAATACTCTGATTTGAACATCACTGTTTTACAATTATATTTTGGCCTATGTGTTCCTACCTTCATCCTGGGATTGTGTACCTTTTTCTAACTCCCAACTTAAAATCTTGGTGTTTTTCAAGTGACTGCTGCCAAAATAAGCATTTATGGATTCATTCACTCTAAAGAATAAATGAAATTTCTGTCTGGTGGACTGGCTTGTTTCTGGAGACCTGCATTTCAACAGGAATCAGGCTTTATCGAAAAGAATGAGAGCATGCGTGGAAGCCTGTGCTCTGTCCAACACATAGATCATCAAGTGCAGGAGATCAAAGCAGAGAGACACATCTGGGATGATAGACGGTACACGCACGCATGTCTCTACATAAATGTGTAAGTGAGTAAAAATGTCTTTTAAGAACTGAATATTCCTTTGTGTGTTATCGTCCTTTCTAATGATAGTGTCCTACAGACGTTCAACACACTCTGAGGTGTTACCACCCACTTGTTTCAGGATGGTAGTAAAGCTGTGTGCTAAATAGCTTTCAGTCACCCTAACAAAATACACACAAGAGGAAACTCACCAGAAGGAAAGGTTTACCTTGGGTCAGTTTTATCAGTTTCGGCCCGTGTTCAGATGGTCTGTCGTGTTTTTCAGGTCTCTGGGAAGGCACAGCATCATGGTAGAGTTCAGGGCAGAGGTCACCGCTCACCTTATGAAAGCAGGGAAGTAAAAGAAACAGGAAGGGGCTGAGGTTCCCAGCTCTCCTTCAGGGACGGATACCCACTGACCTAACTTCCTCCCAGCGGGTATCCCTTTCTGTCCTCACTTCTCAGGTCCAGCATCTCCAAATGCACCATAGGCGGAGGACAAAGGCACTGAGAAGCAGTCAATATCAAAACTATAGCAGCTACTAAAGACATTCTTTAAACAAATAGACAGCACCTGCAGTTATCTATCACTTCTCAAAGCCTGTATTCTTACTCTAAATGCACATCTATCCAAACAGTCAAAGCTATTTACATATGACGGTACTAAAATTAAACTTTGAGTGCTGAGTGTCTTGCTAGGTATTGCTGCGCTAAATACGCTATGAGCACTGTTTTATTGTATTCTCAGAAAAAAGTTGTATTCCACAGAGGTGGAACTACTGAGATAAGACTTTCAGCTTTCCTAGTCTATCATCTTGGAAGAATTCCCCGGTCTCCGAAGGTGAGTAGGGGCTGGACCCTGGTGAAGGCTAGTAGACTTCCTGAGATGAGGAAAGGGTCCTGAAAGTCCAGGGAGCTTTTGCTAGAATGTGTAGCAGACAGTACTAAAAGGAGCCCTGTAGATAGAGAACTTCAGAGATCTGCAGAGAGCCAGTCAGTCCATGTCAAGAAAACATTCAAAGCTCAGGAAAGAAGCACTTAATGGATTTAAGGTGACAGTACCCAGGGATGAAAACATACTCCGGTTCACACCTGTTCCATCATTCAGCACAGGTCATATTAAATCATTTATAAAACTATTTTATCTCTGACAGTCTCTGAGAATATCCCCTAAAGTTCCCCAGAAAGCAAAACTGAGGGTGTAAGTTGTGGTAGGTAAAAGGCATGGAGGAATAAAGCCAGGAAGAAGTCCATATGGGTGCTTTATGAAGCTGGCCATTGCCAAAGGCTACTAATTATGCAATCTCACAAAATTGTCAAGTATAGAAAGTCTGTTCTTCCAGAAGAAAGGTCAATGGGTGGGGTAAAAAGGAGATCCATCCTTATTGGTCTTGCCATGCAGACTCTTGGGCAAAAGACATAGATCTTTTCTTAGTCGTGTGGAACAATCAGTTCTAGACTGAAACTGTTTTTGGTTATATCTAACAAGTTAAAAAGCAAACTCTAGAAAGGAATAAAACTGTTTTCCAAAAATCTTAACTCTTTCCCAGCAGAAGATTCAAGAATATTTACAAGAGTACTGAGATATCTAGTTACCCCTCAAGTTAAAATTCACAAGGTCTGAAATCTCAAGATTCTGAATCCCGAGAAAAAGCAACCCATGTACTGAGACAGCTTTAGGATTACCAAACAATTACTAACTACTGTACCTGCATGCAATGTATTCATGGATTGAAAGGGAGACATCAAAGTTTTTAAAAGGTTCCAAATTGAACTCCTGTAAATTGAAAAGTACCCAAGAGAGACCACTAGTGTATTAGACAGTGGAGAATATATTAAGAAAACCTAAAGAAGTAGTATGGAAACTATAAAAAATAAAACCTGGAAAAAAAAGTAATAATTAAAGAAAATGAACAGAATGTTAGTTACATTCACACTGAATGTAAATGGACTAACTATACTTACAAAAGGGCAGAGATTGTTGAATTGGATTTTTAAAAAGGCTCAATTGTATGATGAGTACAAGAAATACACATTTTATATATAATAACACAAACATGTTAAAAGTGAAAGGATAAAAGTACATGTTATGCCGACACTAGTCAAAGGCAAGTTGGAATGCTGGTATTAGTAGTAGATAAAGTATATTCCAGATCAAAGAATAGTGCCATTGAAAATGAAGCTCACTTTGTAGTGCTAAAGGTATGTCTATCAATCAAGAGGACATAATAACAGCTGCATTTGTTTTCAAAGCTTCAAAATGCACAAAGCAAAAACTCACAGAACGTTCAGAAGACTGACTGATCCACAGGGTCCTATCTTTCAACCCCTCTCTCAATAACTGATCACAAATGGGGAGAAATCAGTAAAGATACAGAAAATCTGAACATTATTCAACAAATTGGTCTGACTGACATGTGTTGAACAGTCAATTTACTGAGCAGCACCTTTTTTTTCTTTTCAAGTACAACTGCAACATTTATGGATCATTTAGTCCTGATTAGGTAACTGCCATCATTTCCATTCGCAACTGAATAAAAGAAGATAGGAAGAAGATCGGTGGAAAGTTGAAGGTCGCAGCCTTAAGCATCCCCTAGGACTTAGCACCCAGGTTGTCCAAGGCAGGACTCTCCCATCTCCCTGAGCACCTGGAATAGCTCAGGTCTCTATGACCTAGAATGAAATCCTTTTTAAATAAACAAAGGAATGGACTACTCAAATAGCATTCAACATTCTCTAAATACTACTTGGAAAGGAAACACGTTCTCTCCCTCTCACATTTCCACCCAGCCCAAATGGCCTATGTGCTTCCTTTACATGACATGACTTACGGGTGTCATAAACTCAAGTTCCACAGCTGGTGGGTCTGAAATGGCAGACAGTTGCAGAGTATCAAAGACTGGTGGGAGCTGGCTCTTCTTCGGGCTTTCCGGGCGTCGGAGGATGGTCTTACACACATTCAAACCCTGATTAAGGCTGCTTGTGTGCTCTTCTCTGAATGCTAGATCCAGACAATAAGCCCCTTTCCAGGAAAAATAAATAAATAAATAAAAGAAATGTATTTATTAAAGGGGAACAAAGAATGATTAGCTCATGACTGACTTTCTTTGCTTACCTTCTTAAACCTGTTAACACGGCTGTAATGTATATAATGATTACGACTTGGAAGAACATTGTAATGTTTTCCACGGTAAAGTTGCCTTAAGTTTTGGCAAGAATAATGCCATTGAAGGGAGCACCGATTTAATGGGTCTGTGTCTGAGACTTGACACATAGAGGATACGTGAAAATAAGGAGATTATTCAATACCACCATGCTTTGCAGAGGATTTAGACAGCCCAGCAAAGTGAATCTTGATAATGAAATTACAACTCCCCCAGGTTTCTAATATGAATCCAGCATGTCTCGTTCTTCTTTTAACTACCCCCACTCTCTCTATTGGACTTCAATGTTTTATGGACACCCAGCTTCCTTCTCTAGCCCCTTAGTACAGCCAGTGGCTTTTTGGCGTCTCCCACTTTTCTCCCACCCCCTTCCCTTTCCTGTTGCCTCTACATCGCTCCGCTCACTGCCCTCCTCTCAGCTAAACGCTCCCCGAGGGAGATCAAAGAACCATCCTGTGGCTGCAGCCCAAGAGGAGAGAGTTTTCCAGCTCCCCCTTCTGGCTGGGCTGGTGGGTTGAGAGACAGGAAACTGGGCTGGGGCGTCTCAGCTTCTGGGGGTGGGGTGGGGTGGGGTGGGAAATTATGAGAGAAGTGTCTGAAGCAGAGTTGCACACAATAGAAAAAAAAAGTCTGCACCAATTCCCTTTGTGCTAGCTATTGCGATGCCCCCTGTATTTGGGACTGGGCCATGCGTTCTTGAAAACCATTGTTTCCCTTGGGGCTTTTGGAGTTTGGGGTAGCTCTGGAGGGAGCACGGGAGCTGACATCGCCTGCGCTTCTCCAGTACCCGAGTGACTTGGAACTCACCGAGGGGAAAGTCGCCCTCCTGGGTGGGGGCTCCAGCAGAGGAGGGACGGCCGCTGGCCAATCAGAAGGCGAGGTCGAGCGGGGCTTCGCCTCCCGGCGGACGAGGGGCTAGCGGTGGAAAGTTGGGAGTCTCAGTCGCTGACCTGGAGCGGCGGCGGAGGCGCACGGTAGGCTCTCGGCGTCCCCGGGGCATGGACCCCGCGCTCTGCCGGTGCTCGGCCTCTTGCTGCGCCCTGCACGCGGCCGCCTAGAGCCCGAGACCTACCCTGCAGGACAAAAGGCGCTGCATCCCTGCGCTGCCCAGACCCGGGAGGCAGCCGGGCTCCGGGTTGGTCCCCATCTCAAGTCTCTGCTCCAAACTTTTGAGTTAGTTCAGAGACTGCAAGAGGCTGATGAGGCACCAGAAAGGAAGTCCTATGCCTGCTGCTGAGGAGTAAGCACAGTGCTCAGAAGCTCAGGGCAAAGAGAAAAGCAGCGAGCAAACAAGGAAAAAAAAAAAAAATGATTGCCTGGGAAGTGATCCACACAGTATTCCTGGTGGCTGTTCTTTCTTCGTCCCTACCTGGAGATGGGACCCCGCAGTCTGAAAGCAGGGTTGAGGAGATTCCAGAGGGGGCATCCACGTTGGCTTTTGTGTTTGATGTGACTGGCTCCATGTATGATGACTTAGTTCAGGTTATTGAAGGGGCTTCCAAAATTTTGGAGACGTCTTTGAAAAGACCTAAGAAACCTCTTTACAACTTTGCTTTGGTGCCCTTCCATGACCCAGGTAAGGGAAATACTCTCTGTATTTGTTGTGATTCATAATTCTATTACTTCTCATGCTATTTGTTTGCTTTATTGTCAGAAGGTTTCAAAGGCATTTTAGAAAATATGCAGCCTAATACAGTTGAAACAAAGAATTGTTTGCTGGCATCTGGGTTTGCTCTCATATCTCCTTAGTGCTCAGCTAGATGGCTTGTTTAGGGAGATTCAACAGTAGTGCCCTGATTTGGAATTGTGGTCCTCTGAAGATCAGAACCAGGAATCTGCAACAGCAACAGCAGAAACTTAGAGTTAACTGGCCTGCATTTTAAAACTAAAGACTGTTTTAGTTGCAAACGCAGGCGGGACAGGGACATGTATTCAAGAGTAGGGCGCTGGATGCTAAGAGCGAACCCACCCTAAGGATAACCTCACTTAAGAGGGAAACAGATCCGTTGTGTGACACAAGAGCAAGTCTGCAAGTAGTAACTAGGAGTGGAACTGAAGGCATGACAATGAAAGACAGAAGCCATTCATTTAACTGAATCTATTCATCTTTGCACCGGGTCATCATTAGTTAGATTCACAGACGTGTGTAAACGGTATGCCCGTGTCTCATGCAGTAGACATGAATGTAATTTGCTATGTCTGTGCACTTGAAAGGCAGTTGAAGAAAAATGACTTTATGTTGTGCCCTGAAGCTGTGGGTTTCTGCTGCTGCACTGTAACTTGATCCTATTTACTCTTTTCAGTTTCTTTTTAGAGTAGCACCTCTCTGTGAGGCTCATAGGAGCCCCCATTGTCATCACTGAGGGTAGCATTACAGGGGGAGCCCTGGGGCTTTGCTGTCTTGTGTCCACCTGAGTTTCATTAGTGCAAGTAGCTGCTCTCAGTGGAAGAAATAAAACAGCGGTTTCTTGAAAAGCCCTCCCCCACCGCTCTCCCACATTCCCCCTGCTTTTGAGATCCTCTCTTCCCTAGACTTTGGCATAGCCTCTTTCACAATGAGAGCATGATGTTGAAGTTCTCAGGTTTTTTTTTTCTTCCTTGTGCATTTGGCAAACATATTCAAGTCTTAATTATTGCTAGTTATTGAATGTGATACCTTTCAGCTATTTGAAAAAATGTTACTGGGTTAAACTGAGAGGGAACTAGAACTTTCTGGAATTTTCATGTTCTTCAATGACAACAATGAATTACCCCGCTCTTCTGCCACACACACACACACACACACACACACACATTTCTGCAGCGGTTAGACAGCAGATCTTTTACCATTTGAATCAAGCGTTAGATGGTCATTTGCTGTGTTTACTGTCTCAGTAAGACACCTCAAACATCATGATGTTTCAATTTATAACATGCTAAGATGGCACTTCGGATGCAGCCCAAGACTTTTGTTATTTTGGAATACCCTAAATATGTTTCCTGCATAGGAATGAGTCTGAAATTAGCTCAAATAGAAAGTAAAAACTGATTTTGCTAATTAATTGCACAATTTGCTTGTCTCAAAAAAAAAGAAACATTATGACGTTATGTTGCTGGAAAAAATATAAAATATGTTCCATCTCATAAAAGGAAGCTGAACTACCATATTTCAGAGTGAAATATTTTATAACAAATTGTATAATGTGTGCGGCCCCACAGCTGGTACCCAGTGAGAAGGTCTGCACACTGTTGAAGTCGATTTTCATGTAGTTTGGCAATCAGAATCCAAAATGAGGGAAACTTGGAATGTTAATTGACGGTGACTAGTAAAACTATGGCTTTTTTTTTTTTTAAATTAAATTGTATGGGAAAATAATTAGTAGTTTAAACTTGTTTAATAAAATTGTATTTATGACTCAGTGTACATGTTTATATTTCCATGATTAAAAGTAGAGAAGAATTATCAATGGTTTATATTGCCCAACAGTATTTAATTACTATTTTTTTGCAGATAGGGAAATAGAAGTTAAAATATGTGATTAGTATTCAACTTCAAAGTCATCTTAACAGATTATTAGCATTTCATGCTTTTTCTGATTTTTCTTTTTGTGTGCATGTGTGCACATGCATGCATGCATGTGCACATATGAGTATGCACATCCATGTTCACTGAGAGTTTTTGCTTCTCTTTCAGTTGATGATCAGGATGTACTAACAGGAAAGACCTTGCATGGGACTGACTATCTTACTACCATTAGGGAAAAGTCAATTTACCTTTTTGAAGTACAGTTTCAATATCAATGTGAGAGAACTGGATTTGAATGTATATGAAAACACTTGTAATTGTGGCATATTCTTTATTTTATACTTAGGTGTTTTAATTTTTGTAGTCTCTGGTGCATATTTGTATGGTTGACTGAAACAACTCATGTGGAAAGAAATAACATCTAGCATTGAATTGAGGTAATTACACTGGAGGGCCTGAGTGCTTGTTCTGTTGACATCTACCGTCCCATGTAGGATGGAATAATGGGTGAGTTTGGGGGCACAGTTTGAGGCATTTGAATAAAAGCTTTAGGTCTTTGGAGATGATTGTGCTGCAGGTCCACATGACAGTTCAAGGAAAGGTGTGTGACTCCAGGTGGTGGTAGTTTGAAAATACATGGAAACAAAGATACCAAGGAGGAGGACTCTCTACCCCATGGGCAGTGTGGTAATAAAGCTTGTCAGAGGATGTTCTTGCAGGAAAGAGCAGGAAAGACCCCAGCAGCACAGGAGAAGGGAAGCAGCTGCTTTGTTCTGCCTCAGTTCATGGAGGCAGAAGCTGGCTTTTTAATGATAATTAGTTATGTTGAAGAAGCCTTTTAGCCCCCAAAGCCATCTGTATTAATTTTAATTAATTGATTTATTTTTGAGACATGGCCTTTTATGTAACCCCGGCTGGCCTGGAATTCATGATGTAGGCCAGTCTGGTCTTGAACTCATGGGTGATCCTCCTGCATTTGAATCTGGGTGCTGGGATTTCAGCTATGCACCATGACACCTGGCTGCTTCCTTAGTTTGTAATAGCTTATTGAGATATATTATTCCTTTATCTTGTATATAGATGTTATTTATAATCATATGTGGTCTTCTGTGACTGGATTTCTTAGGTCAACATAATGCTTTCAAGGTTCCTGTATGTTGTGTCGGTTCTTCATTTCTTTGTATGACCAAATTTTATTCCATCATATAATCTAGCACTTATACCATAGTTCACTTATCCACTGATCCATGACGGAGATTTAGATATTCCCTATCCTTTTAGGAATAACTGTTATGTATATACACATATAAATTTCTGTGTAGACATGTTTTCTTTTCTCCTGAGTATATATTGAGAAGTGGCATCTCCGGGTCATGATAACTATATGTTCAGTTGCTGAGGGGATAGACATGCTGCTGTGCAAAGCAGTTATAACACTTTATGTTCCGACTAGTAGTGTGTGTGAGGTCCAGTATCTCCATATCATCATCAACATGTCATCGTATATCAGATATTATATTGGAATGTATATTATCTTTTGCTGTTTTTAATACTACTCAATTTTTAATCCTGTCTTCCTCTGAACACAAGTGTGAGGAGAGCTGATGGTCTCTCCTGACTGCAGTTCATCTGATCACTCAGGGTCTTATTTCCCCTTTTCTCTGTGAGGCAGTTTCCAGAGACATGAGGAGTGAGAATGTTCAGTGTGTTTTATGAGTTGGACATCTTCTTTTTGACAATTACATTTCACTGACTCGAATATCCCAAACTGGTCTGTGTTTCTCATTCACTTGCTTACTGTGCTCTGGGTGTTGCTTAATTCTCTGAGGAGCCAAAAGAAAGTCAAACAGAAAAGAAGGCCCCTTCTGTCATGGATCTTGCACTCTACTGAAGAAAGGGGAACACAGGCAATACAAGAAATGATTAAAATACACACAAGCGTTTGATGCTAGTGATTGCAATGGAGAAAACCAAAGGGAAATGGCTGTAGGAGCTCGAGGTGGATTGGATGGTGTTAGAGTTTTAAATATGGTGACTGGGACCATCCAGAAGAAGAGATTTCATTTCAACAAACTCTCAAAGGAGGGAGCGTTGACCATATCTTTTATAGGCCGATGAGCGATTAGCCAAACGTCCTGTTGTCAAGAGCATCTTGACATGTTCGACAACAGTGAGAATACTTGAGTGTCTGCAACACAGAAAATGATAGATGGGAACTGGCAAACGAGGCCCGAAATACGATAAGACCTGTTCAAAAAAAGACTCAGTCCCCTGTAGCTTTAGATTTTGACCACGAGTGATGTGGAGAGCTGCTTTAGAGTTTTATTTATTTTATTAATTTATGCATATTAGTGTTTTGTTTCTCTCTGTGTCAGCGTGCCATGTGCATGCACTACCTGCAGAGGGTAGGAGAGGGCACTGGGTCCCTGGAACTGGAGTTACAAATTGGTTGTGAGCTGCCGTGTAAGTGCTGGGAATCAAACCCATGTCCTCTGGAATAGCAGCCCGTGACCTCAACCACTGAGTCATCTCTTCAACTATGGAGTTTTAAATGGAGCAGTGACATGATCTGACAGATACATCTCCAGCATCATCCCGTTGTTGGGTAGTAATGGGAAGCAGGTCAAGAGTAGAAATGGCCCAAAGACTGTGAGTTCTCTGAGTGGAGTTGATAGCTATGGGCGTTTTGAGAAGTCGAGTTTGTGCATGCTTTGAGTAGGGAGCAAAGAAGACTTGTTGATGCACTGGATGTGAGGTACAAGGGGGAAAAAACCCAGAAGATAGAATGGGTTCTGAGGACTTGGCTTGAGTAAATGGAAGCATGGCAGGGCCGTATCCTGTGGTAGAGGATAATGGGTGGGAGATAGGTTTCAGAAATGATGGGAGATCAGGCTTCCGGTTTGGAACATGTATACATACATATATGTATTTGTATGGAACTTGGGATACCTCTGATATGCAAGTGGAGGTGGAAGAAGGCAGTCAGACATATGACATAAGAGTTCAAGCAGAAAAGGCAGAACGAGAGATATTAATTTCAGCCCAAAGACACACATGAAGGTGGCGTTTAGGGCTGTCAGAGTAGATGAAACTACTAAGGGGCTGACCATACCCGGGGAAGAGAGACAGTCTGAGGGCTCAGCCTTGAAAGGCAGGCATGTTTACTAGAGAGGTGACAATAACCACTAAAGCATCCAGAGAAGCTGGAGTCAAAGATGCAGAAGAAGCTCTGTCTTGCAGGAGGAGACTGGTCCGTAGATAAGAGTCTGGCAGTATGGAAGCCATTGATGACTCAAGGAGAGTCTCGGTGAAGGGAAGGCGATGAAAGCCAGGATGGAAAGAATGCAAGAGAACAGAGAAGAGACACTGAACCTCTCTGTAACTGTATTTCTGTGTGCAACTGCTTGGATGGTTGCCTTACTCAAGAGGCTAAATTTGAACCTAGCTGAGATAAGATATTCAGATGATCTTTTTCAGAAACGCCAATGTCGTGCAGTAGAACCAACATCCATCTTGGAATGGAAATAATGGAAAAGCTGATGTGCTTTTCTTTATGCTCGTCACTTAAGCAAATTTTTTAATCTTGACAGACCCGTTGTACTGTCTGTGAAATTAATTCATCGTTATTATCAGACTGATTTTTATTATAATTTTTTATCACAATAACACAGTGAAAGGTAAGTGACTTTAAAGAGACTGGAAATAGGAAGTATTTGATTCATTGGCAGACATACCAACATTGAATGTCTCCTGTATTTAAGAGTTTCATTAATAAAGCCCATAAGCCCTCAGTGGCTTTGTACGCCTTGGTCAGACCTGTGCAGTGTTCAGAAAACACCACAAGACTTTTGTAATATAAAGATTCTTAGAATATTTTTCTGACCAACCACAAAATTAATCTAAACCATGATGAGCAGGTAGATTCTCACAAGGAAAAAATAACATACATTCAGTTTTTGAACATTTAGCTGCTCTCACACGAACTGAATGTCAGGTTGAATGGTTTCCATTTCAGTAACTATAGGGAACAGGAAGCTGCTGAGGTGCTAGTTCCACCCTTGTCTCTCCACATTGTGCAAGATTAACAATTTTCATGAAGGTAAGGATATATATATATATATATATATATATATATATATATAAAATATAAAATATATATTACATAAAATAAAATGTATATTATTTATAAGGATATGCGTGTATGTGCATGTATGAGAGGCATCTGAGGAACTAAGGAAATTCCCTAAAAGATAAGTGAGGGTTTTAGTTTTTTTCCCCTTTCAGTTCTGGTGACCAAAGATAAGCAGTCTGCTTCTAAGCCCTACTTGTTAGTGTCAGAGTGAGGGGTTTTGGGTGAACAATGGCAATTTGTTTCTCAGGATAAAACATTTTAGCCTGAGGTAATGGATACTATTTTACTGGATAATTCCAAAGCTTAGTAGAGATGCTTTGCTATGCATGAGTCAGGTGGCTCCCAACTGCCTGTAACTCCAGCTCCAGAGGCTCTGAAACTATCTCCTGGCCTCTTGGGGCACCAGCCGTATGTGCCCATAGCCACACACAGTCACATGCCTACATACATAGTTAAGATGTAAAACAATGAAAAGGACTGGATTTTGATAAAGAAAGTACTTAAAATTTATTAAGGATATTTGCTGAGGTTACCACAGAATGAAGGTATTCTATGTTTTGTTTTGGTTAAACTGAGGAAAAGCCTTTTACTTTATAGCTAATAAATCATAATTTGGCTTTATTTATGGTTTAGTTCTGATCAAGCAATTTTTGTTGCTTTCTCCTTAAGTGCTTCACTTACTCGGGAAATATTTCTTCAATGGATGCATCATGAAAAATGAATGAATGTTGAAGAACCAAAGCTTGTTCTGTGTACTTTTAGTCTATGCTGTAGAAGCAAGTGCATTTACGAACACTTAAGTCTTGCCTTTCACATCTGTGAGTCTACTTTTTAAACCACATTATTGATGTGATCAAAACTTGCAGCATGTTAATTTGTCAATTAAGCCTTTTGGCGCTAATATACTCTCATCTAAGCTTGACCAAGGAAGGAATGTTGTGATGTAGAAAACAGATTCTTGGGTACTTATTGAATGCTTGCATAAGCAGTTGATTAGGCTGGGGTGTGTGTCTATTGTGCGGAATGTCTCAGCACCATGTCTCAGGCGTCTGTTTACTCTCCAGTTTTAACTGGATCTACTGACGGAGTGTCATAGCTAATAATCTATTTTCCAAGAAACACTTTACAAACAAAAGATCCACGCCATGTTTGTTTTTCACAAGTCTTCAGGATTTCAACTTCGGTTCTGTCTCTTCTGGTTAGCCCTTTTAGGATTCTCCCTATCTATGGAGAAGGGAAAAGAATGAAATTGCCCCCGTATAAAACTGCAACAATGTCAACTCTCTCCACTCTGGTGTCACTATCATGGCTAAATAAAGTAATACAGGTGGGAATGTTTTAGGTGTACTATAGAGGGTTGACAAGATGGCTCAGCAAGTTAGGGCACTTGCTGCTATCCTGACCTGAGTTCGATCCCCAGGTCCCTTGTGATAGAAGGAGACACCAACTCCTGAAAGGTGACCTCTGACCCGGACACATATACCATATCTCACCCCTAATATATAAGTAAACAGATGCAATTTTAAAATGCAATAAACAATAAAAATTACCGTACAATGAACGGCTCAAAGTCACATTTGTCTGTAAAAATTGAAGAAAGCGAAGTTACAAGAGAAGCTGTACAGTGCTTATATAATAAGAGATGTCTGCTTGGTGAGCTGGCTACAAGTCAACATACAGGCAGAAGGCAGTTCAAACCAGTTCAACCTCAGCTCCGTTCTGATACACTGATAAGACACATGACTTCTTTGCTACGTCATTCACCTGACCCCACACCACTGCCTCATCATAGAGGAACTTTCAAGGGAATATGAATACTCAATTATCAGCCTTTATATTTATTTATTCGCTCCTTTATTCATTTACTAGTCAACAAGTTTGTTGCTGTTTATTAACATCAAGGATCGTGCCAGGTGTGTTGATTCAAAAACAATGAGACAAACTTCAAAAGAGGCTCATGGTCTACGAGGAGGGATGCGGGGATGAAGGGAAAACGACAATATAATACAACATGGTATATTCTGTAGTGGAAAGAAAACAAAGTACTCTACCCTCGTGAATTCAAGCAGGGTTAGCTAGCAAAGTTTTTTTTTTTTCTGGAAGAAGTGTCATCTGGGCTGAAATCTGAGGAAGGTCATGAATAAAAACAGCTTAATCAAAATGTATTAAGGGGTTTGGATTTCACCATGAAAGCTCTTGGAAGCTGGAAGGACTGACTGCAAGGATTATCACGGCATCACTGCGTTTTCAATTTAGAACTTTATCTCTTGGCACCGTGGAGCAGGGAGATGGGAGATGAGAGACGAGGCCACCCCACAATTCACAGGAGGATATCTGAGGGCACCTTGGGGAGATCTGGGCACCAGGAAAAGAGGGTAGATTTATGAGTTATTAAGGAAGTTCAATTGACTTGAGTTGGCCCTACCGATATGTGAAAATAAATATAATTACATACTGAAATTAGCATGCGATAGGGAAGAAGAGATATAATACAATGCTTCCTCCAAGAGACAATGTCATTCCCAGGGTAGTGAGTCTTGATAGTAAGCTCTTCATAGATTAACTCGTCTGAAATGAATATTAACCAGAAGTTCATGGGTCAACCATGAAAAACAGTCACAGAAATATATTTGAGCATCCAACAAATTCTAACTAGGAGTCAATGTGTTAATTTATTTTGCACTGGATTAACCAGGATTCCACTGCGGTGATGGACTGTTTTTCCTTATAAATATGTAATGATGTCATTACACATTAGCACCATACAATTAACTGTCCTTGCTCTGGTTGCACCCACTCTAAACAGCTTTCTGATAATGTAACCTCATGTCATGCTTTATGGGGAGAGAATGCTAGGGTCAGACGGACACATACATCAGGTTCACCAGGCAGTCATATTCTCCATCAGTAACTCATATTTTGGCACACCAGTTGTATACATCAGCCTCCCTTGTTTAAAATACTGTGACAGTGTCATGCTCAAGTTTCTGGGTTTTTAAGTCCGAAAGCCAGATACTAGTCAATGATGACGAATTTATCACAGCCCGTGTTTCCCTTGTGGGCCTGTCTGGGTGGCCTGTCTGTCTCCAGGTATCACTCCCAGCATTTCTAGCTGTCAGTGTCAGCTGCTTGTGCCAAGTAGCTGTTCTATGCACTTGAAACTTACACAGATGACAGTTGAAGCCATCGGAATAAATGAGGTCATCCCAGGAGAGTGTAGACTAAGAAAAGAAACTGCTTAGAACCGTGGAATATGCAAACAGAGGACAGAAGAAAGGACGCTCATTGAAGATTCTGAAAAGGAGAGTCCATGAAAACAGTAAGAATAAAGGGTATAGGTTTTAAGCAAGCTGCCAATTCTTTCCATTTATAATATTAATGAAGGTAAGGGACAAATAAGATTATTTTCAAAGAATAGTCTCACCTGGACTGGTGGAGCCAGAAATCTGAGTTGTGGAAGTTTATTTTTAGTTATGTACAAAATAATTGGGTAACACTGTTGGGTAAGGGGCTGCCTAGATCTCGGTGTTTTGTATTGTCTGCAGGTGTTGGATTTCTGTCGGGGATGTTTGATTACTTATGATCTGCACCTGAGGAGTTCTGAATCAGTAAAAACACCTGAGCTCAGATGTTCAGGATTCCACTGGCCAGTATAGCACTGTCCAGGATGGTGGTTCCTTCTGTTGAGGTCTGGCAATTCGTGCACGTATGAAAGCGCCTCCATCTCCTCACAGTGGCTAACTACTATAGGTAGGGAGAAGGAGTTTCTTTTATGAGACATGATGCAATAGGTAGAGTAGGCTCTGGAGTTTCATTCCTAGCTTGGAAGCCTGGCTCCGCCAGTGGCTTGCTGTATTACCACCTTTTCATATAATATGATGTGCCATACAAGGTTTGTGTGAAGGCTAATTATAATAGATGTCTGAAGTTTCTCACGCACATTAAATTCTCAACAGAAATTGAGTTTTGGGTCTTAGGGTTGTGTAAGAACATTTGGATGGCAGTTGGTAAAAAGGAAAGAGCATGAAAGCTCTGTTTGAAAGTGATCCTACAGTTGAAAAAAATTGCAAATGACACCAGAGAGACTAGATAGCATGTGAAACTGGGACTAAGAAGAACGGAGAGCAGATAGGGTGTAAAGAAGGATTAGTTGTTGGCAGGTAGAGACTTTGGCTCAGTTTGAAAGGAGAAGCAGAGCATGGGCAGGCAGAGTTACAGACGAGCGGTACATGAGGATGCAGGATGTGGCATCCTGTGTCTTGATGTCTTTCTGTGTGGGCAACACGGCAGCTCTTTGTTTTGTATACCGCACAGCTAAAGCTTATGCGACCTCACAAAATAAGCCAGTTATTTTTTTTGAAGAGAAGTAGATTTTTCACAAATTCTTTTTTGTTTGTTTCCATCTTTTGTTTAGAGACGTGTGTGAAATTGATATGTTCCCAAGAAGGCAGGACAAAATATTTCCTAGAGAGATCATAACAAACCACTTCCGACTGGGTGACTTGAAAATGGAAATTGACCGTCCCGATTCTGAAGGCTGGAAGTCCAAAGTTCCCAAATGAAGGTGTTAGTAGGGTTGTTTCTTTCTGAAGGCCATGTGGTAGAATCTGTGCCGTGCCTTCCTCCCAGCTTCTTGTGGGGCCTGGCAATCCTAAACAGTCCTGGGCTTGGACGTGGATTAGCCAAAACCTCTGCCTTCATCATCTTGTGATGTTCTTTCTGTGTGCTGTGTCAAATTCCAGATCTCCCACCCCTCCTCCCCCTTTTTTTTTTTTTTGAGGGAGGACGCTCGTCACACTGGATTAGTGGCGAGTAGTGCTCATATTCAAATATGATCTCATTTAAGCCAGTTATATCTGCAATGTCCTGATCTCTAAATACGGTCAGATTCTGAAATGCCAAGGGGTAGGATTTCACCATACGAATTTTGGGAGGACACAATCACACCTATAGCAGATTATCCAGCAATTAACATTAAAATCCTAAAACTCTTCAATGTTTTTTCTAGCAGTATTCAATTCATTTTGTGAATTTCTTAAACGTATTTCTGCATCAGAAGTTATCTTGAGCTCTAGTCTCTGCTCCTGTTTGGGATGTGAGCAGAGTCCTGATTGGCAGCTGTGGAGAGGAACAGTAATCATGAGCACCGGGTTGCTTAAACCCTTGAGATAATTTTCATTAAGAAGCTAGTGATTGTTTCACTTGTAAAACACAACATTTAATAAAACTCTTTTTGATATTTTAAAAATGGTTTTGAGATATTTAATTTAATTTTGAAATAGTGACAGTTACATAGGGGCTGGGCATTCTGGGAATTGTGTGTAGGCCACAGATTATTCTGGCTTTGTATAACCTCAGATCTCTTTCTTGGAAACTTCAAACACACTAATTAGAACCTCCCCCCCACCCCCCCCCCACACACACTGTAGTACCACATCTCTGAGAACTTTCTCTCAGTACCGTTTTACAACAGGTGTGTGTGTGGGATTCATTGACGTTTCTCAAGGCTGGAAGGCACACTGCCACTGAAAATGCTCCAGGGCAGCCCAAAGCTGCCCTTGCCGAGATCTTCAGGGTGAGTCTGGTTAGATGAGCCTTTGGGTGATGGGTAGCCACAGACAGGAGCGATGCTATTTACTCTTTATATGTTTGCTCTCAAGTCAAAGGTAAAACAAAACAAAACAACAAAAACCATACCTTGTCATTAATCATCAGAGAACAAAATTCTAAACACAAAACTGTACTAAGTTGAGAAGGACATTTTTGTGATTCAAAGTAGAATCTGCTTTGTCTTTTGTTTGTTGTTATTTCTGGCTCCAAGCCCTTTGCCAAAGCACATAGGAAATCTCATTCCCATTGTTTCCCTAGTCCCAGGAGGCTCCCTCCTGATCTTAGGTGAACATCCTCACGCTGCCTTGATCAGGTCGTTACATTTTTGCCTTGAAGTTTTCTCCTTAACCACATCTGAAAGGAATGTCTCACGGTCTCCTCTCCTTAGCCACGTCTGAAAGGAGTGTCTCACGGTCTACTCAAAGATTCCCCACAGTTTCATGTCTCCTAAGGAATCTTCCTGGAATATTAGAAAAGTATACTTCTTCATGCTGAGATACCTCTTTATATTTATTATGTCTGTTAAGCTCTTGGTAACTTGACTCCTTTTTATTTCTTACATGATATAAGGAAAATTAGTAATGGATTTGATTTATCTTGATAAATAGATTTTTAGTAAAGTTATAATGATATGGGCTTGGAGTGAATGGATCCTAATGTCAGATAGGACAATATTGATTGGCAACTAATATAGTTATATATGGGTTACAAGTTAGAAATTTACTCATTTCTTAAAACCCTAGACTGCTAACATTAAAAACGATAACAATTATACTCCCCTTATAGAATTATCTTAAATTGGAAGACACACATGTAAACTCTTTGGTGAAGGCTAAGGACTCAACAGTGGGCTAGCAAGGGGATGTCTGGTAAGGTGAAGACACTTGTGACCCATCTTTATTACCACACAGTCGTATGTCTCCTAGGGTCTCAGTTTCTTTCTGGACAGAGTACAGATTCATCAGTGGTGTGGTGGTGAATTTGAACCATGGACTCTGAAGCTGAAATGGGAAAACACAACCTCTGTCTGTAGCATTTGCTGCTCCCCAGTGTTTTAGTACTCCCACATGGCCATTGGGACCAGTCGGATGCCAGTGGATGTGGGGTCTGGGAGATTTGCCTAATCAACTCCCACTCACCGCTTTAAGTTTCTTCCAGAAGTGGGGACGCTTACATTTAAACGAGACTCTACGTTTAAATGAGCACCCAGTGTCATAGGTATTCTCTAGATATGTTAGCTTAAATCTGTTTAGAAAATGAATTCTGTGGGTAGAATTGGCGAGGGTAGAACTAATCCCATGATTGAATGTTTTCTTTTCTGTGACAATTTTGGGAAATCTAAACAGCGAACACCTGGAGAGGCTGGCCATCCCCCAAGGCAGCACTAACACAGAAGCAAGACAGGAGGAAGGTATTGTCTGCTTAAATCTCCATTAGGCACACAGTAGGCACCTCACAGTACCAATACCCCCTTCCCATCCTACATGTATTTGTTTTTCTAGTGTTCCCATCTCAGTACAGGCACCAGAGTTTTCTTAGTCCTTTGGGCAAAAACCCTTGGAGTCACCCAGGACGTCTCTTTCTTCACACCCCACATACAATCCCTCTACAAAATCTTTTGGCTTAACTTGCAAGATTACTTGGCTACTATCCATGCCTTTTGATGTCCTGTAGCCTGAGACACTTTAACTGGTCTCCCCGGTATTCCTCCCAGAGCTGCCAGGAGGATCCTTTAAAAATGAAAGGCAGATTTCCAGCTCCCTTTCTGATGCTCTCTTCAGCTCACTTCTCCAGGCTGCTTCATTATTGTTTCTTACTTGTCGGGCATGTTTTCCCGCCAGATCCCCTACCTTTACTATTTTCTTCTTCCTCACATGGCCCTGTGACATCTGTCATTATATCCTAAGGCTCATGGCTCATGTCACCTCCTCAGAGAAGTCTCCTTTGAGCATCCATAGTCTCCCCTGACAACCCCCTGCTTGGCACTAGAGACGAGGTGAATCCATTTATTTATGTTCTACTCCCTCTTCTAAATGGAAACTGCACGGAGACAAATGTTTACTTCTTATGACTTTATTTCCCAGGGCACTCAATAAATATTTAATGAAAATGATTTTTTTCCTTAGGTTTTTTTCAGTGCTGTGATCAAATGGCTGACAGATAGCAGCATAAAGGAGAAAGAATTCGTTCTGGCTTATGGTTTGGGGGTACGACCCCTCCATGACTGGTAAGGCACCCTGGCGGAGTGGCTCACAGCTATAACGGTGGACATGTGATGGAGCTTACACCTATCTGGGGAACCAGGAAGTAGAACCAAGCTATAACTCAAGTCCTGTTCACTTCCCCCAGTTAGGCTCCACCTCCCAAAGCTTCCACAGCCTTCTAAAACAGTACCACCAGATAGAGACCAGGTATTCAAACACTCCAGTTTATGGTCTATATTGAAGTCATAATGTACCTAAGGTTCCCAGTAGTTACAGGCAGTCGTGAGGCGGCTGACATGAGCACTGTGAACTCAGCGCTGGTCTTCTGCAAGAGCAAGAAGTGCTCTTAACTACTGAGCCATCTCTCCTGTCCTGTTGTAGATTTCTCAAATTAGGAGTGGGATGTAAGTAGTGACATAGTTAGCTTCAGTCAGTGTCAACCTGACACACCCAGGAAAGGGAATCTCACCTGAGGGATTAGCTCCATCAGAGTGGATTGTGGATATTGTCTAGAGGGAAATTTCCTAGTTGCTAATTAAAAGGAGAAGGCCTAGCCCACGGTGGCTGGTGCCATCCTTGGACAGGTGGCCCTGGATTGTGTAAGCCTGGCAGCTGAGCCAGCCAGAGGAAGTGACCCAGTTAGCAGCATTTCTCCATGGCCTCTGCTTCACTTGCCCTGACTTACCTCAAAAATGGACTGCGATGTGGGTGTGTAAGCCAAATGAAGCCTTTCTTCATCCAAGTTAATTTAATCAAATATTTAATTCAGTAACAGAAAACAAACCTAGGATATGTAGGAAATCATTTGGGTCTTTATTTGATAATTTTTGAATAGTACCTGAAATCTTTTAAAAAAATCATCTTACATGATATATTAATACTTTACTGAATACAGAAACATTGCTTTCTAAGCCAGCCTTTTCTCCAGTAAACTACATACAACAAAAATAAAGCACACTAATTTTAAGTGGCTAATTTGATGAGTGCGACAAATCTATGAAACACTAAAATAGATGTCATTTTTGTCAAGCCCAAAACCTTTCTACAGCTCATCACACAGTTAATCTGTCTCGCTAAGACTTTCTCTAACCTCCCCTGCCCCGGTTTCTTTTACTGGGAATGATGACTTTCAAATTCATCTATTTTTTGCATGCATTAGCACATTCCCTTTTCTTTCTTTATTTCTGTTTGCTTATTTTCTAGATAAGGTTTCTCTGTTGTAACTCTAGCTGTCCTGGAACTGACTCTGTAGACCAGTCTCGAACTCACAGAGATCTACCTGCCTCTGCCTGCCAAGTGCAGGGATGAAAGGCGTGCACCACCATCACCTAGAAGTACTTCCTTTTATTACTGAGCACTATTCAATGGTCATAATGTCCTTATCCATTCACCTGATGTTAATAGATATTTGGTTGTTTCCGATTCCCAATTCTTATGGACAGAATTAACATGAGCATTCACTAAGTATTGCATGGGCTTTTCTTTCTGAGTTGCATGAAAAAAAAAAAAAAGGCTTAACTGCATAAGAAATGATCAAATGATGTTACAGAATAGTTGTGCCATTGAATATTCCTGTCAGCAGCTCTCAGGTATTACAGTTGCTTCACATTTCATCAAGACTTGATTCTTTTAGTCTTTTTAATTGGGACCAGCCTACTAGGTATGCGGTGAATACTGCATGCTGGTGAACAGTTAGCTGTAGAATTCTGTATTCCATATATTTGTTTGTTTGTTAATTTTTATTTATTTATGCATTTATTTATTTATTTTGCTTTTTTTTTTTTGGTCTTCCCTTGGGCTAATATTACTATTCCTTTTCAGATAAGCTGTATTTTCTTTACAGTTGTTTGTCTTCACGTTTTTGCAGCTTCTTTGTGTGTAGGTACGGACTTGATTTCATTTTTCCTGCTTTGTCTTCCTAAACTGAAGACTAGAATTCTCATTCAGTTCTTGCATTATGTCGATTTGCAGTGGGGGTTCACCTCCGTATAGGAAAATTCCTAACACTCTTGTGACTTTTTCCTAACTTTGTGACTTTCCTAACTTTTGTGACATTTTTCAAACTCTGGGAATTTCAAATGTATTTGAACCATGTATTTAGGTCGCTTAGTTATTTTCTGATGACATGGGGGGTGATTTGTCTGTGCCTATTTATGTTTATACTCTCTCTGGACCTCAACAGGCGGTTAGCTTAGTGTTGTCTTTCTTCTCCCTTGTATGACTTGTTCGATAGAAACTTCTTTTAGAGTATAATATTTAGAAAGGTACTTGTTACTTGACACGCTTAATTATGCAGAATAATCCACAATGAACTGTGATCTTCGGCGTTACTTGTCAATGCCCTGGACGGGGTGTCTGCTATTTCAAAAGTAGCAACTTGAGTGAAACATAAATTCATTTGTTTTCATTTTTAACCTGTCTAGAAAAGAAAACATTTTAATTGCTCTTTCCTACTAATATGATTTTTAATTTGGGAAAATTTTGATTTGGTTAACGATAAAATATACTTTTTAATTTGTTAAAACCATTCTTGAGGTTTTCTTTTTTCTTTCTGGTGGTGTCAGAGACGGAACCCAGAATTTTACATGTGCGTACACACCAGGCAAGCACCTGACCACTGAGTTGTGTCTCTAGCCCCAGGTAATTCGTATCTTCTAAATATTTCCTTTTCTGGTTCTTTGTAATGCCCCCTGGTATAAAATCCCGTTGCCTTTAGACATTGTTACTTTATTTTCTAAGCTTTTTTACTTTTCTATAACATTTTTCCCCCTTTTTGTACTTCCTTCCCTCCTTTGCTGACTTCTGGGTGATTTCTTTAAAATATTCTTACATTTCTTTTCAGTTCTGTCAAATTAATTTCTTAAAGATTGTGTGTGTGTGTGTGTGTGTGTGTGTGTGTGTGTGTGTGTGTGTGTGTGTGATTTCTGTGTATATGACGAAGATATCTATAGAATCCAGAAGAGGGTACTGGATTCCCTGGAGCTGACGTTACAGGCAGTTGTGAGCCTGGCACACTGGGTCCTGGGAATGGAACTCAGGACCTCTGAAAAAGCAGCGAGCGTTCCTAACTGCCGTCTCTGCAGCTCCCTCTCATCTCTTCTCTAAGTCACCCACTGATTTTTCAGTTTCAAATGACCATTGTCATTTATTTTCATGTTTCTTTTTCTTCTTATATCTTTCTGTCTTGTTTTTTTATCATATGCAAATGAATACTAGAGTCTACTTCATATTGCTCTATTATTTTTGCTTTTTCGGATTTGGAGCCAATTCTCCCAGACGTTGGGTCTGCTGGTTTTCCCTCACTGTGGTTGTTTCCTTGTCTCCTTGCTAAGTGTTGGATATAAATACGCTCTTATCAAGGAGTTATTGCACCATGGATGGTTCACTGGACCTTCATATCTATGATATGTTTTACAGAGGGGATTGCATCCACTTTTACAGGCACCCTAAAATTAGTTAGCAGGCTAATTGTTTTGGGTTATGACTCACGTACCACACAAGATTTAAATTTTGCTTGGAAGATTTTGTTTGTCTTTAAAGACTTGGGCAGGTGCCAAGCTTTCTTGCCAATTTTCTGGGCTAGTAGGAGGAATTTCTGCTGATCCCTGTTTTACCGATAAGGTTCAGTTTAAAAGGGATACTATATAGTAGCCCTCTGACCCCCAAGAGGCTGTGACCATAAAAACTGTACTCATGCGGACATTAAAATCTTAGTAGCCAAGTCTTGTATCGGGTTTTTGTGTTGCCATGGTAACAACTGGTGTTTATTTCTGGCTTGAGTTCCCTTATTATTTCTGGCATCTGGGAGATTTCCCTTTATTCTTAGCATCAAACTTGGCTATTGATTAAAAAGAAAAATTTATATTTTGTCTGGTGTTTCTGTTTGGTGGAAGGAAGATCTTTCATGTCCTGTAGTCTTGTCATAATACTAAAGGTCATGCCTCATAGCTTTGCACGTTTCCTCGCCTCTGTATTCGTTTCCTATGCCCAAATTTCTCCTATTAAAAAAAAAAAGACCTTTGTTGTAAAATATCTTCCTGCAAAGAAATCCCTCGGCCCAGATGATTTCCCAGGAAAGCACTATCAAGGAGAAATAGCCATAGTTTTACAGAGGTATTTCTTGGCAGTAGAAAAAAAGGGAATACGTTTCACGATGCTAGCACAGCTCCAGTGTCAGCTGTGTGATAAAAGAGACTACAGGAAAGAAAAACCCTTTAATAAATCTGTATGAGGAAAACCCTCAAGTGAATGATAACAGAGCAATCCAGCAATATATAAAAAGGAGCTTATGCAAGGAGTAGGCTGTTTTATCTTAACAACCAAAAATTACTTGACGCTGGAAAAGGAACAACTGTATTGTAATATTAGTGAATCAAAGGAGAAAAATCATGCAATCATCTCAATATACATCTCTTCTCTTTCTCTTTCTCTCCCTCTATAGTACTTGGTATAATTATACACATTGGCTAGCAAACAAAGCACCAGCAAAATTAGGAATGCACGTAACGGCTTTAATCTGAAAAATACCAACAAAACTCATATTAATCATAATATTTTATCATCTATACTGTGTAGTCACAGTGAAGATAAAAAGAGACACGAGGGATATAGAAATACATCAATCACGCTCCAGTTTTAATCTCTAATATTACCCGTGCTTCTCTCTTCTCGTGAGCATCTTAGACTGGTTTTTCAGATCTAGGAAGTTTTTTTTTTTTAATTTTCTGAATTTTTTTGCTTTCTGTTTTAATTTTTGCCTCCATTGTTTATTGTTTCTCAGCTTTTAAAACCCTTTTTTTTTCTGTTGTTCCCTTTTAACTTGTAAAACTCAATATTTTTCTTTCTCAGTTGTAATGCACATATTTAAAGGCTTTAGCTTTTACACATTCTCCTTTCTTTCTTTCTTCCTTTCTTTTCTTTTTCTTCCTTCCTTCCTTCCTTGCTTCCTTCCTCCCTCCCTCCCTCCCTCCCTTTCTTCCTTTCTTTTCTTTTCTTTTTTGAGACAGGGTTTCTCTGTTGTAACCCTGGCTATCCTGGAACTCATTCTGTTGACCAGGCTGGCCTTGAACTCACAGTGATCTGCCTGCCTCTGCCTCCCAAATGCTGGGATTAAAGGCTTGCACCACCACTGCCTGGCTAACACATTCACTTTCATGAATCATTTTAGTTGAAACAATGATTTTGATCTCCTGTATTTGTGCTATCATTTTATTCTAAGTAGTTCATAATTACATTGTATCTTTACTTCAATGATCTGCTCCTAAGAACACGTTTATTAACTACAATGAGATCATGTCATACCTGTCTGAAGAGCTGTTGTCAAAATGATGAAGATAACATGCCTTGATGAAAATATGTAACAAAAGGAACCTCTGTGCAGTTTGTAGGCAAAAATGTAGCACAGGCATTATGGAAACTATGTTTCTCAAAAGTACAAAACTAGAATTACCACGTGATCTAGCAATCTTAGTTCTAGGTTATTTGTCCTGAGGATTTGAAATCAGCATGTTCAAAAGACAGTTGTACTTCCATGTTTTATTGCAGTATTTCTGATAGCTTATTTATAACAGCAGTATTGTTTATATTATATTATAAATAGCTTGCTTGTAATACATTATAATCACATACAAATGTATTGTTATGATTATAAATAACTTATTTTTATTACCAGTATTACTTATAATAGTTAAGTATGTTCAGTAAAAAATAAGCCATGCACAGAAAAAGAAATATTACATGTTTTCACTTATGTATAGATCTTAAACAAGTGAATCCATAGAAAGCAAAGAGTAGGGATTAGTTAATAGAGACTGGAGGAAATGGGAAGACCGTGGTCAGTTGCTACAGGGTTTCAGTTACACAAAAATGTAGCATTAAAAAGTGTTTTCGATGTTTTAACAAACCAGGCCATTCTAAATTAAATTTTTATCTAAAAGTTACCATTTTGGTAGATAATTGTTTGAAAAATATGTATTGTAGATTTCAAATACAGGCATTTTAAAAAGAGTTGAGGCTTCTTAGTTGTGATGGTTAATTCTGATTGTCAACCTGACAGAATTTAGAATAAACTGGAAAGAGAGTCTCAGTGAGAGATTGTCTCAACCAGGTTTGTCTGTAGGCATTCTGTGGCAGATTATCTTGATTCCATTAACTGATATGGGAGAACCTGTCTACTATGGGAGATATCATTCTCTAGGCAGAAGATCCTGAACTGTGTGCGTGGAGAAGGCTGGTGAGCTGAATGTCAGCACACATTCTTTCTCTACTCTTGATTGTGGGTGTGACTAGCTGCTTCAGATTTCTGCTGCCTTAACTCTCCTCCCATGATGGACCATAACTTGGAACAGAGAGCTAAAAAGACCCTTTTCTCCCTATGTTATCACAGCAACAGAAATAAAATTAAGGCATCAACAAATCAGTTTGGTTAATTAATGGTTTATAAATATATAAGCTAAATACTAAATATATAGAATAAATATATAAGAAATACATGTATGTATTTGAAAAGCATTGTCTCATTACTTTTTTTCTGAAAGGTGAACAAATGTCTTTTCACCCCTGGTATGGCACCAAGGACATACCAAAGAACAATTGCACTGAAGTTCAACATAGTGAACCAATATGTCTATTGTGGTTACTTAAAGGAACATGGGTAAGAGAGTACAGGTGACTTAGAGATCAAGTAACATGGTTTGTTAATCCTATTTCACAGAGAGTTGATAGTGTGTGGCCAGAAACTATCAATTCTTTCTACCTCTTTCCTCTTTATCATTTCTCTAAACCTTCAAGTCAAAGTGCTTTAAACACATCACACACACACATCAGCAAGTTTTGTTCCCTTTATTTCAGAAGTTACACACCGAGTAGGTCCAATTCTGAGTCTCTGCTCCCATTTCCCACTCCTCACCATTCTCTTAACTTCTGAAATAGCTTTCTTCTTGGCCTCTGTCAATCTTTCTCCCATTGACAAAATAACCATGGTTATCTAAAAATATCATCTATAATTTAAAATCCTTTAACAACTTCCCATAAATTTTGAGTTCATACAGATTTTTCCCATGAGGACTCCCGTGTGATCTGTTTCCTGACTAACTATCTTTTCATGCTCTCTCTTTCTTTCCTTCTAGTCTTCTTTCAAATCCTGTGCTATATGCAGGTCATTCTTGTTACAAGATCATTGAACTTTGTCTTATTCCTTTCGTCAAGAATGTTTACAGGTCTCAACTCAAATCTTCAAAACACACACACACACACACACACACACACGATCTTTCTTGTCCACTTTATCTGAAGTTGCCTCTCCTATCCCCAAATTGTTTTCCACTAGTTTACTTATTTAGTTTAATTTATTAAAAACATTGTAATTATGTAGCTGTTTACCATATATGTTTAAATATGTATTGTTTGATTGTTAATATATTCCTTTAAAGTATGAGTTTCATCTTTCTTGATCATTGAAGTGTTTCTAACTCTTTAAATAACACCAGACACATGGGCAAATGTTAAAATATATTTACTTACTGCATGGATGAGTAAATGAATAAATACTTTCTTTAGGAAGTCTTTTCAGAGTACTTCAAATCCTCCTCTTTCTCTTTTATTTAGAATGTGTTTATTTCAACATTATAGTGTCCTTTGCAGTTTGTTTATATGGATTTTTAATGTATGTCCCACTGGACTGTAGGACACTGGGAGACAGAATTACAGAACCAAGTGTTCCTTAAATATTCAATGAACTCATGGATTAATCACATATGATAAAATATCCCTGATCTGTTAGAATATAGATATGAGACCACACTAAGAACAGCTATGCCTTGGCCACGTGCCACTTTCCCACCCATCTTGACAATTGTGGCATTTGGGTTGAGCTGAGCTTTTTGAAGAATAAGGATGTTCTCTAGGTCTGCCCTCAGTCTCACCTTGTCTTCTTAGCTCAGAATGAGTCCATTCTATTTTCTTAGATACAGCACCTCAAGAAACCACCAGGTAGTAACTTTGAGAAGGTTGCATTAAGGGTGGTGAGCTTTTGAAGCCAGATTACATTTTTTTCACATGCAATGACATTCGTGATTCAACAGCTCTTTCATTGTCTTGCTACACTTCATTTTTCTTTCTACCCTTTCTTCCTTCTTTTGTTCTCTTTGCCTTCTCCCACTTACTTCCCTTCCTCCTTGTCTTCTCTCCTTTTGTGCCTGTATTTGCTCATCAGCTTTGTGTCATTTTTTTTTTTTAAATTAGCTCTCACATCAAATCTATTAAGTAACTGTATTTTCTGCCTTCTCCTCACCCCATGCCAGCACTGGGGACAGAACCCAGGGCCTTGCACATTCTAGGCAAAGGCTCTGAGTGACAGCTTCATCACATTCTGCAGATAGAGAAATTCAATGGTGATTCCATGATCTCTGCAAGTGATAGAGTCGAGAGTCACATCTGTTTCTTCCTGCTCCCAAAGCCATAATTCCAGACTCCACAGTGTTGCTTGAAGCTATATAGTAAATGGAAAATTGTTAAGTGAATAAAATGAAATGAAAAAAAGAAAGTAAAAAAATAACCTAGCAAACCATATCATGGCTCAGGAAGTAGACGTTATATAGAATAAATGTTAGAAGAGGGATTAAAAAGAAAACCACACCATTAAATGGCAACTGCATCATCTATAGATAGTTAAGACATTTTGGTGATATATGGGGGTGGAAACTTTAAAGAACACAGAGTCTGGCTATGACTTATCTGTGACTTCTGATGGTAATTTTAAAATGAATGTTTCTAACATTGTTACTACTAATAATATGGCATAATTAATCTCAGAAAAACACTAAATTGAAACGCTTTGGTATGAGACAAAGAACAGTGCTAAAAAGAAGTCACGTCTGAAATTGGAATTTATTTTACGATTGGCCTGTCACTGTATGTAAACAGAGTTGCTGCAGACATTCCAGCTTTACTGCTGGTAAACGACCAGAAGAATTCTCCTGTAGTTTCTGTAATTTGCACTCTGGGGTTTAAAGAGGAGAGGAATACTTGAGAACAATGATTTCCTTTGTTTCTGGAGACGGACTTACTACACTCTACCCCACTGTAGTTCTGCTGGGAAGGAATAACTGACATTATTGTTACTTTTCAAAAGGGGTTACTTGTATAATTTTAAGACGGAGCTCCCTGCATGTTGGAGGTTTGGGAGAACTATAAACTGTAATCATTTGTATCAGTGAAGCTGAAGTTTCATCAGAAAAAGAATTTTCAAAAATCCTGTCGGACTTTCATTTATGGGTACCAGTGTGTGTCTGATGCACATTCTCTGACCCTTATAGCTTGCACGAGGTTTCACTTTTTTTGGGCATGGCTATAATGATAGTTGTGCTTCCCAATAAATGAGCAAAGTGTGGAAATCCGGAAGTATCACCAAGCTAATCAGAGAATGAAGTTGTGTCCTTCTTAGGGAGAAAAGCCAGGTAGAGAGAGAGAGAGGAATGAGACAGGCTAGATTGATTTCAGCAATATTGATGTAAGCATGAGCTATGCCATCAGTGGATCAATTTAACACTGGCTTTGATAACAAACGTCTCATTTCAGCAGCTCTAACTGAAGGCTTTCAGTGTAGAGGAGATTCCAATGTTGGCTAAGATCAAAGGTTGCTCCCTTTTCAACACTGAAGATATTCACACAAATGTTTGCGATTTGTGAAACACCTTTAAAAATATACATTTTTGCTTAATGTCCTTGTATTCCTCACATCACAGAAGATTCTTCCTTGACTAACTTCTTTGTCCTTTCATTTATACTCCTAGAGTTCAGAGGTCAAGAAACGGGGTTACAGATATCAGAAGAAAAGAGATCTATCCTGTGGGTGGGGTCGACTGGAGAACTCAGCATTGATTCTGAGTGTACTTAGGCCCCAAATCCTCGGACACAAATATATTAATCATGCCCACCTTTCTTTTAGCAAAATATGAGGGACCTTAAAGGCCCTTGGTGACACTGAAGCTGACACTTGGGAACCAGCACTGAGGAGCCAAAGACAGGTTGTCAAGCACAAAGGTGAATTTCTGTTTAGTGATATTCCATAGATGAAGTTGGGGATCAAGGCTGACCCCAAAAGTAAACACTTAGTGGCTGAAACGATCTGCTTGAGGGAGGGTCAAAATAACCAAGGCAAAGGAAGAGACACAAGGAATACTTTTTTTTTTTATCTAAAATGACATCCTTTGTTGGTGCTCCTTCTCTTGTTGAAGGCTGGCTTTGCAATTCTAGGGACAAAGCACAGTTTCTCTTCCTAAAATGCCTAGCACAAGCAGAGAGTGATACCACATTTTGATAAGACCCTGGCACCTATCCAGTATTATAGAATAAAGGAGCAAAGCGTATATCTCAAAAGCGAAACCTCAGCCAAGGACTCGTGTGCATTATCTTTTGAATCTCATAGTCTTGTTGCAAGATGGGTACTATCCTGTACACCCTCATTATAGTTAAAAAAGATAAAGTCATGAAATAATATAAATCGTCTAAAATTATTCATATTTTTTTTCTTGTTACATAATTGCTTGGGCTCTGTTTTTTGTACTATAATATTTAAAACATGTTTACTTTACACAACATGATCACACATAACATGAAGAATGCCTGTATATAGTGAATCGTGCAAGTCATTTACTCAGATCAGAAAGAAAAAAAATACGCCCTTAGGCCTGAGAAACTGCGTGTTACTCCTGAGAGAGGTTCATGAGGATGTAAGTTTCGATCCATCATGGGAAGGAGCCAAGAGTTCTAAGTGAAGGACAAATGTCTTCATTTTAAAATAGTTTATAACTCCCTTAACTGACTTCTTGAGTCAACAGATGGAATTTAATAAGATAAACACAGGAAAGGTTAGCACACCCAAATCGTGTGCCAATGGATATTTTGAAAAGAGAAACTAGTGTAATTTTCTACTTCTTTGCATGATGAAGTGGAAGGTAAGGGGAGACTTAGCATTGTTGGGCGATATATTTCAAAGATGAAACATAGTCTTAGCAGAGATTTTAGTAAACTCACAGTTGATGGGTCCGTAACCAATATTTAAGGAAGAACCTGGGATTATGGTGGTTTAATATTTCAAGATGGTGCTTTCACAACACACTTCTATGGAATTTTTATCTAATACTATGGTTGCCCATCATCTTGATCTATAATGATATTGCTGTGCTCTTCATGTTTAGAACGCAGACTGTCTTCAGAGCATCGCACTTCCAAGAAGTGTGTGTAAATTATCCCGTTTCCTGCTTCCTCACTGAGGAGTCTAATGCTAACATGTTTAGTCTCATTTCATCCTTTCATCCTGTGATGTATGAGTGCTCCCCCACACCCCGGTCCTCTTACTGCTCACTTACAGAAGTCTGCTACTGACTGCTGATAGCCTCCGATGATCTGACCATGTGTAAAACACATAAATGATGACTCTGTTATATCCGGAAAAAAAAGTCTGTATAAATTGTGAGTGATTCGATATAAGGGAGCTTAATTGTGGCATTTAGCTTGAACAGATGAGCAATGTTTATTTTACTCACAATCATACTTCACAGAGGTGTCAGTCATGGTGTCTACCCCATGCTTAGAAATTTCTAATCGTCCCTGATCACAGACACTTCTGGGAGATGGCTTTCTGCAACCTCTTTATTCTGCTCAAGCTCTGTGCCCTGTGTGACGCCATTACTGATTGGGCAGGAAAAAATGCCTAAGGCCAAGGGAGGCGACTTCATAGGCTGCTTGGTAGTCTGTGATTTGGCATTGTTCCAGGTGACAAGCTGGACTACTCAGTTGGAAATATGGACATAACTAGGGTTTTATAGTCATGAATCAACTCAAAAGATTGGGAAGAGACAATCCATAAAGTAAAGACAGTCATGGTGGAGCTGGGGAGTTTGGTCAATGCATACTATGCAGGGGTATCTTAAGCCTGCGAGATGAGGAAGAGCGGGGTGGGTGGGGACTGATAACAATAATAATAACAAACAATATCAATAGCAACAACAGCAACAGTAGATATCACCACGTGCTTTCTAAGTCCTAGATGCTATTCTAAGCATTTTACAATGTATGTCTCATTTAATATCAACAATGATGCTCAATATTGATTATCAACTTGGCAGGATCTAGAATCACCCAGGAGACATACCTCTGGGCACACCTATGAGGAAGTTTTTGTGTTGGGTTAACTGAGGTAGGAAGACTCATCCTAAATGGAGGCAGCATCATTCCACGGACTGGGGTCCCTGAAAATAAACAGGAGAAAGTGAATAGAACACTAGAATTTGTTCACTCTCTGCTTCCCGACTGTGGACAAAATGGGACCCGCTGGGCACCTGCTATTGCTCTCATAATTTCCCCACCATAATGGACTGTTCCCTGGAACTGTATGCACCCTATCATTTTTGTGTTGGACAGGTGAGGCGTCTGAGCCATCAGGATGAAGACGGCATGTGCACGCTCACACCTTTCGCAGGTGGGTGGTTAGCTGGGGGCTCAGGGGTGTGACTTCAGAAGCTATGGAAGCTGTGATGTAATAGAGCATCTCAGAACGCCGGCATTCACACCAAGCTGGAACTCATTAGGAGCAAAATGTATCAGGCTCTGTTTAAGCCTTGGGGTGGTGCCCCACAGCCGTGTTAATGCTCTATGGCTTGGATTTCCCTCCCCTGATGCCGACGTTCTCTGCACCCATGTTCTTCTCACTACCCCCAGCTACTTAGGTGGTTTGAGTTATGCTTGTTTCTTGCATTTCCGACAAGCATTGAATACCTGCTGTGGGTCTGCTATCGAGGCTTATTAAACCAAGGCAAGTTCTACTTTTCAAAATACAAGAGGCTAGGATCCTCCAGCCAATCTGACTGCTGAAAATGCCTAAGTAACCTGGGATGAAGATATATAGCTATATCTTGAAAGTAACAGAAAGCAAAAACCCAGTTCTAATCAGAAACCATTTTAGCCAAAATCTCGGAGAGTAAAATAAGAAACCCGGAAAGTTGATGGAACTCACTGAAGCTATTTTTCTTCAATATTTATCTAGGTTGCAGAGCTGGGTCACCTTGGCCCAGAGTCCGTCCAGAGTCTAAGAGGAGACATTATTCTTGAATAAAACTGGGGTCCTAAAGACTACTTACTGTCTGAGGGTGAGGCAGAAATGTCAGTCGCCTCTTCCCTCCCATCCTTAAAGGACTGCAGGAGAAACCACTCTAGAAAACCATTGGGTGTGGTGTCACTCACCTGCAATCCTAGCACTTAGGAGGTGGTGACAGGAGGATCAGGGCTAGCCTTGGCTACACAGTTTGTTCAAGGTTGGCCTGAGCTACAGGAGACCACGTTTCAAAAAGAAAAATTATCTTAGTGCTGAAAAGATAACACAAAAATTATACTATATGAGATAAATCATTGGGAATTTTTAGCCAAACCCTGACCCCTATATGTGTTTTGCAGAAGCAAATGCTAATTCTAGGCCTCTAGTAATTTATACAAAGTGTTCTGTACGTAAAATGATATTCACAGTCAAATTTAATCAAGTACCTAATGGTTGCAGAAGTTTATTTTTAGTTATATGTAAAATAATTGTTTTATGCACTGTTGGGTGAGAGGCTGTTTAGGGCATTTTGTATTGTCTGCAGGTGTTGGATTTCTCTGGGAGTTGTTTAATTGCTTATGATCTGCATCTGCTATCAGTAGAACACCTAAGGAGTTCTGAATCAAGAAAAACACCTGAGCTCAGATGCTTGGGGTTCCACTGTCTAGACTGGCACTTGCCATGGTGGGGGTTCCCTCTGCTGAGGTCTGGCAGGGCTTCCACCTATGAAAACGCCTCCTTGTCCTCTTGACCGAACCACCACAGCAGCTAACTACTACACCCAATGAATTCTTGACTGCTAAAAAAAGGCTCACAAAAAGTCAAGGTTTCATAATTTTCAGACTGATTATAAAACAAAATCCTCTCTTTAAAAAAAGTAAGTTTAAAATGTTTTTAGGAGACAAAAAGAAAATCAAAATCCTAGAAGATAGGAGATTAAATAGCATATAGAAGCAATATATCAAAAAAGCTCAACTAAGGGAGTAATGAAAACATTACATTAGAAATAAGTCATTTCCTCTGAGAACAATCCTGGTTAGATTTCTGCCCCGGGAGAGCATCATTGTGTAATCCGGACTGACCTTGTACTCTTAATTCTCCTGACTTAGCCTCTTGAATAATGGGATCACAAGCATGTGTTGCAGGTTTTTTTAATATTTATAAATTTGGACAATTTCATGCACATACAGAATACATATTGATCGTAGTCACTTTACCCCACTACCTTCTCTTCTCCCTCTCCCACTCCTACTGATGCTGCTTTTTCTAACTAGTCACCCTCCTATTCGTGTGTGTGTGTGTGTGTGTGTGTGTGTGTGTGTGTGCAGCTTGATACAGCAGCTGTGTGTTCATGATTGTGTCAGCCATGACATCTGGAAGACACCACTCTACTTCATTCTCCATAGTCTTTTCCCTACCCCTCTTTTGTGTGTTGTTTCCTGAATCTTGGAGGGTGACACAGCTGTCCTATTTAGAGCTGAATAGACATTTATTCTCAGCACTTTGGCCAGTTGTGAGTCTCTGCATTAACCACTACCCTCTGCAAATAGAAACTTCTCCAACCTAGGAAGAGAAAAACACTAGTCTATGTATATAAACATTTAACAAAACATCAGTAGTACCTTCTCCGTAGGGCTTGTGACCTTCTCAGCCATAGGCTTTTGACCAGGTTTACAGTACCAAGCAAGTACTTTGTCCTAGAAAGCAGGCCTCTAGCCCAACTGCAAAGTGAGTGGTTACACCCTAAACAGTCTTGACACTACTGCATCAGTGAGTGTATTTTGTTTGTTAGGTTGGTATTGCGTTGTTCATAGCTGGGAAGACCTTTGATGAACTTTTTTGGTACTGTGAATGCTAGCAGAGAGGAAGCTTCTAGCTATGTTCCAGTGTGATTTTTGTATATCCTGAATACAAATTCCATGATATTTTAGTAGTAGAATCTTACTCTATACTTTTGATAGAGCAATGTAAATGACATTTACTGTTTTGGGGGCCTATGGAGGCTTTTTGGCCAATAACTCAGTTTGCCATGAAGTATCCTATACCTGACACTGGAATTTTGCTTAAAAACTGGGGCTCCTGGGAGCAGTATTACCAACCACGCAGGTTGTGATGTCCAGCCATCAACTTTTTGGATAAGATTTTATGAATTATAATTTATTCAAGTTAGCTTTAGATTTCAGTTTGTTGAACATAATGACATACACCTGTAATTCCAGCTACTAAAAAGGCTGGGGAATCTGAGTCGGGGGATTACAATTTCAAGGATGGTCTGGGTTATAGGGAAATCCTATATTAATAAATATTAATAATACTATCAATTTAGAATTAGAATTAATTAACTATAAGTTCTAAATTGTCAATTCATAAGATCATTTCAAGTGCATTAGACGTGCATTAAATTTATCTTTCGCTTTCCGTATCCACTTGAGATACAGATACAGATACATCAGCTGAGCAAAGGCCTTTTACTTGTTGGTCTTTCTGTGGCGTGAACACTTGGATTTGAAGGTGAGTATTTTAGTGAAGTGTTGTCAGCTTTCCATTTTATTCATGAACTTTAAGTGTTTGAAGGGTATAAAGAACCTTGGGGAAAACACAAAGATAAGACAATAGAAACAATTTTGGAGACTGTGCATGTGACCCAACGGTCATGCAGTCTGCGTCCCTCAGAAAATCCCCTCGGTTTTCTGAACTGGTAAAATTTCAGCAGAGGCTGAGTGTGTGAAAGGATAGAGCCACTGTGTTCTGACTGTGAGTAAAGGTATCTGCAGATGTTGGCTATGTCATATTCAATTCATCCCTGGAGATGCTAATTATTCTTTAAGAATGTGGTAATGAGGGGAAACACACTATGCGCCAGCAGGCATAATAGATCGTATTTCCTATCACTCATTTAAATCAGTGCATTAATTTTCATTACAAGATAAAGTCGGTGATAGAAGCCGAGGCAAGCTACGGGGGAACGTAGAGTCTAGCAAGTACAGGCAGCAAGCCACACAATAGTTGGCTCTTGAAATGCTGATCTCATTTACTTGTAGCCAGACTTACTGAAAGATGGCTATCAGAAGGAAAACAAAAATCCCCTCAATGGTGCAATATTTGTGTTAATAGCCCTTAGCAAGGAAAAAACATACCGTTCAAGTCAAATGCCATAAAGGATAATTCCTTTGAATGCGACATTAAGCCAGAGGGGGAAGTTACACTCTTTTGCATTATTGTTCCTCAATATTCATTTACTGAATACCCATCATGTCGAAGAAGAAAAGAAAAGCAGAGTTTGTTCAGAAAGCTTACAATCGGTTTGACTCAGGGCAAGGAGGAGAATCTCACAGCCAGACAGAAGTTGGCCTCTTAGGCCTAACTAATGCTTTCAAGTTTTGATTCCAATGCTCTTTGTCCTCTTCTGTCTACTTCAGCTGTTGGTCAGAGAACAGTCTGGAATACACAAGAAGGATAGCTGATTTGTTCTCCAGGAAAATGCATAGAGTGGTGGGAGACAGTGACTTAACCCAATGATGTGATCCCTGAGATGGGAAAAAGCCAGAAGGTGGGCCTTGAACCTCAGAGATTCCTCTGAGATCTTGAGATTCAGTGCTGGAGAGTGGTGGGATCAAGAGTTGCATTCTTATGCTACCTCTGCCACTTGAATGAGTGCAGAAAATAAGGGAACACTTAAGGGGTCTGTTCTGCAAGTCACTGCCAAACAATGAATTGAAGGTGTTCAGGAAACAAAGGGAAGTCAGCCACATGTGCTCTTGTGACGGTGAGAAGAGCTTATAAATTTTAAAGGAAATGAAATAACGCAAGACACCACAGGCTTTATAGTCAGAAGGAAATGAACATGAGTGTTACCTCTGCCACTCACTTTTGACCTTGCACACTAGGTCAATGTCCACATAGGAAAAATGAGACGGGCTGGAGAGCTGGCTCAGTGGGTAAAGTGCTTACTGTGCAAGAGTGAGAACCTCAGCTCAGACCCCAGAAGCCTCCTTAACAGCTGGTGTGGCTCCCCGAGCCTTGGACAGTGGAGAGAGGGGCATCTTGGGGGCTCACTGGCTAGCCAGAACCACAAACAGGGAAAACTCAAGGTTCAGTGAAAGACCTAGTCTCAAAACCAAAACCAAACAAACAAACAAAAGTCAAAAATAAACAAGCACGACAAGCAAACAAAAGAAAAAGTAAAAAAAAAAAAAAAAAAAAGGAAGAAAGAAAAAGGGTAAGAAGATGGAGAAGAGATGGAGAAAGAGATGCCAATTCTGACCTATGTCTTCTACATTTGCAGTCATAGGTGAGCACACCCTCACACACATGTGTGCAATACACACACACACACACCACATAAAATAAAAAAGATTCTTGCAAGTGTTCGAAGTGTTTGATACATAGTAGGTTATGATCTTAAAGTGATAGAAAAGATTTATTTCTATATTAGATGATTGCATATATGTTATTTAAAATACTTAATTATTGGGAAATCTGAACTTTTGAAATTGTATCAGTTTTTCAGAGGAACAGAGTCAATAGAATGTGTGCATAATTTCAAGAAGGAATGTATTATATTGGCTAACATGATTACAAGGTGAATAATCCCCCATCTGCAGCCTGGAGTGCTGGGTACAACGGTAGCTAGTTCAAGAATCTGGAAGCCTCAGAATAAGAGGGACCAATGGATGTAGTCTCAGTTCAGTGTTGAATTACGACAGTCGTTGGTGCAGATATGTTTTAGGGACTAAAGAATCTGGAGTCTGATATCTTTGGGCAATAGGAGTAGGAAAGGTCATGCATGTGGGAGCTTCCTCTCCTTAGCTTTTGCTGTTCTGTCTGGGACCCCGGCCTATTGGATAACAATGCCTACATTTGAATGGTTTTCCCAGCTGTTAGCTGATCCACATGCCAGTCATTTTTTGAAAAAACCTTCACCTTACAAGGAGCACACATATTGACTGTTGTGGGCCTTTTTTACCTTTCCTCCCCCTCCTCCTGCTCCTCCTCTTTCTCCTCCTCTTCCTCTCCCTCCTCCTCCTCCTCCTCCTTTTGCTGTGTTCTACAGCAGACAAGTAAGTTTTAGCAGATTTTATAGCAAGGAACTATTTGAGAAGAAACTACAAGCGTCTGTTTCTACCAGGCATCAAAAGCAGAGTCATTGTCTCAAGGGCGCTGGGGAGGCATGTGAAGTGTGACTGGTGTTGGGTGTGTGAGGGACACTGAAGAAAGCAGCACACAGGGAAGGGGCTGCTGTGCTCACTACCAAAATCAGCTTTAAGTTTTAGATTTGATGAAATATTGAAGGCAATGGTTAGCTAACAATACACAGAAAACTTAGTGGACTGTAGAAATGTTTTTACAAAAAAATATTTTTCTTACAGAGATAGAGAAGAGAGAGACAGTAAGAGGAGGGTGGAGAGAGAGAGAGAGAGAGAGAGAGAGAGAGAGAGAGAGAGAGAGAGAGAGAGAGAGAGAGAGAGATAAAGAGAAAGAGAGAAGAGGAGAGAATTTACCTGGAAGACTGCTTGTGAGTAATGACAACCTGGAGATCTGCCTTATCCATCCTCAGAATTTATAGTCTATATTTTTTTCTACCAGAACTCAGTTGCCTTCACTCTGGAGGAATCAGTTAGTGGGAACAATTATTCTACTCCAGTTGATTGGCAGGAACCAAAATTAAATTAAAGACACAGTTAAGTGTAGGATCTTGTAAAGATGATGTCTGTGCTCGGCAGCAGGTCAATCAAAGCAGCACACTCCTGCCACGCCCGGGTCAGACCCCATTGCTTACTGTTTCCTCTTGCTTGGTGCTTGTAGCAGGTTTTTGCCATTATTGCTAAGAGCTGCTCCTGGGCTGTTGCTGGCAAACAAGGCTAAATAGAAACCCAGAGGGCGGAGAGCATGGGGTTGTGCTATAACACTGGTGTACAAAGCCCATGTTGAATACGAGCAATGTGCTTGAGGCACCAACTATCTTTAATATTTAGAGACTGCTTAAGTGACCTCAGAATGAGGAAGCCCCTGGAACTAGAGCCTTCTAGATTCTGACTCCCTGAACCGGAGGGTGCGTAGGCTTTGGCAGGTGGCACAGGTAGCTTTCGCCCTGTTCAGACAAGGCAAGTGATTAAATACTGGGGCTTCCCTTCATGTTGTGAGAAGCATCTCATTTTAGATATTTTGGAAGTCAAGCCTCATAAATGACTATAAGATAATCCCTTTTCTACAAGACAATGCTGATGAGGCTCACAACTGCAATTTTCAGTTGATTTTGAGCTTGTGATTTCACAAGAAGAGGGATCAAGCTGAGCCAAATGCCTCTAGCGCTTGCGTTGGCCCTGTCTTGGTAGCAATGTGCCCAAACATGGGTCATTTGAATACAACCCTTAAATTGTGAGGCTGAGTAGAGAGAGGGTGACAGACCGAAAGATCCACTTAAAGGAGTCAAGGGAGCTACGTATGGAACCTGATGAGCAATATGACCTGGCAGGCAACGTTCAGTCTCTGGGAAAGTGCTTTTTCATTTCGTACTAGAGAGTAACCATGGAGATGAAAGTGCTTGACGACATTTCGCAGAGATCTCCGAGTTTGAGAAGGCAGAGTTCAAGGAAGTTTGCTTGTGACTTGAAAACTTGGGAAGTTTGAGCGGATAGCCTAAGTGTTGGGGAGCAAATCGACTCAGGAGAAGAACAACGTGGATAAAAGGAACGAGTTGGAGGACGGCTGTTTGGAAGGGTGTGAAGGGCCGCATTCACAGAAGAGATGCAGCATTTGATAAAAGCAGTGCTAACATCACTTTGCCCAGTGTAGGCAGCAGGGCAGGAAGAATATGTATGATAGAAAAGAAGGGAGAAGCCAAGGGGTGCACCCTGACTTACAGTCTTACAGACAACTCTTGAAGAGTTGTCTCTGAGAATGAGGCAAGCCTAGTGTTTGGAGTGCCTGATCAAAGTTTTGAATAATTAAGTTTGAGCAATGGAAAGAGGAGCAGAGGAGAGATAAATAAATGGTTTGTGGAACAGCTGGAGTTGAATCTCATACATTTGTGATGGAATCAATCAGCATATTTTTGTGATTTTCTTTGCACTGGCAAAACTCAGCGACCCTTGAAAGGAAATAGGCAGTTCGCTAACCGTAGCTGTGGTTTGGAAGGAGACCCAGAGCTGAAGGTGAATCCACAAGACAATTACTGAAAACACGGGTTGGAATGCTGCTGCAGAGATCACTCAGAGCCACGTGGTCAGGAGAAATACCCTCGGATATTCTGGAAAAAGGCAGCTGGTGAAAGCACTAGGAATTATGGGTATTTAGAATGGACTGTTAACCATCTTTTTTTCTTGGGGAGCGAAGCTCAAGTGTGAGTAGGGCTTGAAAATTCACTTAAAATGATAGTACTATGGAATATAATTAATGAACGGGACATCAAATATCTTCTCCCATAAATTTTTCGTAGTTACTAATATACATTTAAATATTATTTTATTTATCTATTCCTTGAGAATTTCATATATGTACACTGATCATATTCACCCTTTACATCTCCTCCAAACCTACCTCACCCCTTTCCTAACTTCATATCTTTCTTTTTCTTTTTAACACACCAAGACTAGTAATTGCTGTCTGCATATGCATAGGCATAGGGTGTACTGGATCATGTGTAACCTGATGGAGGCTCATCCCTGGAAAACTGGCCTTCCCTTTCCCAGTACCCACCGGCTGCCAATTATCCTCATCTAGGGGGGAGGTCTAGGTCTCACCCCATCCATGCTGAAGGATGACTGGTTCGCTCTTGTTCAGGTCTTGGGCAGTCAGCCATAGATGCTGTGAGTTCATGAATGCAACGGCCCTCTGGTGTCCAGATCTGATGCTGCTGCAGCCCCTTCTTCCACAGTGTTCCCTGAACTTTGAGGAGAGTTGGTGATATATATGACCCACTTGAGACTGACAGAATTGCCTAAATCACCCACTGTTATTGTCTGGATACTAAGTGACCCCCAAGGGCCTTTGTGCATTAGCTGCCAGTTGTATTATTAGAAGATGGCGGGACCTTTATTAAGTAGGGCCCAGTGGAAAGATGTTGGGTCACTGAGTTTGTGTCCTTGGAGGGGATTGGGATCCTGCCCCCTCCCAACGTCCTGGTGTCCATAGACAGATAAGCCTCCTCTACCATGATGCTCTGTATCATCACAGCCTCATAGCAACAGAGCCAAGACATAATAAGCCGAATCCGCTGAAACCCTGAGTGCAGTTGAAATTACCATCCATATACTTTATCGCTGGTATTTGTCACAGTGATGGAGAGCTGGCAACCAGCACCGTGGATAGAGAATGCATATTTCAGAGGTGGTAGGAATAGATGTCAAGGTCAGGCGGCCATTTTAGACACTCAACAGTTGAGAACCAGGATATTTTGGTTCTGAGCTGATCATACAATTCTGAAATGTGTGAAAAAGAGACGCTTTGTAGAAACTTCAGGGAATGATCAGGAAAAGAAATGAAGTGTGAGCCTCCTCATTAAGCAAATGTTATAAATGCCTTTGTTGGTCTGGGGAATTTTTGGAAGACATTTCTCTATTCCCCACGTCATGGCGAATCTCTATGGCTTGCTCTTGTCTTCCGGGAGGGCCATGCTTGTGGGGAACCTGGCCAAAAGCCAGGTGAGGCAATTGTTTAGGAGTCAAGTAACAGGGTGATAAAAAGTCACTGGAGGGAAACAAAGGGGGATTTGATGTAACTAATTGATTGTGAACGCAGCCTGAAGCATGTGAATTGGGGGAGACTTTCACAGCCCACTGGCTCAGTATGCACGTTTTAATCAAGAGGTTAGTGTTCATGTGAGTCCTGTTTCTCTTTTGAAAGGGGCTTATTCATTGGGGGAGTTATTGGGAACATGTGTTTATTAGGCTGGGATGGAGAAAGTGCCAACATTGTTGAAAGAGGTCAGCCGTGTTTCTCAGCCTCTGCTGTACTGTGTGGTAATTGACACCGCCACTAATAGAAAGTGATGGGTAGAGACGTTGCGGTTTTTCTTATGCGGTCTCATTGACAGCTCTAGATGGAATGCATCACTCTGAAGTCCGAGTTTGTTTTCATGCGGGGCTCCAATCACGGCTCAGAGTACGCGGTTTTCTGGGTGACAAGTCATTGGTGTCCATTTTTACGATTTTATTATTATTGATTAGATATTCTACGTAACTATTTTATTGTTTAAACACACTGTCAGCTTATTCGCATTTTCTTCTTGGAGATTTCTCCTGTAAAATTTTAAGTTCTCTCTCATGCTCAATTATGGAAGAACACAGAAGTTTTTCTGCATTTTTGCTTTACTTCTTTGATGAATGTCATTTGCTATAGTTGAGTTTTCTCACATACTTCAGGTGGTGGTTAATGTTCACTATCAACGATTGTATAGAGCTTTTCCTCCTCGTGTAGTCTTAACTAAAATAACCACGCAGTGTTGTGGAGTAAGTTCAAGTGACTGCAAATCATTTTTCAGCAATTATGCTCTCATGACTTCCTTTTTCTTTAATTAAATATTTCCTTAGTTAGTTGCTTCACTGGGTTTCTGATTGTGATAAATTGTTTTGAAAGCTTGACTCAATAAATAGGGCCATTGTGAGAGTGGGAAAATATGTAAGCTTTTAGCATCCATAGGTGCTTCATTTAGTTTATGATAACGGAAAGCCTGATTACATAAAACATGTATTATCAAAGGCATGTGGTCATATGGGTGATTGTCTATTTAGGATCTTCATTTTTCTTTTATGTTCTTCCAGGTAGAATCATCACTTTAATGACTTTAGAGATTTTCTTTCAACAAATGCTAGTGAGTGTGTGTGCATGTGTGTGTGTGTGTGTGTGTGTGTGTGTGCATGAACTCTGTCTAGTTATCTGTTAAGACAGAGATTTGTGTTGCCTTTAAGATTAACTCAGTTAAACAGCCATGGCAAAAGAATGCAGCCACAGTGTGCCTTACTCTTTGGACTTATTGATGAAATGTACAAATGAAAGCAATGGACCAATACAGGAAAATTTAGTTCCTATAGCTTATTTTGCTTGTTTTCCAGTATTCAGGTATCCAGTATCCATCCTTGCTGCTTTTCCCCATCAGCAAGTTGTTTAAGCAAAGAGATCAGAATGAAGAAAAGGCATAATAATGCATCTCTTGCTAATTCCTCTCCATCGATGTCTGCTCAAAGATTACAGAACACCTGAGCTTCCCGTAATTGGATTATGCATTTACTGGTTATATTTAATAACGTATGCTCCATGTACAACAGAATTTGCAACTTCAGATGTTCGGCCCAATGGTAATATTAATTTGCTGGGATGTATGCAAACAAAAATCCTAACGTACAATGCTGTTTTTTTCTGTGTACTACTTATGTTAGATGTAGGTAATTCCATGGCCGTCCAAAGTGCTATTGATGTGTTCTCGCCTCCAGCTGCTTTGAGGTCTGGCATACCCTTAACACCTTTTGTAGGCCTAGGTGCACTGGATGTTCAATATGCTTTAGTTGGTGATGACATCATGTTGATGGGGGAGAACAGAAAGAAATTCAAAGAGGCTGTAGTGGTTGGACCACTCTGTTTATCCAGAAGCCTTTAATTACACACAGGCTAGGAGTTCCTTTAGTTACTTAGGGACTTTTATTCCTGTGGGTTTCAGATCTTCCGGAATCATAGTGAATCTCTAGAACTTTGACTGCTTTCAAAGACAGTCGCCCTCAGGTGTTCACATGTTCTAATTTATCCGGCAGCTCTTTCATTTCAGTTGTTCAGGAACAACTGTGGGTTTTGTCATAGTTTGTGAGTTCCCAGAGGTGTGGAGACTGCCACGGGGATCCGTGGGTTATTTCTCACAAAAGGTTGCACATTCTCTCCCTCAACCCTGTCTGATTTTCACACTGCGTTTCCCATCTCTCAGACCACTGCTCTTTATTGCTGGAGGTCTGGTGGGTCGATTTCAGTCGTTCTGCCTTTTCATCTTAGCTTTCTTTCTAGTCAGAAAAACCTGAGTTGGATGGACCTAGTCAAAATGATATACTGTGGTGGAAGGAAGGCCTTACTAATCTGTAAGAGTTTCCATGTCTTTTGCCTGGATATCTACCCATTTAACCTACTGAATATATTTATATGTAGTGAAATTTGGACATCTTAATATATAATGTATTTGACAATGTGTTTACTCATGGATCCCAAGCTAAAGACAGAAGATATTTCTGTTTCCCCTGAGTGTTCTCTGATGCACCTTCTCTGTACCGGAACAAGTACCCATTGCTTGATATCTGCTATCAAGAATTACGTTTGTATTTAGCCAGAGCCATGGACTATACACTTCTTTGTGTCTGACTTCTTTCATTCAGTTCCCTGTTTTACCTAAATCAGTTCTTCTTAGTTACTAACTAATATTAATTTTATCACCACTATGTTGATAAAGTTTATTTATTATTCTCTTGTTGAGTGGGGTATTTGGGCTGCTTTTTGGCTTTAACTATTATGAACATTTTTGTACAGTATCTCTTCTGGACATTTATTTGTATTTCTCTTGAATAATATCTAGGAACACAATTGCTTGGTTATTGTTAGATATATTGCTGAAAGAGATGATTTGAGATATTGAGTGAAAATCTAGGAATTATATCCACTTCTCTTCCTTACCATTCTGATATATATTAGGTGTGCTTTGTGATAACTTCCACTTTGTAAAATATTATTTTTTATTCTCTAATGATTATGTCTTAAGAAATTGATATTAAGATTACACCCTCTTCACTTGTTCTGTATTTTTTATTGGTTAATTTTTGTTCATTATTAGAATGTGTGAGAAGGAAGATTCTGCAATTCTTTGTATGTCCATCCAACAATGTATGTATAAAGATTTTTGCTTGACTAATTTAAGGTCCTTCTCCACCTTGAAGAATGATTAATATGTACATTTCAAGGCAAACAGGTGTATTAAAATCAAATGTAACTCTATGTCATTTTGCCTCAGAGTTCTAAGATTTCTATTTTGGAAGCAAATTAGGGATTGTGACAACTCTGATGTGATCCTGTTTATAGTTTAGAGGAAACTGTGTTTGACTTATTATTAGCATAGACAAATCTTGGGTCACTTCTTAGAAATCTTCACTAGCGGGATATATTAAACACTCAAGGGTCATTCTTCCAAAGAGATCTTGAGTGATTCTATTGTGGATTTATCTACTTGAGAACAACATTGCCCCTTGGATAGAGGTGTGCTGCATAAAGTTGGTGACCTAGCAGGTCGTCCTGTCTCCTCATCCATAGTTGGAAAGTCAGTGCTCTTTCTGAGTAAAGCCTACAGTCAGTGAAAGGCTACCTGGTCACCTAAGGGATCCTCTGCAGATTAACAAAAGGATCTCAGGGATCCTTTGCAGATTAACAAAAGAATCTCAGGGGATCATCTGCGGATTGACAAAAGGATCTCAGGGATCCTCTGCAGATTAACAAAAGAATCTCAGGGGTCCTCTGCAGATTGAGAAAAAGATGTCTAGTAAGAGATTCCGAGGTCCTTCAGAAGAATGTGGTTTAATTTTCTAACATCATATGATGTTGTTATTTATCAGGCTCCAAGGAGGCCTCTTTTAGTTTCCAATCTGAAGGCCCAGAAATAATTTTCCCTATCATGAGTTTTTCCATGGAAATACAGAAGCAGCGTTTGGAACATAGCATTTACATGATACACATTCTTCCGAGTTCTTGTTGTGAGCCCATTACCCCGGTCTCTAAGTTTGGGTCATAGTCATGGCCTAGTTTTCCATCTGTGGTTATCATCACCATGTTTTATACATACTATACAACTATACATGTATACGTTCTATACATTGAGGTGAGGCAGGTCACCTCAATTCTGCCTTTGCCAACATTGCATAGACATGCTCTTTTCTCTCTACATTTGCTATAAACCAAATATGTAATGAGGAGACACATTTTTTTTTTCTTTTTTTGCATTTGGCTTTAGTTGCATGAGAAAAAAAACTTTCGATATTCTGAATTTATCTTCCTCCATCTTAATGTAATTTAACAAAGTATGCTATTTTAAAATTTGAATCCATGAGTTGAATTTGTTTTGTGTGGGGTGGGTTTATATACTCGTGTGTATGGCAGACTGGGAGACAGGAAACTGTGGGTTTGCTATAGTATGGGTTTTCTTGATGAAAAATTGTTCTACAAAAGAGACAGGAATACATACCTTTTGGAGTAGCCCTCTACCAGTAGTAGTTGGAATTAGGATGAGGTTGGGCTTGACAGGTAGAGGATGCACTTGGTAAGGTGTTCTAAAGACCGTTAGGGCTTGATCTTTGACCATGGGTTGGGAGAGTAAAAACCAGCAAGACCAGCTGCCATGAATCAGCATCTGGAGAGGTTGACAGGAGCTTGTTCTGCACTCAAGATGCCAGTTGATGAAGCACAAGGCATGTTAACATTGCAAAACCCATCACCATGTCTCCTGAGAGATCACAGTATTGTGGGAATGAGGAGGACAAAAACTCATAAAACTCTGAAATACTTCCATCACCACGTTGCAGCTTTCTTGGCAACTGTCCTCATTGCAATCCTCAATTAGCAAAGTGCTGGGATATGTTCTGGTTCTAAGAGAGAGACAGAAGGGGACTAACGCCTGGCTGCATCTCAGTGCCTTTCCTCTCTCAGTCCTTCCAGGTAGTTTTAGTGATTTTTTTCTGCTATATTTTCTTACATATTATATGTGTGTGTGTGTGTGTGTGTGTGTGTGTGTGTAATATCATTTAACATTTACTTTATTTACTTTCACATATTATTTATTTATTTTTGTTACATTATAGATAATAAAAAAAAGTCAGGGAAAGGAGGCAACTTACACCCAACCAGCAGTGGTCAGCCACAAGCGGTCAGAATTCAATATGTGTGCGCACTACATCTTTCTCTTTCACTTGCCCACTTCCAGATACTGACAGTGTAACCTATCTGTCTCAAATGAGGATAAGTTTATCTTCTTTTTTTCCTATAATACATGCTATTAATTAATAGTGAACTCAACTAATTTCAGAGCAACAGCTTGGTATGTATCTGAGGAGCATAGTCACTATTGTCTAATTGAATTTTTGCTTTTTTAAAAAATAAGGGATTACTGCAATGTTGTTTGGCCTTTTCCGACTGTTGTCTGTCTTCCAAGACAAGACAAGGCAGAAACCAGAGAGAGAGAGCGAGAGAGAGAGAGAGAGAGGAGGAAGAGAGAAAGAGTAGAAAATAGCATTGCATTAGAGTACATTAAAGTTTCTTTTTGTTTTATATGAGGCAATAAAACACATGGAACCAGACATAGAAGAGAGGGCCCATTGATGGATAAATGCATGGATCAGTCTTTAAATAACAGGCATTTAGACCTGTGCTTGAGGTCAGCTTGGAGTTTTGCCATATTGTTTAAATTAGCCCAAGAGCTGAGAGGAGACTCTTACAGGAAGCCATTGTAATTCTCGTCCCTTAGACACTTGTGTTTTTATGAGCTGAAGTTAACTGTCTCAAGGGACAGTGGAATCTCTCTGAAGCATACCCTGAGCTTGTTGAACTGGACATCGGTATTTCCAAGCCTGTGCTTAGAAGGACAAGGCCTTTATTTCATTTTGTGACGACATGACAGCATCCCAAAATGTCATTTTTCTTTACAGTAACATTTTTCCCCCAAAAACTATGTTCAGAAAAAATAAATTCAACAAATTTCTTCAGTAAAAGAGTTCCCTGCTTACTTTGGAAAAAAAAATAATGGGGATTTAATTATTATTTGGCTTTTAATACCTATGTAACAAAGCAACAGATTAAAGAAAATTACTAACCCAAGATTTTCTGAGATACGCAGAATAAAGTATGCTAAGTATTTTGAGATAGATGAGAACATGAATTACATTTTCCATTAAAACATACTCAAACCTTATTTTTGTATAAAGTTAAGATTCATGTACAGTGTTTTCATAATTTACCATCGCTGATATCGGCAAAGCAGTTTTTAACAGTGGTGCTTTGTCGAATGTGGCTTGACATCCAGTTGATGCTCTTTGCTTTTACAGTAGGGTCAGTGAAATTTCCTGTTAGGGAAGGCGCAGGCTCAGAGGGAGTGGGTGTGAGAACAGGGTGCCGTTGGGCTCAGTTCTGTCCCAGGTGGTTTGTGGCAGCTCAGTAGGAATCACTGAGACGCTGCTGAATCACTCCAAAGGGTTAACACGCCGTGCGGTCGACGCCTTGGTACCTAGTTCAGGAAGCCTTTGGAAAGACACATTCTCACTGTGAAGTAATAAGGGACGAGCGTTGTGTGGATAAGGAGGCGTGCCGCACACCTCGGACCCACTCTCATCTGCGTGCAGCATAGATGTTCTAATTTTACCTAAATTATGGCAGGAATCTGAGGAGCAAGAGGGCACGTCTGTCTCCTCGCCACGTGCCTGAATGAATCCCAGTCCGTGACTGTGCTATAAAGCCCTGTGACGTCTCTCACGGTTCAGATGCCTCTGTCTTGACTGTCTGTGTGTGTGTGTGTGTGTGTGTGTGTGTGTGTGTGTGTAACGACTTCTGTGCCAGGGTCACAGGTAATTTTTAACTTCCTGCTTCTTGAGGCAGCCATGCTGTCTGTGATCCTTTTCCTCTCGTGTCTGAACTCCACCTGGCTAAAATGGGAGAAGCTGCTCAGAATCTCGGTTTGAAAAACCTTAAGTATTAAGTATTAAGCACTTAAGTATTCATCAGATCCCTTCTCCCGACAAGCTTGTGTTCTGCTTACACTACTTTTTCTTTCTTCATTTCTTTTCTCTTTTTTTTTGGTTTTTTTGAGACAGTGTTTCTCTGTTGTAACTCTGGCTGTCCTGGAACTCACTCTGTAGGTCAGACTCATCTTGAACTCACAGAGATCTGCTTGCCTCTGCCTCCAGAGTGCTGGGTTTAAAGGGAGTGCCCTGCTCTGCTTACATTCTTTTGAGACATTCTCCCTCAGCCAGTCTTGATTGGCACTTGCAAAGAAGTTGTCACATTATTTGTGAAAGGCACATGCACACACCCACATACACACATACACAAACATACATGCACACAGACACACAAATGCACCCCCCCCCACACACAACATACACCTTCTTCTTTCAAATAATCCCTTGACATAGACATAAACAGTAGAGACAGATATTTGCTGCTGTAACCTAACTATTCCATCAAAGCAGCCTGCGTTCTTTCATTGTCAAAGCTATTGAAAGTGCATGCTAAGCCTACTTGAAATCTTCATCCTCTGATTCCTAGTAATAGAGCCACTATTTCTCTACCATTGCTGTGGGCCTATGCACAGTGATTTGGCCAGTCATTGCTTTCCTTCAGCCTGTGATGCTGTGGGCCACGCAAGTCCTTCTGCAATAGCATCTTCTGTGCCTGGCTCTTTACACTAGAGCATTGTCTATTAGCTATTAGCCTTATTTATTATATCTGTGGCCTTTTTTCCCTCTTACCTCTGAGCAATTTAATAACACTAATGGCCGGAGAGGGGCTTTGTGATCTGACTTAGTGTGAAGCCAGCTGTGCCCTTTACTGTCTGTAAACAACACTGTGCTGAAGTGCTGTGCCTCTGGCTCCTGAGACCTGGAGAGGAGGACCCAGGGGATGTGTTTGATGTCACAAGGCCTAGAATACTGCTTTTCAATGGGGCCTTGTTTTCATAGGGGTGGGACAGTTCTTCCTAAGGAAGGGCTCTCCCAGCTATTACATCCACTGGCATCCATGGCCTCCAGGCATTAACTGTTGGCTGCATTCTCCATTGTGTCAGCCCCAAACTGCTCCACACACCCATTCTCAGATGTTCTGTATGGTGGCAGTGAAGCCCCATGTTCAGAGGTAACTGGAGATTATAGTTCCTCTTTCCCTCTGGAGCCGCTTATCCTTTGTAATTACTGTTTTGAGAGAATAATGTGGTACATTCATTCTGATGTTGTTTATGTTAACCCATTGCAAAGTGTACATCTCTTGTGCCATCCTGTTCAGATGTTTCCAACAGCTTTTTTCATCCTTCCGGGCTTTGTCTTTATTGACCTAGAACTTGGCTACTTAATTAAAGAAGCTTCTTCTCATACTTCAGAGTCAGCTCAGACAGGAACTCCTGGGCTTCTAGGTATCAGCCATCTCCTATGAGCTTCTCTATGTCCAAGAGAGTCACATGTATCACACTGCAGCGCTCTGTGTTTCATGCCCACCTTTCGGTGCATGCAAGAACAGACACCGTTTTGATCATGCCAACAACTGTGCAGAGCATGCAGTGGAGTGTCAAGGAATATTTGCTGTTGTTTAAACAAAAGAGAGGAGCGGTGTTGTTAGGTGAGAAACAGGTGGAAGGAAAGCAGAAACAGCTTGTCAGCTGGCCATAAACACTGCATAGTACAGTGGGTTAAGTCTCAGTTTTCAAGTGTGGAGTGAGGGTCTGAGCTCTCTTGTGCTGATGGTGAGGGAGAGTTGACGAAGAAGAAATGGCCTGGGTTAGCCCAAGGCATCACCTACATTTTTGTAGTCAACTTAACTTTCTATTGAAAAGATTTTCAAAAACTCCAGAGTGAGATTGAAACGTGGGAGACTGTGATTATTGGAAATAATTTCAGAAGATGGGAAGTGGGGAAGGATGCAGGGTTGCATTCATGACAAGAGCAAAGTCAAGGACTAGACAGTACGTTATACCTCAGCACAGCGTTGGGAGTTTCATTTTCTTTCAAGCCTCTGAACCTCTAAGTTTTATCATTGAAGATACTTTCAAACAAACTCTTAGTTTAAATAAGCTTTTTCTACCATATTTTTAACATTCTTATGAGCATGGATCCAATTCTCACTTTTCCCCCTCCCTCCCTCTTTTTCCCATTCTCTCCTCCTCCCCTTTTTTGGAGACAGGGTCTCACTAAGTAATCTTGGCTGGTCTGGAACTAACTCTGTAGAGCAGGCTGACTTATATAACTCATAGAGATCCTCTTGCCTCTGCCTCCTGAGTGCTACGATTAAAGGTATGTGCCCGCTCCTGGAATTTTGTTGTTTTCTTTACAGGGTTTCACTATGTCATTCTAGTTGGCCTGGAACTCACTATGCAGACCAGTCAACCAGCCTGGCCTCGAACTTGTGCTAGTCTCTAATCTCCGGGACACACAAACCCTCCAGGGTTGGAATGACAGGCTTGTACTACCATATCCATTCACTTTAATTTCAGCAGTTAGTACTAGACACAGCCTTTTTTTTCCTGAATGATCCATAGGCAGATATCAGGTGCACCTTGAGGGAGAGCATGCACACACCTGCTGCTGCTTCTCTGGTCTTAGTCTTTGTCCGTTGGTGCTAGAGAAGAGCTCCCATGGGTCAGGAGCCAGGGAAATGATTCACTTTCCCAGCAGTGCTCTATAATTTTGTCAATGACAAATCATGGACCAAAGGTCTTTGTAATTTTCTTACTCTGTGATCCAGAGACCTAGAATAAAGATGTTTACTTTGGGGGAGTCTTTATATGTATAGACTTTTATTTAAAAATAATCTTTTAGCTAAGACTTAAAACTGGAAGAGATTATTTTTCCCCTTAATATTTTATTAGATGATTTTATTAGTTTATTAATTTACCTAAGAGAACATACATTTCTGGATATATATATATATGTATATATATACATATATATATATATATATATTCAACATCTGTGTTCAGATGTTGAAGTTGGTTATATTCAATATACATGTTCAAATAAATGTTGTAACTTCTAGCCCACCTTAAATGTGTGGGGCAATTGAATCAGCTCGGATAAACCCAGGCAAATTGTGAGCTTGTGAAAGGTGATTTTTCTGTCCTTTGCTGCAAGATACACTTGACTCAGGTACAATGCCAGATGAGAGAGACTAAAGGGCACTGGCAGGTAGACTAATTGAATAACATTAACAAATGTCTACTCTCTTCCAAACAATGAGGACATAGAGACGGAGGAGACAGTAAATCTTGCCCTCAAGAGACATGCCATCTGGAGGAGGAACGAGACACTTGAACAACTGCAATAAATACTAAAAACGATGTTCAGGTCTTTGTAGAAGGGCAGCTCTGAGGACGTTCAGGAAGGAGCTATTACTGGGGCAGGAAACAGGATTATTTGTACTCACAGGGGCTGCACACCATTCGACAAATCCAGAGTTACGAATAGTATCCCACTTGCAGCCTTTTGGTGAGATATTGAGGTAGCATTTTAACGGTCAGTGTAAATCCTTAGAACTGTGAGGAAAACTGTTCAGATCATCTGCCAACTTTCTGTTGGTAGTTTTTTCTTTTTGAGTAGAAAACAGTTTCTCCAGAGTATGTGGGGCTGTTTGACGGAATGACATGCTTGATGTTATGTCTCAAAGGATACCACGTCATAAAATAAGCTTGACCTGCCCAGCCTCAGGGTCCTCTTCGCACATTTTCTGTTTTTCAAAGAAACAAAGTTAAAAGTCCATTATGAGCACTAAAGAATACATTTGCAAAGTGTTCTTTTGTTCCTTGATGAAACCCCAGACTGTAATTCTATAAGCTAAGATAATGGAATTTTCCGTTTAGCTCACCATCAATTCATGATCAAACGGAGGCTGGGCCTCATATTGTTTCATACTGACTCATGATGAGGGCGCTGTGCTACACCCACAAATCATCAATAAGTCAGCACCCTTCATATTATTTTGTAACTACTTTCATAATTTAATTTTTTGCCTACTTTCCAGTTTATATGTCCTATGAGCGTTCTGGCAGAGCTCTGATTTCTTAATTCTGGTCATTTACTATTATTGCATTAGCAAATTGTCACCAAGTTAATGGTCTGAAAAACATTTTATTGTCTGTGTGTTTTGAGAGTCAGAAGTCCAAGTATTAACATGTCCAAATATAATAGCTACCCTCCTTCCGGAAGCTGTTGGGACCCATGGCTTTCCCTTTCCAGCTGTCATTCGTTTCCAGCCTGCATTCCTTATGACACAGTCTCTTCCTTGCAGTGCCCCCAACTTCTGCTTTTGTGTCCATTTCTCTCTCTGACTTTCTGGGTGATTCTTCCCATCTCAGAATTCTTCTCAGGTACTTGGATTTGAATGCAGATGTGTGTGTGGGGGAAGGGGGCAGTTGAGTTATATTAGCTAGCATTTTAAGTGATGATAATGAATATATAAAGATATAAAATGTTAACTACTATCTGAAACAGGAGATGGTTCTGCATCTTAAGAAGCCTCCAGACTTTGGAGGAGACATTTTTGAAGTATCATGAACCTCTGAGACTATTTCATGTGTTCTCTGTAAGGTGTAAGATCACACTGCTATCTTTCTGGACCTGGGAAGATTGAATTATGATCTGTCTGGAAGGAGAGACACGGACGATTGTGGAGCCTTGTGTAGATGAAGCATGTGAAGACCCAGAGAGCAGTTCTGAACCAGTTAGCTATATTTTTGCTAAGAACTGTTAGAATGTCTATCTAAACACAAAGTGTTTATATAGGTTATGACCCTTTATTTCAAATGCAGTGGTATCTTACTTGACCAGCATGGCTGTCCCTGATTTCTGAGGCCCCTTGATAAGTAGGTAGCTCTGGGGAGTGTTACAGTCCATTTGATCATACAGGCTCTTTATTTGTTGGCTTCTTTCGTTGTTTTTCATCTCCCCGTGTGAAAGGATGTGTCTTTATAAACATTGTTGAAATTGAGAGATGCATTCTTGCCAGTGTAAATGCAACACACTCTGAGGTCCAAATTACAGAGTTAGCTTAGTTTTATAGAATGTATGTAAGGTATTAATTTTTAAAAACTTTAATAACAATATTATAAAACTATGGAACTTATAAGAAAATGAGTCTCTATATTTAGAGCATTTCTACATCTCATTAAGACCTACTATTAATTTCTGGGAATAGAAGGAAGAACGTGAGTGTGTGTGCATGTGCGTGTGTGCGTGTGTGTGTGTGTGTGTGTGTGCGCAGGTGTGATGACCTTAATGAGTTCTCTGAGAATGCTGGAACTTCAAATAGAAGTCCTATGATGTAGTGTCAAGTACTAGTCTTTAAAGATAGTCACAGTTCAGCGTCTGTGATTTCTTTCCCATAGTAATTTACCATTAGTCGACAGAAGCTATAGTCCCTTTGATTTACTTATTTCTTTCAGTTGCCAACTCAAATATTTCAGTTTCCCAGCTCTCCAAGAAATATACATTTTTATATTATTATTTCATATAATCATTAAGTCCTAAAAAAATAGAGAGTCATTTTGAAATCTCTTCCCAAGAGAATGCTCCCCCAAGGAGCTGTATGTCGAAATGACTGGATCACAGCTCATTGGTGTTTGACTGTTGAAATGACCCTGTAGACACTCACTCACTTGGTGCCCGCCCAAGGACACAACTCAAGGAATTGTGATGAAACTTTTGGTGCCAAGTTCTACTTTACAACCCCTGGAGGGAATGTCCTGAATGTACACACGTGTCCTGATCGCTAGGCCTTCTCAGGAGCAGATATGATCTGTTTGCACTGAAAGGTCATGAAAAGGACCACGTCTAGGGTGTGAGAAAGAAGAGCTTTTTTTAAACCTTCAATCCTAGAAGATAGTTGCTCAAGGCATCGGCTTTGAGGTTTCCCTGTTGAACACTGACACTTCCTTAGTCCTGAATAGGTTTGAGAAGATGTAAAGGAAGGTAAAGGTTTGTTTCTATGCTGTTCATTATGGCTTCCCACAGTATTACACAAATTCCCACTAAATAAATGCTGATTAATTAAATAAACAGCAGTGGCGCTTGTCCTAGCTATGTTGCCTTTTTATTTTATATTTAAATTTGCTTTTAACCTTTAATATATAAAACCAGAAACAGATATGACGCACCACTGTAATACATTAATGCATACACACACTGTATAGTTTTGAACCCAGGCTAAATATAATCTATGTTGTTTTCAAACATTTATCATTTGTCTGTGAAGTTTTCAAATACCACTGTTTTTTTTTTTTTCTTTCTTTAAGCTTCTTGGAATGCACAATACATTGTTGTAGTCTGTAGTCACCATTCTGTGCAATCGTTCACCAGAACTTAATTCTGACTACAGCTAGTATCCGCTGATCAGTTTCTCTGCTGCTTCCTGCTCTTCCCAGCCTCTGATAACCATTATTCAACAACCTCTACGACTTCAGCCTTTTATCTATCTATCTATCTATCTATCTATCTATCTATCTATCTATCTATCTATCTATCTTTTTTTTTGAGACAGGGTCTTACTATGTAGCCCTGGATGTCCTGGAACTCACTCTGTAGTCCAGGCTGGCTGCAAACTCACAGAGATCTGCCTGCTCCTCCCTCCCAAGTACGTAGAATAATGATCTATGCCACCATGCCTGGTGATGTCAGCTTTTTAACCCCATGGGCAGGTTGGATGTAATTATGTAGTATTTGACTTTCTGTGCTCGGCTCATTCTACCTACAGTAACAAGCACCAGTTGTGTATGTGTTGTTGTGAGTGCCAGGATTTCACTCTTTATACGGGTGAATGGTACTCCATAATTTATATGTACCACATTTTCTTTATCTGTACCATCAGTTGAGTTGATTCAAGTTCGTGGCTTCTGTGAATAGAACACAGGCATACTGAAGTCTTGTCAATGTATTAGTTTCATTCTCTTTGGGTATATATCCAGAAATGAGCTGATGTCAGGTCCTGTGGTTTTTCTATGTTTTAGTGGAAGCACCATACTGTTTTCTGTAACTGGCACAGCTACAGCCTTCTGGGGTACTCTTTCCTCCACTTCCTTACCAGTTCCTATCCCGACTTTTCAGTAACAGCCATTTGACTCGGAGTGAGCGAGCTACTCACCGTGGCTTGGAGCTGTGTCTTCCCGACGGTTACCACTATTGAGACATTTTTTTTTCCATATACTTCGCTATTTATATGTTTTCTTTTGAAAAATATCTGTTTTGGTTGATTGCTGTTTTTGGTCTTTTATTAGTGTATGTCAATTACATGTAATGAGAATTTCACCCCCTTCACTGCTTCCTTCAGCTGTTACATTCTTTCTGCATCATCTTTTCTGATGTTCCTTATAATGCTCATCTTTAATAGTGATGAATTGGTATTTTCCTTTGATTTTTCTCTTCTTTTTTCCTCCCCCTCTCCCTTCTCTCTCTCCCCTCCCCCCTCTCTCCCCCTTTCTCTTTCTTTTACCATTGGAATTTCTTATATATCCTGGGAATTAACCTATTATAAAAAGTATAGTTTAGAGACAGTTTCTTCTATTCACTCTGCTAATTGATTATTATTAATTATTATTATTATTATTATTATTATTATTATCATTATTATTATTTTGTTGAAAGGAGGTTTTTAGTCTGGAGTACTCCTGTTCTGTTTCTGCCACTGTTTCCTGTGATTGGGGAGGGGGATTACCTCGATGTCCATTCCAATGTTCTCAAGTACTTTTCCTATGCTTTTCCCCTACTACTTTCATAGTTTCAGGTCTTCCATCTAAGTTTCTAATCCATTTTCAGTGGATTTCTTGTTACTAATGGAAGACAGGGGTCCAGCATCATCCTTGTGCATGAAAACGTCGAGTTTTCCCAGCACAACTTACTAAGGAGTGTTCTTTCTCCAGTGCGGGTTCTCAACACCTTGCTCAAAGCTGGTTGGGCTGTAAGCACGTACATTTTCCAAAGATCATCACAGAAAACTTCCTGAGACTTGTTTACATTACTGTCATCAATGTAATCCTTTACATTTTCAAGCTTCAATGTCCAGCTCTGTAATTTAATTAAGCAAAAATTATATTTCACAGGTTGTTCTGAAGGCTCATGGCAAACACCTAATTCATAAGCTGTATTTACTGAAAGGTAATTATAAGTAATTACCAGTGGAACAATCACAACCATTTCTAGTTTAAGCTGTCTTATAGATGGATTAGATATTTCATTAGCATTTCTGTGTCTTCAGTTACTGTGTTAATCATAAGTCAGTTTATGAGGGATCTTAATATTTATGAATTCTTTTGTTAAAAGAGAAAATAAATTCATGCTACAGGGTGCATGTAGGAACGCACGAGATACAACTCTCTGACAACATCTTTTCTGTTTTGTTCTTGTGGAAAGGATTTAAAAATATGTATTTGTGTGTCAGCTTGGAAAATAAATAACTGTTTCTAATAATTTTATTAGGAAATTATTTCCATTCTCTTTTCGGGTCACTGCTCTGAATGTTGCAGGTTTTTAAAAAATCGCACAGGGTAAAAGCTGAGTTACTTTTGGTATATTTAAAAATAAAAATCTATAACAATGTCAAAACAAATATAAATAAGCTCAGGTCTATAGCACCTCTTCCTCATCCTCCTCCTCCTTCTCCTCCTCCTCTTCCTCCTCCTCCTCCTTCTCCTCCTCCTTTTCCTCTTCCTTCTCCTCCTTTTTCCTTCTCCTCTTCCTCCTTCTCTTCTTCCCTTTCTTCCTTTCTCCCCCTGCTTTCCTTCCTCCTGTTACACCAAGTAGAACAACACACTCCTTGCCAGAAGAAAATTGTATACTGCTCTTATGAAAAGTTTTCATAGTTCGGATTCGGTCAGTAATTCAGAATGAATCATGTTAGTGATGAGTGCTGAAACAGAGAAAAAAGTCAATTGGCTAGGATATTATCACTTGCGTGCTAAGAAAAATAAATGTTCTAGAAAACTCACAGCCCAAAGGACTGGATACATTCTTCTTTTGTTTCTTTCCGGTATCTCCGACCACTGCAGGTTGTTGTAATGGCTCAGCACTCTGAGTTTTGAGTTCCATCACAGGCTCCTTTATTCAGCAGATACTGAGCTCCTGCAATGTGCTAGGCACTCACTTGGCATTGGGGTGGCTGAAAACGCAAACCAGATGTAGTCCCTCCCGCTTTGGCTAACAGTCTGTGGAGAGAGAAATTGATTAAATAGTCAAATTAAACAGTTGAGAATATGAAGCATAGCTTCAGAGTATGAATTAGTAGAGAGAGGCAGGCAAGACTTCTCCACAAGGAGGGAAGACTGAACTAAAAACCTGGAAGAAACAGGAATTAACTAGGGGACCAGGAGAGGAATGACAGCTTAGGAAAAGACACAAAGAAAATACCCTATCGGATCAGAATGTGCAAACCTAGTAAGGAAAAAAAAAGACACGGCGTTTCTGGTGGTGGAAACCAGACCAAGAAGGGCAATCTAGTCTGTGCTTAGGAGTTTCATCCTAACATTGGAGGGATTTGATTGGTTTATGATGTAATGGTGCTTATACCTACTTTGTGACCCTGGACAATGGATTAAAGAGGACTGTACAGTGCCTTATGGGGCACTTTATTTACTTATTTATACTATATAAAAGTTGTGGTCTCTCCCCATAGTCTAGGTTCTTTGGAAACTGAGAAGATGGAGCTAGGCGAAGGTTGTTGAAGAGGTGGGAAGGCATGGCAAAGATTCGAAAGCTATTTAACAGTAAAGTGGGTGTGTCTTGGTGGTGGTTTGGGTATGGCAAGAATGTGGTTGAGCATAGGTGGAATAGGTAGGTGTTGCCTGCAATTATGAGTTGGGCTATCCAGATGGGCATTGATATTCTCTCCAGAGATGACAGGTTCTCAGAAAGAACCAGATTCTAAGGTAGAAGTAAATCACACACACACACACACACACACACACACACACACACACATATATATATATTGTTTTGCTGTTTCATCAGATATGATGCAGGAGACTTTAGTAAAAATGGACCAGACACCATGACAAATGATGTTGTAGCGAAGCTGCATTCGATGAGAGATGTACACACGAAAGGTGCCATAGTGGGACAGTGCTGTCCACCATTGTAGTGACCTTTAACTGAAGGCTTTGGCAAGGATGAAATCACCCAGGAAAATGTAGCTAAGATGGCCCGGGAAAGATCTTCTAGGAACAAGATCTTTATTGACTAAGTAAGGAGGAACGACTCTGCCATAGAGAGACCCAGACACAGTCGTAAAAGAGGAGGGAGGAAGCCAGGATGGTGAGTCAGCAGGGAAAGAGACCGGAAGATCACAGAGATGGAGACAGAATGACGTTTGCTTGGTGCAAGTCATGAAGATCCCCATGACTTGACTCCAAGCTATTTTAGTCAAGTGTTGAGGGCAGGGGCTGATTTGACACCATTGCGACTTTAATGCAGATGAAGTTCATTATAGACACACAGTATGATGTTTGTGCAAAGAGGAGACAAGAGATGGGACTACGCTTAGGAGAATTAGGGGAGCAGAGGTGTTTTGTTGTCTTGTTTTCAAGTTGTAGAAACTTGAAGGATTTGATCACTAATACAAAAGAGAGTAAACGTGGCTGAGAGGTCAAGTTATTGGAAACCAAGGCTCCAAACCTCATGTGTGTAATCCCCCACTCCATTGGTTCCTAGATTCTGACTGTTCATTTGTAGCAACCTGTAAGGAGAAGGGTGCCTGGATTCTCCATGAACTGCTTGGCTCCCTTCCACAGCAACTGTTAGCGATGAAAAAGAGTCTTTTTTAGCATTGGTGCTTTCATTAAAATCAACAGAACCAAAGTCAAAAAAGGGAGGAAATGACTTAGGGAAGTAAACATGGGTAAGATTTAAAAAAAAAAAGAATAAGAGGAGGAGGAAGAAAGGGAAGTACATCTTCCTTCGTCCTTCATAAACATCTTAATTTAGTTTTTTGGACACTTTAATAGTTACAGCTTCCTCATAAACTCACCCTAGTAATCCAAGTCTGTAGACACGAACATGGGTACTCATCCATGGCATTTGGGCACCATGTGGTCATGTAAGAAGAAAGGTTCAGTGTGTTTCCTCTAATAGCATTTGTATGTGTGTTCTAGTCAGTTTTACCTTCCTAAGGATTTGTGGTGACATGGACATGGAGTTAAAATGTAAATCTATCATGAACGATGTTCTTCCAACATTACAAAAAGGGGTGAGGGGGGAAATGGATGAGATGGAAAAGGTAGTTTTGCAAAGACACTGCCTGCTTAGGGATAGGGGAGCATGGATAAGCAGAGTGCTAAATTTTTTTTTTTTAATCTCCTTATATATATGTTGGATAGTATTTTTAACCTTTTATTTCATTTTATTGTTAGTTTTTCATTATTTTTGTTGTTTTGTTGAGACAGGGTTTCTCAGTTGTAACTCTGGCTCTCCTGGAACTCACTCTTGTAGACCAGGCTGGCCTTGAGCTCACAGAGATCTGCCTGCCTCTGCCTCCGGAGTGCTGGGATTAAAGGGGTGCGCTGCCGCCACCCAGCTGGATACCACTTTTTAACACCACGCTTTTATCTTTGGTCTCCATTAAATCCTTCTTCTCACCTCCTGTGAGATTGCATGATCTTGATAAAAGTCAACTAGCCAGCTCTGTCATTTATTAAAACAAAGTAATTAGAATGGATTGTATTCACATTTTCTTCCTGATTTGAAATTCCAGGATTCCGAACATTTTGGCCATTGCTTGCTGGATGTCATTCTGTTGTCCTTAGAATGAATCCTTGTGGATCCTTCTGCTGTCAACAACAACAACAACAACAACCAAGCAAGCAAATAACAGCAAACAAACAAAAGATTTCTGTTTCTCAGGTATTCACTTAAGAGTGTTAGCTGTGTGAACTGATTCAGAAAGGAGAGAACACCTCATAGTCAAATACCTAGATCTTTGTGCTTCATGCATCTTGTGAGTGCTTCATAGACTGACTGAAGCAGCAGCGACAACAACAAAAATCCTGATTCACCTCAAACTCACCTGGTGTAACTTCAGCTTGTACAAGATCTTAGGTTGAGCAACAGTCTCCTACATCTCTATCTTTAGGAAATTTTATGAATCTTCTAGATTTTTAAAAATAACTTTAGGGCTTTCAATTTAAATAATTTGGACATTCAAACATGCATTCTTTACTTTAATGCATATTTTAAATTTAAATTTAATTTGATATATCTCTGATTGTCATAGACCTCGCCATTGAATCATAAAGATATGACTCAGTAAACCAGTGTTTACCATCAAGTAAAAACAAAAAAAAATCATCAAAAGAAATGCATTTTTTTTGAGATCACACAAATCTCTTACCTTTCCCTAAACTCATATTATGTCTGTTTCTGTCACCTTTAAGACATTCTTAAATGTGTCCTTATTTACCTTGTTTCTGTGGAAACTCTTATTTATGTCTTAATTGTTTCCTGTCATGACTGGAGTAGTTCCCTTTAGAGTCTTCCTAAATCCTTACTCTTTAAACTTCAGAGGGGACTCAGGATGTCATGGTGAGACCATGGGTTATTGCTCTTGTAAAGTATGTGCTCTGGTGTGGCTTTCTCCATAAACAGTACCGGCTCCCTATTGACGAACTGTAACTGCTTGATCAGAACACAGTTGAGACTTGCTTTGGGAAGGACCATACGCCTACAGATTCATGAAATATACCTTGCATCATTTCAGTTAACTCAATGGCTGATTTTCTATATGTTTATGGGGGTCTTTTATTGAAGTTTCATGCAGTTAATATGATTATGCAATACCATTTAGATAGAAAGGACAACTTTTTAAGTGTCAAATAAAAATTAACTGATGAGGTTTGGAATTTCAGTGATAGAGCCCTTATCCAGCATGCAAGAGGTACGAGTCTGGTGACGGGTGGGATTTGACTGATGCTTCTGAGTTTTATGAGACTTATTGTTGAACTTTCATCATACCTTATGGGCAAAGGGGAAACTCTGAGTCTTTTTGTCTTCCTACAGAAAACCTTTAATCAAACTTATTTTAATGGACCAAATATATTAAGTTTATGTGCTTTTGCAAATTTACTTTGGAAAAGCAAGATATTGCTACAACACACACTTCCTCTCCCTTGCTCCCCACCCTCTGCCACTGTCTCTGGCTCTTTACCACATGTCTAATCCTGACTTTTGAAGCATAAGTACTTCTGGAGATCTCGTGGGTAGCACAGCCCATCAGCCCTGTGTTCCATCTGAAAGGCTCCTGTAGGGCCAGGACTTGAGTTGATCCTGGGGCAGGCAAAACACGAGTTTTAATCAATTCCATTTGAGGCTGCATTTATACACGAGGCGCTGCTCATATTCCACAAAAATGGGGTTGACAAAAGAGGAGCCATCCTTTTTATTTCCTGAGAAAATGTTTCTTGTTATAACAGGCATGCTAGCTAAAGAAATTGAGAGCTGACTGTAGAGTGCACCCAAGCATATAAAAGTGGCATACCAATAATAGTAATAATCTTTGTCACAAGATTGCCATAGCTTCAAATGCTTCTGTTCATTAACTCATTTAAATGCACAGTGACTCCATGAAGTAGTTCTATTATCACCTTTATTTTATTATTGGAGAAATTGTTACTTAGAAGTTCAATGTCATAACAACTGAAAAAATACAGATTTGAACAGTCAAACTCCAGAGTCCACATTCTGAAGCAGCAAGCTCCTAACCCTAACCCTAACCCTAACCCTAACCCTAACCCTAACCCTAACCCTAACCATAATCCTAACCCTGTCTCTACTACAGAGACCCTTTCTCCACGGTGCACCACATGTCTGACGAGCCTCATCCAGCAGCACCTTTACAAATATTTTACAAAGTGATGCCCTTCTTAGGACAAAATAGCTTTTAATTTGAATTTTAAAATTAAATGTGACGCATTGTAAATATTCGTATAGATCTAATATGAAAACAAGTATGTTTCGATGATGTTTAATTTATCTAATGCGTTGAATGAAGGCGATTCACTGAGATGGACAAATTAGCCTTATTCTGAGAGCATCCCAGTCTCACTTCTTGCTTTGGAAATTTTTTTTTCCTGAATTCATCAGTGATCAAGATAGAACATTTCTCAGTTTCTGAGGATATTTAAAATTCTGCTATTTTTTACATTAAAGCGCCTTTGAAATATCAAAAACGTTGAATGTTTAAGGTTTGAGCTTCTCATCTGTTGATAATTGTAAAATAAAGCATGCTTTCTGTTAAAGTCTTTAGCGTACTTAAGAACATTCCAAAAATCTTCAATGATACAAAAATTTTTAATGTTTCAGTTTGGTTTTTTTCTTGTTGAAAGTTACATGAATCTTGAAAAAAAATCAGAAGTCATGGTTTGGGGCCAGAGTATCATTCATTAGACTTTCCTATGCCGCCTTTGCTGCTCAGAATGATTATATATAGTACTGACTCTGTCACACATTCCTCACAGCTCAGTAGATAGTTTCTTAGAACACGCAGGATAAATCTTACTGAGGAAAGAAAACTAGGCCCTTTATTCATGTGCTTGTGCACATGTGGAGACACAGCTGCACACATGCTCCTGTACACACACACCACACTCTCACACACTCATAAGCACACTACTTCTTCTGACACCCCCCCCACACACACACCCCACATTATTCATGTGCTCAAATATACACATTTTTGAAAGACAGAGCAGTTCTGGCTCAAAGGCTTTCTTTGGCCAGTTTTAGTTTGGTGTTAGACTCTTTGAAAACAACCTTTTGACATTATTTATGACATGTCATAATGAGCACTGCATTCCTCCTTGCAGTATCACGTCCTGAATATTTATAAATTTTATATTCTACATTGGATCCTTTCTGCAAATTCTTTAATGACAAGAAGATTTCTTTTCTGTGCAATCTGAAAGATAAGGGATAACAAATTAAGTGGGATAGCTTTACTAACTTTCTAAAAAGTAAATATTTTGGAAACATTGTGATCAGCAAAGCAAATGAAAAAAAATTTTGTCCTTTAAAAAACATTTAAGACACGGAGCTTTCTGATTTAATTTTGGGTGGAGAGACATAGTTCATGCTTGGCACTAAAATTTCCAAGTAATTATGAAAATATTTAATTGAAAAATAATCTAAAACCTGCCAAATTATCTCTGAGTTGCCTTCATTCTCTTATTGTTAAAAACTATGAATTTTTTTAATGGGCTCTGGTGCTTCACACAGAATTTTCTTTTGTGGGAATAAATCTATGGCTTGGTTTCATATTTTGATCTTTGTCACTTGATAAACTCCATGAAATAAGGAATTCCTCCAAAGATATTCTATTTTCTCGACTCCCCAGGCATCCGGATGATATGAGAGGTTAGTTATTCCATTTTCTTGGCAGATCAATATTTCTTTCTTTGACTGTTAATGATGTGATGGCATCCAGCATGGATCTTTGGGCAACTCTCACAAGACTCAGAAGAATTCAGAAGGGAAATAGCAACAGGCAGTATGTAATGGATCAGCTCTTTGGAATGGAGAGCTATTAATTTATACCAGACCACTCGTTCAAGGTTACTTTACCCACCCTTCTCTGTGATCCAGAGCCAAAGGATTCTAATGGGTAATTATCTTTCGCCAAATTATGTCTTGACTCACCTTAAAGTATAGAATTTTATCCCCAAAGCCATATAGGCACTTTATTAACTTGTCTCTTTCATTCTTAACGCATGTTTAAGAAGAAACTAGAAGCCAAATGCTCTCATTTACAAAAAAGAAAACTCCCATTTTCCAGACAGTGATGGAGACTAGACTATATTCTAGAAAAAAAATTTGGCAGTTTCTCCCAATCATTTTAATTTGAAAGACTTTCTTGTAATATGATTTATTGATAAGAATGTTGAAATATTCAAGATTAAAAATGTAATAGCTTTTTAGTTCTAATTCACTGAATGAAAACAAATACATGTGATTGTACAATATAACTTCCATAAATTTCTAAGAATTATGTCTGGAAAACATTATACACACTGAGCAGGCTATATTTAGAAGCATGCATATGTACATACATACATGCATGGAATAAAAGCAAAGGAGAGTAGAAAGAAGTATATGGGGATTAGGAGGAGGAAAGGGAAGGGAAAATGTAATTACAATCACAAATATATTTTACATATACATAGTTTTCATAATTTTAACTATCTACCTTTATTTGGTTGGTTGATGAAGGCACAAGATAAATAAAAGGTGAACTGTTCCCATTTTCAGCTGACAATTCCGGAGGTCATATTGAGTAGGATGCAGCTTAATTTTTGATATTTGAATCATAGGGCCATCCAGGGATGAAATATTTAGAACTACTTAGAGCCTGACTGTGCTTACAGGATATAGTGAACTACTTTGCTATTGATCACCTGTGAAGGTTAAGATGCTTTGTTAATTGATTCCAACACTTACCTCTATCTGTCAGAAACACGAAGTTTCTTGTTGCAGAATGTAGGTCATCTTTATAGAGTTGTCCTGTTTTGGTGTCAATATTCAGTCTGTATTCTGGGATTCCTTTGACTCTACTATGGTTAGTCCTGTCTATCGAGATGAACAGCAAGGAGGTTACAGCTGGACCAGGAAAGCTCATTGACACTACTTAGAGGAATGGTCAGTTTGCAAAGAATTTTGACACTGTTGATTGTACATTATATACAAGAAAAAAGAGCCAGTTGTATTTGAGCCTTGATCATATTATTTAATGGAATGAGGCAGAGACACATTCTGTAGTTATGTTTTTCACACATGGATACTTCTCGCTTATCAGTTTTCCATTATCACTGACTTCTTCCTGATTACAAAAGTAATTTTGTCAAATAAAATTTAGACTATTTTTACATTATTATTTTCCCTTAACAATTGGTCACTTGCAGGCGGTTCTAGAATTCATGGTGACCCTCCTGTCTCAGTCTATCAAATGCTGGGTTACAAATGTGTGCTATCAAGCATGGCAGAGCAGTTTTGCATTTTGTTGGTTACATAAAGATGAATCCAGACTATTGTGTATGGTAAAATAGGCTATTGCAACCATAATTAGTTTACATGAAACTCTATGCTCCTAAATACTGATGACAATTGAATAAATCCCAACTATATGCGTGTATCTCAGATATACACAACATGGAAAGATCATGGATTCTTCCCGTAACTACTTAAATAAAAACACATGGGAAAGAAATAAAAATGTAATAGAAAGATTGATCAGAAGTAATCAGATACATAAATTCATTAACAGCAAATTGGTAAATTCCATTTTTTTCAAAGTTCATCTGGGTGGAGGGTTCATGAAAAAAAATATTCAGACGTTTCAACATTGTTTGCTTATGGAAAACATTTGGCAATTGTGTTAGCGAAGAGCAGTGTCAAAAATCTAAACGTTTCCCCCTCAACATCTGCATTTGTTTATTAAAAAAACAAATCCACCCCACACCCCAATCTCTCAAACAAGCTTAGTTTGTCACGGAATGCTTTTCAGTTGTCGTGAAATCCAATCTCAAATTTTTGTATACGCACGAGCTTAGTTTATCTGTTTACTTCATTTCCACAGGTCCCGAAGACATCTGAGACTTTAGATAGGAATGACTTTATAGAAATAAATCGAGCTCGCAAAACTAAGGGGAAATGAGTCACTTTAGGCTTTCATCCTCAAGAAGGGCTAGTAGAGAAACTGGAGAGATGGCGTTTATAGCTTATACCGAGAGGCGCATGTCCTCCGTGCTCCGGAAAGTTCTCCATTAACTGAACTCAATACGTTTATTTAGTGGACAGCATACGCCATTCTCCACACCCCAATCTGCTTGAAATGAAGAAACGTGTTTTTGAAGTATCCGAACGCGTGCTTGTGTAACCCGGTGTTCTTAGTAGAGCTAGAAGACTGACTAGAGAGAAGGAGAAGGCACGGTCTTGCTCTAAAGATGTGTAGTGTGTGTATGTATGTGTCTTCACTGGATTGTTTCAACTTTTGTCTAAAAGAAAATGGTGAGCGCACTAAAACAATCTAACTGGGGCCTCTTCCTTCTTGGCCCGACTCTTGCATGGTGTTTTCTCTTTAGAACTCACTAAATACCGTGAGGTGGCTTTCGGTAGTGGGATTAAGTGCTTTCTAGGGCATTTCCTTGAACGTTGTGAAATAGAAGGCTAGATGGAAATATCGGTCATGTTCATAAAGGTCATTCTCTCTCTCTTTCTTTTTTAAGGTGAACTCTGTTTATTAGGCCTTCAGAGTACTCAGCCAATAACCACCCCAGCCAGGGTCTAGGTAGCATGCGGTTCTTGTAGACAGGCAGTCTGCATATCTAGTGCGACTTTCAGGCCTCATTAGAGAAGCTTCTTTGTGGAGTGGGAAACAATTAATGCTGAGACTCAAAACTGCTCAATGCACAGATAACAAGTGACTCTGACTATGTTCGGCCATAACAGGCATATCTTTATCACATCTTCCCCTAAAGCTCAAGGATCACCGAGAGAATGGGGCTGGGAAATTTACAGGAGTCAGAGGTCACGGAGTCCTGCTGTGAATCTGTCTTCCGGATGTGACCGAGCCATTGCCCTCACGGACTCGCGGCAGCTCTGTTTACGTGCGCACGACCTGCGCAGGATCAAGTGTGCCAGTGTTATAGCGTAGATGGAGAAGGGGCATATGAGACCTCACTCCTAGCCGAGGACACACTTAAAGCTGATGGCTGGGGTGGAAGGGAGAGTCATTTTTTCCTCAGGGTGGCTCCTGCTACGCTGCCTGTGCACCAGCGGTTGACCTTGTGCGCGTGCACCTGTAAGCACACTAACTGGGTGCAGCGAGTTAGAAATCAAACCAAGACAAAACAGAAACAAAGAAACAAGAACAACAAAATAATTTGAAGTTGGGAGGAGAACGTGTTGGGAGAGTACAGGAACACCAGGAGAGAGGATAGATAAATATACTCAGAGTGCATTTTATACGTCTAGGAAACTCTCAAGAAATGAAAAATTCGAATAAATTTATATATACTTAATAACACATTCTTTTTTTTTTTTTTAGGGAAAATTGTGACGATAGACACAGCTTGTGTGATACTTTCTAGCAGCTCTCAATCTGTGGGTCACAACCTCTTTAGAGGTTCAAACAACCCTTTCACAGGGGTCACCTAAGACCATCTGCCTGGCAGATATTTACCTTGTGATTCATAACAGTGGCAAAATGACAGTTATGAAGTAGCAACAAAAATAATTTTATGGTTGGGAGTCACCACAACCTCAGGAACTGTATTAAAGGGTCACAGCATCAGGAAGGTTGAGAACCACCTGCTATTTGACCGATGTCCTCTCCATGAACATCTCATCACCACAACATTAATGTTAGTGTTATATTTAACGTGGTTTGAAAAACCTAGCACAAGCATACACCCACATCCAATCAATAAGAACACATAAGTCAGATTGAGTCATCCTGAAAGCTGATTGACTCCGGGGGAAGGAATATAATCCCTGTTTACTGGTTCTGTCTTCATTAACCAAAGAAAAGTGACTCACTGTATACAACTCCAAGAAAAATGAAAAGGATTTCTTATTTGAAATAGCTTTTATGTTGTCATGTTCCTGGTTATCTGTGGATTACATGACACATAGTATTTGAGACCCTAGAAGTTAAAACTCTTTGATCTGTTTTGCGTTGACAATGAAAGTCACGTGGGAGCCCCGTTTTTGTTTGTAGTGCTGGGCTGGAACCCAGGGCTTCGTGCTTTTAGAGCACCACCACTGAGCCGAAGCCCTTGGTCCTTCGCTTATGAGTTTTTAAAGTTAAGTAATTATACAAATATTAGTTTTTTTGGGAAAAAGTGCTATTTTTACATAAAATAAGAATAATGAAACAGTTCACTAAATACCTGAAGGGGAAAGCATTGAACATGATTTTGGCAATTGAGTTGTCCCAGGAATTGCTTCTTGGTTCATAATTACCCCAATCTTGACGTTTTCTTGGAATCTAAATACATAGATGCGCACCCCCCCCCCAATGTTCTCTTCATTAGTGCACTTCGTGATCAATAAGGTGAAGTCCGAACTCCTCCCTTTCAATGTAAGAAAGTTTATAGCACCAAGTCCCCAAGCTTACAATAGCTCGGTTTCACAGATCTCAACACATTCTCTCTGTAAGTGTGCATGGTGCAATTTCCAAATGCTTTCCTTATGAGAGCATTTCCTGATCGCTTCCTCACTCTGTCTGATTGGAGTTTATAGCAACAACCTGAGTAGGCACTCGTTCAACTTTTCTCCATAGCTACACTGTAAACACCACAGCTGTGCCGTCAGCTCTGCCTTCCAAGGCCTGGCATGGAACTTGACCCATAACAGGTTCTCAGTTGATATTTGCGAATGAAAGACGAGGTGACTACGTACCTACTTATGTGACTTTAATTCATTTATCAAAATAAGCAGAGTTTAAGGAATATTGTAAACCAATTCCTGATGTTTTACTTGATGGTATCATCAAAACATAAAAATGTAAACTCTTTACGTTGACATTCTTCAAATTTTCTAGTCAATAAATGCAAAGTAAGATAGTGTGTGATTAACTTTTCTTGAGGGGAAATTTCGTTCAATAGCAGAAATATTTTCATTTAATTTTACCTTAAAACATTTAAAAAAATCAAAATCAAAAATCTTAAGTGTTTTTGGAAAGCACACCTCTCTAAGTGGCTTTTGAATAAACACAAATTTAGTAAGAGAAGGTAGCTTGAAAAATGTTTATAACATGGATGTAGAGGTACCAGCAGGTGGCGCTGTATTCCAATACTGAATAAGAAATGGAGTCCTGCAGAGGATGGACTCATTTGGTGAAAACAAATTTTTTACAAGAAAATTTGTATATCACACTACGAATCATATATTACTTTATACACGTAATACAGCACTCGTTTGAAATGTAATAGGAATGCTTTTTTCTCTTTTGCATTTATTGTTTCTAGATTTAACTCTGCTACCCTACGTATAGGTATAATTTTACCCAGATTATATTTTTTTCCTTCAGTGTATACTCATAAGATACACGAGGAGCTGGAGTAATTACTACAAAGCCGAGGATAGTCTCGGCTGGGAGAAAACGTGACTGCACAGTGATGTATTCCTTACGGATCGATAGGGATTTCGATGGTGCTAGTTCATGTAAACGTGTTTGCCTTATATGATGTCACTTCATCGGCTGCTGCATTTCGTTGTCTTTAGTAAGGACTGTATGTTTTGATTTGGGAGAGAAAAGGAATTCGAAAAGATAAAAAACGTTATTAACAAATTATTATTTTATTTTCATTTTCTCTTTACTAATGAACTTGTAACTCAATTGTGTAGGATTCTTTTGAGTCCATACTATGTTTCATCACCTGTGCTGCTAAAAATGTAACTGAATAGAAAATATCACAGGAAGAGTTGTTAAGTGAAAGCGTGTAATTATAGCCTACAAAAACACTAAAATCACCTGGGTGTGTCTGTGTGGCACACACGTTTAGTTCCAGCACCTGGGAGGCAGAGGCAGATAAATCTCTGAATTTCAGGTTACCCTGGTCTACAGAATGAGTTCCAGGACAGCCAGGACTACACAGAGAAACCATGTCTTAAAAAACCAAAACCCAAACCAAAATGAAAACAACAACAAAGAAAACACTTTAAAACTTCTGGAGTATTTGCTAAAGAGGTAGTTTTCCTAGTTTAATTTAAAAGAAATTAAACTGAGAGATCTACGGCTTAATGGTCGTTGATTATGTAAGCAGAAAAAATAAAGAAAACAAAACAAAATCCAAACCAAAACCAAACCAAGCCAGACTATCCCAATCGTTCAACAGCAAGATGTGTCAATTTCAGGCAAATATTTAAGTGTTCCCTCACTTCAAAAGCAAACGTGTACAGTTATCCCTGAGGGTCAATGCTATAGCTTGGGTCTTTAGGCGAATCCTAAAATTTCCCAAGTTAAAGACTTGCTCCACAGACTAGCACTATTTCAAGTTGTTGGAGCATTTAAGAAGTGAAGCCTCATGGGAGAGCTCCAAGTCACCGGAGGATCCCAGTCCCTTCCTTTTCTTCTTTCTTCTTCCTGTCCACAAAGTGAGTACTTGTGCACTACCGTGTGCTCCTTCTGTGATATATTGGCTCCTCACACACAGGTCCAGTAAGCAACAGGATCAATCAGTCATAGACTGTGACTTCCCAAATGGATAGCTGCACAAACTTTTTTCTTGATAACTTGATTATGTCAGGATTTTTTCTACAGCGATGGAAAATAGACTCTTACGATAAGTATAACGAACAGTAGTGCTACTAGGCTTTGTTATCCTGGTTATCTATAAGAAACACCATTTCAGAACTTGAGCTTATTGCTGTTTTTCAAAGATTGCCTTTACTTACAGCATGGCCACCTAAGACTCTTAGATGGCTGGAATTCCTTGCTAAAATAGTTGTTTGGATATTAATTCATTGCGCTTGCTCCTGTAGTTTCAAAGGCTGATGCACCTTGGCAATAATGCTACTGCTCTTTAGTACTAATTTGTATAGGGCACTTGGATGGAGCCAGCACCAGCATTCAGGGAAGAATTCATGGTCTCAGTCTTATACAGGCAAATTTGGGGATCAGTAGAGTGGGATATTCTTTTAACATATCCAGAAAATAATGTGTGTCTTATTTCTTGTTTTCATGGGATGGATTACTGGTCAGACAGGAAGGTTAAAGGATTCAAAAGAAGAGCAAAGTTTAGGCAGCTACCATCAAAGGTCCGTCAATGCACACGCTCCTCGGCTGACTTTATAGGAGTGGACAGTCGCATCTTCCCACAAGTTGACATTTAAAGAGCAGTCGTTGCATGTTGAAGCTCATGGATGTCTCCGTATCTCTGGGGATGCTTGCAATATTTTAATTGATAAAAAGGTAACCCAGATTTCATATTACCATGTCTGAATCCAAGCTTTCAAATTTCACAGTGAGTGCACTTCTCGTGGTAACTTTTCCAGCGTGTGTCAGTTTATTGGATCCAGGCTGAGATATTAAAAGAGTTTATTTATCTCTACTTTGTCCATCATAGCATACGTTTTAGATAATGATGTATGACTAGGATGCGCGTGTCATCTGTATCTGGTTAGCAATAAAGGCAGCTTGGAAGATGAGGTGGAAAAACCAGTGGTCAGCATTGGGTAACATCCTAGCAGGAGTGACTCAGTGCCGCTACCCTGTGTGTGGGTCGAGGCGTTTACGTACATCTTGTCTTAGCAGTTTGGGAGACTTCGTTAGAGCAAGCACCTGGAATTGGTTCTAGCTGGGGGAAGGCCAAAAGACAGAAAGTGAAAAGCAGAGTCGGCTTGACACCGACACCATAAGGGTTAGCGGAGACGGCCGAGCGCTGATGCTGCGGTCTGAATCTCTTTCTCGTTTGTTGCTTAAACCTTTCTCAATTCCTCATGGAAGAGTCACAAGGAAAGAGACTGCTGTTGTTATTTTATTTTATGTTTTTTACTATGCTGGTATTTTCAATGTCTGAACTGTAGAAGCTCAGTAAACTTGTGACTATTAAATTATTAAAATGAATTTTCTGAGAGACTGTTCTGTGCGAAGTGTTTACTGTGTTTACTAAGTGTGGTGGGAGAAAAATGTAATGAGAAGCTCCATTAGCTTCTCATTAGCCAGCCCGGAATGCAACAGGGGCGACATGTATATAAAATGCATAGAAGAATATTGCCAAGAGTTGCAGATTCACCTGAGATCCTTATAGCTGAGGTAGGGACTGGACCTACAGTGTTCCTCAGAGCTAATGGAAGCTAGCTTGGATCTTAAGGAATATGACTACAATAGAGAGCTGTGTTGTATGTGTGTATGTATGTGTGTGTGTGTGTCTGTGTCTCTGCGTGTGTCTATGTGTTTATGTGTGTGTATGTGTCTCTGTGTGTGTTTTTCTGTGTATGTTTATATGTGTGTATATATGTGTATATGTGTGTGTCTGTGTGTGTATATGTGTGTCTGTGTGTCTCTGTGTGTGTATATGTGTGTATGTGTATGTATGTATGCATGTGTGTGTGTCTATGTGTGCATGTGTGTGTGTGTATGTCTGTATATGTGTATGTGTGTTTGTGAATGTATGCATGTGTGTGTCTATGTGTGCACGTGTATGTGCGTGTGCACGTGTGTGTGTGTGTGTGTGTGTGTGTGTGTATCCAGGCTGAGGTGAAAGCTAGAGTAAAAGTGGGTGGTAGATGTGGAAACTTTGGGACATAATTTCAAAGCAAGTGGGAGGGTGGGTGTGGGGTGGGGTATGTGAAGGGGACAGGGTAGGAGAGAAGGTTGACAGGAGAATCAGGACTAATCTATAGAAAGCTGACAAGGCCAGGATAAGGCAGCTTATATTTTAGCCAGCAGTGATTTTATAGAGAAATAGTGGTTTGTAAGAGTTATAGATAGTGACCAATTCTAGAATCTTAAAGGTCACTGACCACAGTTTTTGCTTCTTAGTATGTTATATTACTTAGACATTGCTGATATGATTGTTTCAATCACAGATTCACAATACAATATGTCATCTCTCCTATGTACCCTGACAGAGCAGAGGGTTCCCCCTAGGGTACAAGAACTCTGGGAAGGGTTCTTGCCTTTCATTTGTCTGCCAACATTAAGTTGGTTGTTTTTTTGTTTGTTCATTTTGTTTTTTTAGCTTTGTAACTTGGAAAGGAAAATTAAGGAAGTCCACAACTAGCCTATCCCATGAACACAAAAGTTGTTTTGGTTCATAGAATCTCAGGAGTTGGGAGAAAAAATTAGCAGGCTTAAAACTGCTAGTCCCGTGTAGCTGAAGTGGCCTTTCATGTTTGTGTTGTACAGTTCTACAGTCCTTACTATATCCCTCTGCCCACCACTACCATCTGTCCGTCTTCCAGGCAATGTTTTCTTAGAAACTCACACCCTGTGTTCCTTACGCGAGACTTCTTCAGAAACCTTCCTTCAACATCCCTGTCTCTCACAGGCAGGGTGCAACCTCATCTGCACCTGGTTAGTCACAATTCTTCCAGAACACAGTAGTATCTCTTTTTGTAAGCATTGAGCAATCATTTCAGCCATTACACCTCCCTCTACTGCCTTGGTGAAATTGGTTCCTTAAGCTTCTGTTACATACTTGGAGAGACAGGATGGGTTGGTTCATCATCACCACTCTCAAATATTAGAAAATGCTTCATTGTATTGAATGGAGTGCTGTTTGCTCTGTTTACCCAGTGTGCCTTCTTTTCTTTTCCTTCTAAATGACATGGCTGTTTTCACATGGTTATTTCATTGGTGCTTTCCATATGAGTACTGGCTTGCAGATCATGGTATTTCAACACCTGAGAGTGCTTCTGCGGACCCGCTCCCATTGGCCACTTAACTTCTCTCAGAATGTATACTTGTCTTTGAATCTCTAAATGTGACTGAACAGATCTAAAATAATGGCAGCTAACTATCACCCCCACAGTTTTGGAAACTTAAATGCGTTATTCAACCTGAATCCTACGAAAATTACTGTTTTAAAAACCTTTCATTGGGCTAGAATTTTTCAGTCTTTGCACAAGAAAAAATTCAGTTATCTTTCCCTCTGAAATCAAACTACATTTTGTGGCTTCTTGATCCATCCCCATGGGAACCATGTTTGAAAGAGACGTGTTGCTAATTTGATGTATTTTTGAGTTTTATTTACATGCAATCACATCATTTTAAAAAAATGGTCCAGATTACTTTCGATATTTTCTTGAAGTTAAAATTAGGTTTATCAATCGACCTAGGCTTTCCAGTATATGCCTCCCAGCTCCTTTAGGAAAAATAATGTATTTTCACACATATATACATACATATATATATATATATATATATATATATATATATATACACGTATGCATATATATCCACATATATGTATATAAATGATATCTTATATAATACATATATTTTCTACTTATGTGTCCTATAAGCTCTTTAGTATTACTTAAATTTGTGTCCTTTTGTATCATTTTAGAAGCTAAAATATGGTTCAGTAAGAAATTGTAGAAAAGTTTTCTGATTCAAATTAGCTGGTATTTCTTCCGGTCTTTTCAATGAATTTATACCTACTTTCCTAATTATAGCAATTTTTAAATATCTTTTAACAATTTCCTTCCATACTTTATTTTTAAACTATTCTTACTTTGTAGTTCGGGAAGCAGTGGGAAATGAAGCCACCTTACAAAGAATTGCCTCACGTATTTCCACACGAGAGAAATCCAGAACACACGGGGGCACCCTACTGCACCCCAGTGACAAAGTCCCAGGATTCATCAGGGTGACCCCCCAGCTAACATTCTGATATTCATTTTTTATTTTTTCTCGTATTAACAGTGTACCACGTCTCCTATGGCGTTTATTATGACCTCTTAAAGATGTTTCAAGGCATAGCTAAGGAACAAAACAGAGAGGACAGGAAGGAAATAAAGGATTTCTTAGGAAGGCAAAAATCACACTGGACCTCTCAGAAACCACACCCCCAACAATGTGCTGAGTAGTCTGTGACTGGAAACTATGAGCAGGGGAAGTGCTGATGTTACTGTGTCCTTATGCTACAAGAAACAGAAGAAGTTGGGTGGCCCGGACCCCTCTTTACAGTGACCTGCCTTGGCACTTTGCCTGGACCTCTCTAGAGTTTACAGAACTGGATTTTGTGATGCCCACTTCATAACTTAAGCCCTCCCGCCGTGTTCTTTAATCTGGAGTTTTCAACCGTTAAGCAGAAAGAGCTCCAAATATTAAGTATTTGTGGTTGTAGAAAGTTCAGCCTATCTGCATCAGACTACTTAGAATGGATGAGAGACTTGGTTCCCAGTGACTTCAGCTTTATAGAAATTGTCTATACCCCAGCCCCGAATAAAGTAGTTTTTTTTCTTTTTCTTTTCTTTTCTTTTTTTTTTTTTTTGGAGTCAGTCCACAAATAATAATTTTTAAATTGTAATCTGAAAAAGATATTTAAAATTATGCCTGATAATCTTTGCAGCTGTGATTCGTGGAATGATAATTCTGACAAGAATAAAAGCATGTGGTGAAAATCTTCTGAACTGTCTGTGAATACTTTGTGGGAAACACTGTCCATGGAATAGATGACATTTCAATCCCGAATAGTGGTGTTTTCTGCATGGGAAGTGCTTGTCATAAATTACAAGTGAAATGAACCATCTATAGCCTTCAGCTGCATAAGCATACTTGCTGAGGGAAACGTTGCATGTTGATCTTTATATGTAAACATTTTACAAAAACGTTTTCCTTCATTAGTATGACAAATAACCTAATTGATATTATGTTGAATATGAACCTAGAATAAAAGTATATTAACTCACAAATCACATGGATGCCATTTTTCCAATAAATTGTTAGCTTTAAAACAAAAATTGGTCTGGGTGATGGTAGTGGTGCACGCCTTTAATCTCAGCGTTTGGGAGGCAGAGACACGCAGGTCTCTGAGTTCAAGGCTAGCCTGGTCTACAGAATGAGTTCCATGACAATCAGAGTTACATAGAGAAACATTGTCTTGAAAACCCCAAGACACCCCCCCAAAAAACCCCAAAACAAAAATCGGGCTGGCAAGATGGCTCAGCAGATAAAGGTGCTTGCTGCCACATCTGACCACCTCAGTTTGATCACCTGAAAATCACTTAGTGGTGGAAGGCAGGAACAAACTCCTATAGTTGTATGAACACACCCACAAACACACACAGACACACACACACACACACACACACACGTATGTGTGCATGGATGAATGCATATTTGCATGCATCAAATAAATATAAAAAATTCCACTCCAAATTATGAATAATTGGAACAAATGAATACACACAGAAATTTCTGCAAATGTTTATTTTTGTGTGTATTGTTTTGAAATTTTTGAACTGCATGTAGAGCCTACCAGTATAAAGGCTTGCATTCTTTGGAATAACCTAATTAAACATGCATACATATGCAAGAATTGTGAAAAAGTTAGCTTCAAGTTTTGTCTTTTCTCCTTTAAATTCATAGCAACCATATGTCCTTGACATATGCTGGATCTTAGAAAATAACTCATTTTATGAATACAAAGGTTTACAAGAGCTTATACTCATTGTGTCATGTGTCAATAAAAACTCAAAATTGCCAGTCAAGCTGAGGGCAGCCTACTGTAATCCACACTGGCTTGTCAACAGCAATGGATGATTTTGTTCTCCAGAATTAGTGCATGGAACTTGCAAGCAAACTAACTTTCTAGAAAGCAATTCATTTATCAAATGTGTGAAAGCCTGCTGACAATTGTATTCCATGTCTGATTATGTACTAAGTTTCAGTTCTGGTCTCTTTCAGTCTTTTCATCTTTTCTGTGAGTCTTTGAGCCAATTTTATTGTATTTTTTTATTTTTATTTTTTTGAGCTAATGAGAGTGTTTTAGAAGCAGGACCTAATCATGACTCGGCTTAGCTTGGGTAACTCGAGGAAGACTCAGGAAAGCTAAGAAGCCCAGGCGTTGAGCAATACTCGTGGATAGACCGAAATGTCTCTGCAGGGCTGACAGCAGTGTGCTCTGCTCTGGGGGGGTGGAGCTGTCACCCACTTACTGACTTGCTGTTAAGAAAAGTTGCACGATGTGTGGAGATCATTAATGCATACTCCTTCCTGGAAGAGGCCAGCTGTACGCTGTGCAGTTTGAACTATGTGATATTTAGGAAAAGCGAAAATTATAGAGACAGTAATAAAGGTTGATGGCCACCAGTGAATGGAAGTGGGTGGTGAAGAGGTAGAGGATAAAGGATTCTTAAAGCAGCGAAACTACTCTGCACGATGCTGTACGGGTGGATCCCTCTCGTTATATATATACTTGCCGAAAACTCACAGGCTGCGCGATACCACAGGTGGGCCCGCTGAAAAGCGGTAAATTCGGCATTGATGAATTACGATGAGTCAGGCCTGTCAGTGACAGGTCTGTCAGTTCTGAACCGTGCACCACAGAGCATAGCCATAACTGAGGGGGCTCTGCACGTGTGGGTGCAGGAGGTGCGGCGGAATGACTGCGGTCTTTCTTGTGAACATGAAACAGCTAAAAATTGTCCTCAAAATAAGTATGCTTTCCACCTTGCCGGGGAAGGAGGGGGCCTAGATATATAGCGACTGGGTTGTTAGTTGCCTTCTCATCGCCGCAAGAGCAAACACACGAAGCCATCCGTTTACTATGAAGAGTGAAACCTCAGAGGTTCCAGAACCTTGCTGTGGGTCTGTAGGAGGCAGGGGTGATTGCAGAGCAAGGAAAGATTCCTCGCTCATGGCTGGCTGACCTGCCGAAGGGAAGAAGGAAGGGGAGCCCACTGTGTTCTTTGAGTTTAAGGCCTAGTCATCTCAAGACTTTCTAGTAGGCCATGGGTCTAAGGGACTAAGGGTCCCTTCGATTCTCAGTAGCACCTGACCTGGGAACAACTCGCTGGCTCTGGGAAGCATTCCAGACCTCACTGTAGCTTCCTCCCTTCCCAGAGAGTAGTCTCTCACCAAGCAGAGATATTTGGTAATAACCGGGATGAACTTTCCTTCACCTCTCCTTTGCATGGCTACACTGATGTATGCGATCGAGTTTGTTATCCGAGAGTACATTCTTGCTGTCACTAAGTGCTTTGGACTAAAAGGATCAAATGTTTAAGATGACTTTCGTGGGTCATTAGATGCTGGTCTCGGGGAGCATCACTGGCATGGTATTAATGCATCCAAATAAAAAGTTTGGTTTTTTTTTTTTTTTTTTTTTTTTGCTGAGAACATAGACTTTCCAAGAATGACTTAATATTATGAAAATTTGCATAAATTTTTCTTGATTAACAAAAACCATAGGAATATTTGTAATTTAAAAACATTTTTATGTTAATGGAAGCGATTTATACTCATGTCGAAAACTAGGGAATTTTAGAAAAGTGGGAGGAACAAACCCAAACAAGCAAATGGCTCACTATCTCACTGCCAAAAAATTTAATGTATTTATTCTCCCCCTCCCCTGTCGTCCAGCTCATTCCTCCTTATGCTGCATGTTGATTATTTGGGATATTATATTTCATATTTCACTATTTTCCACTCACTGTACCGTTAAAATTTTCTTAAGGAATTGACATCATTCTCAAGTTCACTGATACACGGGGACCAACACTGAGGCCATTGTCTTCTGTTGAACATCAAAATATTTTTTAAAATTTTATTTTAAATAAAATATTTTATTTTTAATTATATACATGCATGTGTCCATGTATGGGTATGTGTGCAAGAGTGCGTGTGCCTGAGGCGGCCAGAAGAGAGCCCTGGATGCCCTGGAGCGGGAGTCACCGGCTGTTGAGAACCTTGCAATGTGGGCGCTGGGAACTGAACTTGGGTATTCTGCAAGAGCAGTGCATGCTGTTAACTACGGAGCCACCACCTCTCCCGCCCCAGACTTTACACCCTAAGTAGAAATTATGATTGGGTGTGATTATTTTGGAAGCAAGCATTCTCATCTTGAGAGACACTGTTTTATGGAAAGACACAATTATTTTCCCATCAGTCTTAGCAAAATTTGAAGTCAATATGCTGATATTTTCATAGTCTTCTTGTTATATCCAAGGCAAACAGGGAAAACAAGTGCCAGGGTGGAATTTAAGAGACAGTGTAATTGAATGATGTTTAGCGTGAATTCCATGGTCATAAAGCATAAATATTTATTGATTTTTTTTTCATTGTTCTGGTTTTCTCAATTGACTGCAATTTTGACGCTGCCTTGAATTTGAAGTTTCTACAGCTTTCTGGCAAGGATGCTTGTTTTCATGACCAGTCGGTCATGAGCCTCCCAGGGGTCTGTCTCTTGGCTTTGTGCTTTTAGTGAAATCCAAGAGAGCTCCATTGAGCTGTTCACAGGACCGAATGCCAGAAGATAGAACTGAAATAAAATATCCTGTTCTGGAAAAATAAACCACCCAAAGGACTTGTGTGCCTTTCCTTATTTCTTTCTGTTTCTGACTGAGAGCTAAAATGTAAGCAAGAGGCAGTGTTTTGAATTCAAAACTGAAACAACCCAGACTTCTAGACATAGTAATTAAATTACCTAAGTTTATAGTGCAGTCTAGTGTGTTGTTTTATTTTTATTGCTTTATTATGCTACTATTTCTATTTTTTATCTCTTCCATACATATCTAAGCATCTTAGAACTAATAGCAAATAAAATGCATTTTATTTGTTTAACTGCCATCATCAGTCCTCTATGGGAGATTGAGGCAGAATATCTTTCTTTTAAACAGAAGTCTATGTAGATCTTTCCTGTGTTTCCTGGGAGGCTTAGCTGATGTTGATGTTGCAATTAATAACATACATGCCGTGGATATAGAACTTTTGATCTGTGGTTGGGTTATTCCCCTGAACAAACCCAGAAAGGTTTTTTTCCTAAGAGAGAGGACTCAGAGGCTGTGAGGTGTCTTCTAGTGGGAGATAATAAGTACTTGTGCATCAGTTCCGAATGTAGGCTAGGCTCCTGCTCAGTCCTGGGGGTGAGGACATATATATACACTGGCCATAAGTACAAGTAGAGCTGGAAAGATGCATGGAATATTGAGGGAAACATCCTGCTACCTATGTTGTTTTATATACTTCTTCCTATTTGATTCTACTTGGTCTGTCAGATTGCTACAAATAAAGGCACACAGACTCCAAAATAAGAAAGAGCTTCTTGTAGCTCGTAAGTGAGAAAGTCAGGGTCAATATTCATGTCTGTTTTTATTCCAAAAAGGTGGAGACTTTGTCTTCCAATGTTGTTATTCCATCAGAGGTCTTTTGTGAAAGCAGTGAAGTAGCTCAGAAAACTTCCAAAGTTTACTCTCATGTTAACTCTTGCTTCTGCGTCATCATGAGAGGCAGAAGAAATGCATGAGACACAGGAGTCCAAGGTTAACTACAGTGGCCAATGTACACTTGAGAAAAACTAGTTTCATTATCAGTGTTCAGTGAGAACTTAGCAAATAGAAAGAGGACGACAAATTTGCATTCATTTTGAACCATGGAACTAGTTTTACACAGATATTAGCCACATGAAAACTGAGGAGGGCTCCTGACAAGGTTTGTTTTTTTTTCATATCCAGAGATATTTGCTACAGACACGAGACTTAATATAGCCTCTCCAAATCTACACCACCAGTAATCGTGGCTGAAATAAAAGCAGAGGTCTTGATTTGAATACAATATTTTTTCTGTTCTGACTTGCAATAGTGCTATCTTTATAGGATATCTGTGAAATTTTAATAAGACCTTATCTTGAGTGAAGGAAGTGTGTGTGCAGGGCTTGTTTTGTTTTGAATGCCAAGAAAAGTATGGTAGCAATTGTTTGTTTTTCATCTGTCACTGTTTGAAATACTCAGTGTGTCCAGACTTTTTGTACATTCAACCAGTCCAGCCATACATGAAATAATTTAACTAATTGTGCCTGAAGCAAAACATTCAAAATCATACTTAAAATGTAACTTGGAGTCTGTGTTTATTCATGTGATTCTTTATGTTGTATTTGTTCAAAGTTTATTTTATTTTATTTTATTTTATTTTTTAGGTAGAGGATGTATCAACATTCTTAATCTTTGTCAAATTCATTGGCAGGCAAATTTATAGTAGTGTTTGGCCAGTTGCTTAGGGGACAGGACCAAACAGCATATTGGTTGTGTTATGTTGAGCTTTGCGGTTTTACAGTTTAGGAAGTCCAGTCCTTGTTTAATAGCATGCAGCCATTTCTGTTCTCAAAGTTTCCTTCTATATGGAGCTAGTGGTTAAAAAAATATTTGGAAGAGACCAAAAACATCTAGACTCCAAAACAAAGAAATAACCCCACGGTGTAATCAATTAGGAATTATTTTGTTTCCACAACAACTAAACATTTAAAATTATTTTTTTGGAGAGTAGAAATCTGCTTGAGTGTGATTCAGAATAAAGATCCTGAGCTTCAGAATCAGACCGATCCCTGTGGAAATCTCACCTATGAATTTGCTGTTTGTTCATAAGATGACAATAATAGCCAGTGTGTACGGCTGTCCTTTGAAAGGTGCAGTGAGATATGTGCAGTGGGATATGTGCAGTGGGATATGTGCAGTGGGATATGTGCAGTGGGATATAGGCAGTGAGATATGTGCAGTGGGATATAGGGAGTGAGATATGTGCAGTGGGATATGTGCAGTGAGATATGTGCAGTGGGATATAGGCAGTAAGATATGTGCAGTAGGATATGGATAGCAAGATACATGCAGTGAGCCATGTACAGTGAGGTATGTGCAGTGAGATATGTGCAGTAAGATATATACAGTGAGATATGTGCAGTAAGATATGTACAGTGAGGTATGTGCAGTGAGATATGTGCAGTATGGATATGTGCAGTGAGATATGTGCAGTGAGATATGTGCAGTGAGATATGTGCAGTGGGATATGTGCAGTAGGATATGTACAGTGAAATATGTGCAGTGGGATATGTGCAGTAGGATATGTACAGTGAAATATGTGCAGTGGACATGTATATGTACAGTGAGATATGTGCAGTGGGATATGTACAGTGAGGTATGTGCAGTATGGATATGTGCAGTGAGATATGTGCAGTGAGACATGTACAGTAAGGACATGTGCAGCAAGATATGTGCAGTGAGATATGTGCAGTATGAATACGGGCAGTGCCGAACACAAAGTGGATGGCAAACATTATTTCTTGGTAATTCCAGTTCAGTTTCTAACTTCAAACACAAATAAGACATATGTGTTTTTAGGATATTCAGTGAAGATCAGAAATGAAAGAACATATGGAAGGGCTTTCCTATATAGTGAGCTGGTTTAAGGTAACATTATTCTCTCCTTTCCCCAGAAATGATCGTAATCAACAATGTGAAATGAAACACAAAAATGTGAATAACACAGGAGACTGCATCGCCTCAGCTTCTCTAGACTGTCTGCTCTAAGCCATGGCTGCAGTAACGTAGGGCGTGGAGACAGCTGATGCAGCAGCTCCAGTTGAGAGAGGCATTTTCAACATGAGGAACATAGGTGCCGTGTCTGAGCTCCATGTTCCCAAAAGGACAAATGGGGTTCGTCCCAGAATGCACCTTTCTCAGACCCGCTGTGTTTCTAGCAGTGATGCAGCAGTTGATCCCGAGGAAATGTGTGCCATCATTTCAGCCAGCACCCAGGTCTCCCCTTCACTCCCCCCACACACACACGCGCCCTGTTCATTGACTGGGGAAACCCAAAACACAAAGTTACACATCATGAGAAAAACTGCTGTTGTCCTGAAATGTACATCTAGAGCCATCTACACAGGAACCTCCAGCAATAAATGGTAGGAAATTAGTAAGGAAGTTCCTCAAAAAATTGAAAATCAGGGCTCAAGGGGTGGCTTGGTGGTTAAGAGCATGTGCTGCTCTTGCAGTGGATCTGAGTGTGGTTCCCAGCATCTGCAATGGGTGGCTATCAACTGCCTATAATGCCAGCTCCAGGGAATTTGATACCTTCCTCTGACTTCTAGAGCCACCTGCATTCAATTGCATATGCTTCCACACAGAACACACACATACACACAATTAAGATGAATATTTACAAAACCCAGAAAATAGAAATACCATATAACCCAGCTCTGCTACTCTCATGTATATACCCAAAGACCCGAAGTCAGCATTTCATGGAGATATTTTATTGCACATTCATCTTTATTGCTGCATGATTTGATGGCCAGGAAATGGGGCCAGTCCATCAGCAGATGAATGATAGAAGCAGTGGCATATACACAATGGAATTCTATGCAGCCATAAAAAACCAGGAAGTAATGATATCTGTAGGAAAGTAATAAAAGATAGGAAGCATTAGGCTAACCCAAATAAGCCAGACTCGAAAAGAGAAGTGACATATATTTTCTCTTGTATGTAAAACTCAGACTTAAAAGTGTGTGTGTGTGTGTGTGTGTGTGTGTGTGTGTGTGTGTCTGTCTGTCTGTCTGTCTGTGAGGAAGAGGACAAGTTAACTGGAAATAAGAGCTCAGAAAAACAGGAATATATTTTCCTACCACCATCCAAAGCTCTAGGTCTCAATGATTTTACAAGAGAATTTAAACAAATGTTTAAGAATACCTTCATGAAATATATTTAATATATTTAAAATATATTAAAATGTGTATTTTATATTTTATTCCCTTAGAACAGGGAAGAGAAATGTCTTAAGTTTGAAAGTGACACGAGCATAATATTGATATCAGAATTTAACAAAGATTGTGATATATGATGCTGTTCTATCATTGCTAGCTAAGTCAATATACCACAGAGATGCTTACATACATACATTTATTTCTGCACTATTCATAATTGGTAAGAAGTGGAACCAGCCTAAATAGCCATCTACATATAAAAAATAATGAAAAAGAAAACTTTAAGTGATTCATATTCATGCAAATGACTTCCAAAATCCTTAATAAAATGTTGACCGACAGAGTATACATAGCATACCTTAATAAGACGAATCATCCCAGTCAAGGATGCTTGTTTTAGAATCCTAAATAATTGTCCAATAAAAGGAAATTTGTTAATATTATCCTTAAGAATAAGTGCTTTTGTTAAGGAATGTAAAGGGCATTAAACAAAATTTAAAGTTCATACTTGATCTAATTAGGAAGGAGTTAATAGGTAAATATTTTTGTAACCTCATAAATAGCATGTAATAATTCCCCAGTCCAGTGTCATATTTGCTAGAGGGAACTATAGAAACACTAATTTTAGAAAGCAAACAATGATGTCCATTATTGCCATTAATATGTAACATTGTTCCAAAGCAATTAGACAGGAGAAAGAAATTCCGTATACACCTGTGTGCATTGGGTCAGCCTTAATTGGCATCAAGAAGTTATATAAAAAACCAAAGAAGATATGGAACTGTGTTTGGGAGGGTCTAAAAGTGGGAGGAAGGGAGAGGTGCGTGGGTCTGACCAAAATACATTGTATTCAAGTGTGAAATTCTCAAAGAATAAATAAATTTAGAAACACGGTAATAATCATACCTTCTACAATCACATATAATGAAGAAAAAACCATCAGCTGAAACACCTTACAACCGAATTCTATATAGTAGTAGATGAAAAGATGATACAAAGATCAGTAGCTTTGACAAATACAAAAAACAAATTCAGAAGACCAAAATCTACCACATCTATAAGACAAAAAGCTGTTAACATTGAATCTACCAATAAATATGCAAGGTTCTATATATGAAAAACAATCAAAACCTTGGAAGACCTCTGAATTCATCAGAGAATGCTGTAATAATTGAAATAATACACCACGGACATTTTCTGCATGTTGTCAGCTTCTCTTAATTCTTTATATAAATTTATACCATCAGGAAAACTTTGGATCTAGATTGGCTGCTTTTAAGTTAATATGGAAAAATATGCACACATGAATGGCCGGGAAAAACCATCAAAAGGGGAATAAAAATGGAGGGCTAGTTCCACCGGATATTAAAACATACTGTTAACCCTGAGTTATTAAGAGGATTTAGTCTGGGTATGAAGTGAAGATTAGTAGAATAAAATATAGAATGCATATGTGAATCAAAGTGGCTTGTAATATGCACGGGAATAATATGATTTTTCAATAAGGTGTCAGCCAGCTAGCTGTCTCGAAAAAATAGATCTGTACCTCAGACTTTACACTCGTATAATTTCCAAATGGGACATGAATGAATATGTAAAACAACAAGCCATAAAACACTAGGAGACATCATAGAAAATTCTTTTCAATATTATCATGAAGAAAGACTTTCTAACTATGATTAAAGCCAGGAACCCCAGAAAAGAATTGAATAAGTCATACTACATAAAAGAAAACTATTTCTGCATAGCCAAAATTGCTACAAGAAGCACCATAGGGAATCCTTTCTCTTTCATGCAGTATATACTCAGATTAAAAACTAATCTACTTGATATATAAAAGGCTTCAACTCTTTGATACAACAAAACCAAGAATTCCGTATGAAAAGAATGAAGTCTCTGGGCATGTATTTTACACAAAGGACGTAAGATGGATGGGGTGTCTACCTTGTCTGTGTTGTATGCATCAAGCACATTGTCTCATTATTTTGGACTTGATAGTCTACTTATTCAGATTTTTTATTAATTCTTTGAGAGTGTTATACAACGGATTTTGATCACATTCATATTCCCCTCCCCTCGCCCATCTCTTCCCAGATCTACCCTGCTTCCCAATACACCCAACTTGATGTCTTATTAATTTTTGATTTTTAATTTGTTAGCTCCATTAAAACCAAATTTGTGAGGCACAAATATTCTTGTATATGTGGCCTCCCAGTGGAGTGTGGTCAACTTATCAGGGCCTACACTCTTGGATACAACTGTCTCTCCCTCTCCCAGAAACTAACAACTGCCAATAGTTTTACAACTAGGGGTGGGATTTTAGTTTCAACTTCCCTTTCCAAGCTGGTATTAGGCCACTTGGGCTTACACAGGTCTTTACATGCTGTCCTGACTGTGGTATGTTCATTAGTTCAGCTTCCCTGTTGTATCCAGAAGAGGCTGTTTCCTTGTAGTCTTCCACTGCCTCTGGCTCTTAGACTCTTTCCACTCCCTCTTCTGCAATGATCCCCAAGCCTTGGGAGGAAGGGGTGTAGGCTGTATGTTTCATTTAGGACCAAGTATTCTGAAATCTCTTATTTTCTGTACCTTGGCTAGTTGCGAGTCTCTGTGTTAATCGCCATCTATCGCAAAGAGAAGCCACTCTGATGAGGCTGAGATGCATTAGTCTATGATTATAATGATAGCTCGTTAGAGTTGGTTTAATACTATGCCCATTAGCAAGATAATAGTAGCAGGTTCATCTCTAGGGTTTATGATCTGTTTAGGCCGTAGTGCTTGGCTTGATGATAATAGCACCAGGTATAGGTTTTATTTGTGGAGTGGAACTTAAATCCAATCACAGAATGGTTGGTTACTCCCTGATGTTTGTGCTGGTGTCATACCAGTGGGCAGGTCTTGCTAGCCCAGGCATTACTGCTGCTTGCAGAGTTTACAGACTGGTAAGATTGGTTGTTACTTTTTCCTTCTGGTAGCATGCATAGCACTTTCCAGCACTATGAGACTAGTCAACAGGGATGAAGCTTCCAAGTCAGTATAGGCTTGATTTCTCCATGTTCTATGTAGTGCCTTCAACAATAGAGTCTTGCTGTCAAATTCTAGAGGATAACCATAAATGATGGTTATGGCCAGCAATGTTTATGTGTCTACGGGACATCACAGGCCAACAAGTCCAACAGAGGAAACTTATTCCTGGCAAACTTTTTTTTTTTTTTTTTTTTTTAGGCTGTGGTGCATTGTTGCTTCATTACAGGGTAGCTTCATTTTAATGTATGTGTATGTGTGTGTGTGTGCACCCATGCACATAGAGAAACACACGTTTCTACAGTAATAGGATTCAATATGATTAAAAAAAATTCATATGACTTTAGTGTTATTTTGTCTCTTTATCCTGTTCTCCCCTCCCCAAGCCCAATTTAACCCTTTTAGTTACATTATTTCCTTTTAACCCTTTGTAACAGTATATTTTATCCGGTAACATTTATGCTAACTTGCTTTATTCTCTTTTAGTCTCTCTTTCAGCTTCTTTTTTTCTCTGCTTCATTTTAAAGAGTGTGCATTTTATGGGGAAAGAGAGGGACTACCCTCCTCACAGCTGTCCCCTTACTCCAAGCACGGTGTCCATGATAATGTTCTGTTCCAATTGTATTACTCCTTCTCCAGAGAAAAGACCTTTTAAACAGTTTTAAAAATCATCTGTGTATGCCAAGCAAATTCATCTTTTTAAAGTCTGAGCTCCATAGATGGGTTAGTTTTACAGAATCACCAAGCACCCACACACAATCACCAACGCACTGGGCTGCACACAGTATGAACCATCTTTAGGCTTTCAACAGCTTTAAGCTTGGGACACGATTACCTCATAGGGAATTAGAAGTGGTTTGTTGACTTAAAAGTATCAGAAGAAGAATGCTTGCCATTAGAGATGTTAATTTTTTTCATTTTTCGTTGGCAGAATGCGCTGCTTCATTAATAACTTCTTCAGAGTTTTGAATGCAGCTCCAATTGCTTTGAACTTTCTTCACTTCTTTCATCTGCCTCTTTGATTTTTAGACTTGATTAGTCTGATGAGATGCATAGGGTTCGTTAGCCACGATATGAATGACTTCAGGATCCTATTAATAATATTCACTATTTCTCTTAATATTTCTGGGATTAAGGAACTGCCATATTGTAAGGGGTTTCCTAGCAGCGTTTGCACTTTCTGAGCTATTTTTTGTATGAGCATAATAATGGTTTCAGATTTTGCCACATGCCAGTTTCCGCTCCTTTAATTATTTCTTCAATGCTCCCTTCTAAGGATAGTACTTATGCATCTGTATGTTTCTATTATAGTAATTGACTCTATACATCCATATGAGCACACTTACACACACGTTTTCTCTATTTGAAAGTTATATTATGGAGTCCTTTCTAAATTGCTTCAGTGACTATTTTAAAGCAGCGATTTGCAAATACTGTTTACCACAGTTGTCTATGTCCAGGAGTGCATCGTGAGGGCCACACGTAAGCGCCGGAGAATCAAAACGTACTGCTGCTTTCGCCAGAGCACTTAGTAATCGGCCATGGGATTCTGTAACGAAAATGGGCAAAGCTTCTACCTCTGCACATCGTTTTGTATTTCATTAAGCTTTGTAAAAACAATTTCCAAATGGCGTAACAGGAAAAGAATTATTTGATAGATTTGTGAGGTATAGATGCAGAGGGTCTCAGATAAGGAAGCTGAAAGGCATTTGTCAAAACTCTGAAACAAAATTAGTCTGTGGCAGAGTCTTGATTTCCACTGAAGTTGCTTGGACTCCAATCAAAAGAATAACGAACGTCATAGCTTAAACATTTAAGCAAATGGGTGCTGTGATGGAGATGGGGATTGGGGGCGGGGGGCGGGGATGTGAGAGAGCACTTCAAATCATATGAGCCTTTTCATCTGGGCTCAGTGGGATTTGCTGTCGGGTTCTGCATCCGCAGCAATCTAAGTCACATTATCCAGTTAGTTTGGTTGGGAACTTTGGTTGGCCTCTTTTGGTGTCTCTGCTAATTGTTATTAATAGATGCTTGTAAAACACATGCTAATTACCAGGTTTTTCTTTGAGTACAGAGCATAGAACGAGGAAAAGGCATCTCCTGCTTTTTGGAGCACAGGTTTTAAGGGGATGGCTTGATACCATCAGCTAACGGTAATGTTCTTCAGAGTGAAGTGGAGAAGTGTGGGAACAGGGACCAGAGGCATCGAAACCTTCACATTCGTATCAGTTGGTAAGAGAGGACTGATGGCGGTGATAAGAGAGAATGTCACAGACGGCCGGCCCCTTGTTTCTCCTCCAGAGCTTTTGAAAAGTCTTGGATATATGCCACCAGCATTGGTGGGGACGCGCATGCCTCTCTTGGCCGCTGAAGCAGCGTGTTGGTGGTTTGAGAACACCTAGTGGATGCTCTCCCATTATCCCAACACCATGATGCATGGTTTATCTTAGATGGAAAGCCTTCGGAAAAGATTCAACCGAGAACAATAGCTGGGGGGATGGACAAAGGAATTAACTCACTGACCTTAAAGAGACTTAGGCAGCTTCCAAATGTGAGTTGTTTTTAATTTGCTATCTAAGGCAAATACTCTGAAGTTCTTCATGTTAGCAGAAGTATTTAGATTTAAAATAGGCGCTCATATTAAAAGTTCAGTGTTGCATTCAGTATTTGTAATCATTCCAAATATTTTATATTTTACTATTACATGGATAAGCTACTAAGGTAAGACCTCTGCTTATAAACAGATACATGTAACTGCAAGAATAGGTTTAAAAAAATGATGATCAGAAGAAAAAGAACCCAAATCAGGCTGTTTTTGGATTTCAGTGTTACAGATCTGAATAGTACTTTATGTCACTCCAGCCACAGTAATTATTTATATTTTTATGAAAGACTAATCGCTAAGAAGATGACATTGCAGAGAGGCGTGCCCTTAAAAGAGACAAAAGAAAGGGGATTAGAAGAGAGGGCCTAATCTGCATAATGAGCCTTTTGATTGGACTCTAAATATTTAAAACATTGAAACTCACAGCTTTGACAGATGATGTCTCAAACTAGTGCTTTCTTCGTTATCTTGCCTAATGCTGAGAGATATCTTTGTGCTTTTTGTCAATCACTATTAAAAACAAATTAATAATTCCACACAGGTAATAGTCAGAAACACAGCCTCAAGCTTGTAGGTGATAAAATGAACGTTCTGCCTTCTTAAGTTGTGAGTACAAGACTAGAATATCTTTAGTGTGTGTGTGTGTGTGTGTGTGTGTGTGTGTGTTTGGTGCATACGTCTGTAATGCATGTAATCTGAGTATTCGAGCGCACGCATTTGTGTAGTGTATGCTGAGGCCGGCACTGGACATGGACTGTCTTCCCTCAGTGCTCTCTCCCTTATTTTCTGGAGACAGGGTCTCTCATTGAACCAGTGATTTGTGGATTTGGCTACTCCAGCCAGCCAGAAAGTTGTCAGGACCTGCCTGCCTTCCAGGCTCACATCCCTGAGTAGCCATGTCCAGCTATTCTGACAAGTGTTCTTACCCACTGAGCCATTTCTCCAGCCTCTGATTGGAAAAGTTTGAAAACGAAGACAGTATATGTTATTATATCAGCTGCAAACATCACTTTTTATTGCTGTCACTTTTAGAAGCTGTCCTTATGCCTGTGTGCCTTTGAAATACTATCAGTTGACATGTGCAGTTTTATTTGCTTTTTAATTTTATACAATAAACATTCTTTAGACAATTATGAAGTTGAATCACTTCTCCATTTTTTGACACTGCTCAGTCAGACCCTGATAATGCTAGTGTCTTTTTTTTCTTTTCAGTGAACTAGAACTAGGAAGATGAGTTCATCACAAGTACTTTTAAGACCTACAATGCCCATACTACGTACAACACACAACACAATAATGGTACCTAACTACACCTGGTGTTAACGAAAGCACAGATGTTCCAGGTTCATCATGACACTGGCTTGAGTGGTAATCTTAAAAACAAAATGCCTTTTCTCTTGCACGGTGTGATTCAGACGTGCACAGTGTGCACCCTCTCATGCTCACTGATTCAGACGTGCACAGTGTGCACCCCTTCACGTTCTGCTGAATTGGAGTGTAGCTCAAGTCTCCACTCTCAAGCGAGTCCCCCTTTCATGTGGGGCTGAGCACGGTGCTTCCTTTCATCGATCTGAACACTCTTTCCAGACACTATGTAGCCTAACTTAAAAAAAAAAATTACTAGTAAGAAGGTTGCCAAATTTTATTTACATTTCATTTTGGATTTTAAAATTCACTTATTTTCTCAGATATTCGTATCTTGAAGTGTTTTCTCTTAATTTATCACATTGCCTTGAGAAAGGGAATGTTACGTTTCATAGGGTATTTATATATGTAGAATCTAGATATGTATTCTAATCAGATGTTCTGATTTAGATTCAGTTAAATAATTACAATGGTTATGTTTTTCTAACTAGTCCATTTAAATATTGTTTTACTATGTACTGCAAGATATGAATTAAGGTTAGAATTTGAAAATTTTTTATTTATTTGTTTTATATGTCTCTCTTTCTCTCTCTCTCTCTCTCTCTCTCTTTCTGTCTGTCTCTCTCTCTCTGTCTGTGTGTGTGTATGTACAAGAGCATACCTGTCATGGAAGGCTTGTGGTTAGAGGACAACTTCTGGGAGTTGGTTCTCTCCTGTTGCGTTGTGTTTTCAGGTTCTAGGGACTGAACTCAGGTCACCAAGCTTTCTTGAAAGCACCCTGACCCGCTGAGCATTCTCACAAACCCAAAGTTAGATACTTTTAACGTAGAGATTCCTATGTTATGCATGTATCTCCAGAGACTTCTCTGTGCGTGTATCCACCCTATTTCCATACACTTGACCAGCAGCACTCCTGGCTTCTCACGTATTGGTAGGTATATTGCCCTTCCTTGTTTTCTTTGTTGGTTTTCATCCATCTAATTGCCTTTATTGTGTTCGAAGTAAATTGAAGAACAATATTGCCATTTTCTAAAATACAGCATGAAGTTCTTGAGATTTTAATATTTTAATACCTACCTTTCTTTAATGTTTTCCTCTTCATTAAAAATGGTTTCTGTCCTTTCAGTGGGAGTCCTATTCATAGTAATTTCATGATAAACCTGGAACATTCTTACTGTTGCTAGGATTATAAACGGTTTCTTCTTCAGCATTCCTTAATCTGGCTTGTGTTTGTCTCTTTTGGACAGCTGCAGACGCCGTCTGGGATCAGCCACAAAATATGAATTGAGTAATTTGAGTAAATCTGCATACCAGTTAAATGCTCTGATATTTGCATTTATTCCACAAAAACAAAGATGAATAGCAAAAGACCATGTTAATAATTTAAACCAGATTTTTGATGGGTGGGAGCAACAAAAGAGACCTTGCACCTTCGGCCGTAGAGCCTGCACCGGCAACCTGGGGCACATGGATTCTTCTGAGTTAGGTGAAGCCAAGCATGAGCACAAGGAGGTTCTTCATCATGTGCGATGCACTCGGCCGATGGCAGAGCTGCCATGTGAGCTTATGCCTCCTGCAAGCCTTGAGATCCATGTTCTGAACCCCAAATATGTTCAGTGAGTGAAGGTGACCCAGACATCATTCCCAGCAGCCCCAGCCTTTGATGGACAGGCAACCCATAGCGATCTTTAAACCTGGGCACCAGGGTATGTTTAGGTCCAGAGTGTGTGAGAGACTTGAGGGACTTGGCCCCGGCTACTGCTACAGTTCTGCCAGCCCAGGACACGGTTAGCATTCTCTATGCACTGCTCTTGGATAACGCAGGGTGTCTGAGAGCCATGATCCTTGTGCACAACCTGATCCTCGTTGGGTTTAAGGTGACAAGTGTCCTGAGTCAATTGGGCTATAGGCATAATCTGGAAATGGGGGAGTCCGAGGCTGAGGACATACTCTAGAAGGTGGTAGGAAGGCAGACTCAGGGGTTGGCCAAGACTCAAAGCCCCACCACCTACATCCATTGTTCTATTGAACTTCACTTATAAAACACAAATCTGAAGAAAAATAATTTCAGAATAGTGACTGCAAAGCATTGAACTCTAGGGCAGGGCTCTACTGAAAGCCAGGCCTTGTACAAATGCACTGGTCATAAATCCATGCAGCTGCCCAGACACACCCAGACGTTTCTGAGCCTTATAATCAAGACTTTCTCTAAATCATTTGTTTGCTTGTGCTTTTTTTTTTTTTCTTGACAACTGAGCCATCCTCAAAGTTGTTGTTCCTGTTTCTTGAATTGATGGGAGTATTTACAGAAAAATCATATACATGGCATTTACACACCCATCATATGTTAACACGTCTCCTGTAGTTTGTAAATAAAATACTTTGCAAATATGGTTCTGGATCACTAATTACATTTTTTCTTGAAAACACATTCGAAAGGCTGCATACATTTGTCTGTTTGTTATGGAAACAATCAGGACTGAAGTCAAGCCTATTCTTCCAACATGTGGAAATCTCAACAATATTAGATTATTTTGTGAGGTCTTGAAAGTTCGCAGTTTTTTATTCTTCACTAATAAATTTATTTTTATTAATAATTTTTATTTAGCTTGAACTGATGTGTGTGTTTATTTGAAAGGATATAAATGTGAAAGAATTGTCTCACATAACAATTTATTGTTACTTTTTGTTTTAAAAATTTTAGTTTTGAGAATTGCATTGGTGAATATAATATAATGTGGTTTGATCAAATGCATCCGCACTCCCTCCCCTCCAAATGCATACCGGTTTTCTCTTCCAGTTTCACGTACTCTTTGAACTCGTTGTTCAGTCCATTGCACGCTGCCAGTAGGTACATCGATGTAGGGCTAGCTGTTGGAACATGGGCAACCTATCATAGGCCTCATCAAGCTACGCTGACGTCACACATCCGGCAGCCATCAATTGCCAATTGCTTCTGAGCTAGGGGTGGGACTTTGTGTGTCCCTCCCCTTCATGTTGGGATTTTGATTGGCTTGATGTTGTGCTGGTCTTATGAATGCAGTCACAGCCAGTGTGGGTGTAAGCCATCCCTGTCATGGCTGCAAAACCCTGTGCACGGCAGTCCTTTCAAACTCTGGCTCTTTCTGTCTTCCCACCTTTTCTTTCATGATGATCGAGTGATCTGAGGGATGGGGTACCGTATAGATGCTCATGTGGCTGGGCACCCCACAGAGTCTTAGTCTCTGCTCTATGATCGATGTAAGCCTTCTAACAGAACAATTACAATTTTAAAATGAATTTCAATAAGCTTTGAAAAAAATGTCCTTAATGACATTTTATGTATCCAAAGGAACTATTGACAGTAAATAGACAACTTACAGAATGGGAGAGCACTTTCTCATATGTGTCAACAGATTAAAGTTTAGAGTCCATAGTGAACTTCTAAAACTTAACAACAAAACAAACAAAATTGTTTAAAAGAATCTGCAAGATACCTGAGGAGACATTAAGAAAAAAAGATGCAAATGTCCAATAAGTGCATAGAAAGATTCTCAACATCTAATCATGAGGGAAATCAACTACAAGGAGATATCACACACACAGTAGAATGGCTAAGATACACAACAACAACAAAAGAAAAATGGGAAATAACAAATATTGGAGAGATCTGGAGAAACTAGAAACTCTGTGCACCATTGGTAAAAAGGTAAAACTTGGTAACATTGAGGAAACACAATGTGGTCCTTTTAAAAACAAGTAAAAATAAAATTACCATGTGTTTCAGCAATTCCACCTCTTTTTCATGAAATTTCCCTTCTTCCTTCCTCCTTTCTTCCTTCCTTCCTTTCTTTCTTTTTTCCTTCCCTTCCTCCCCCCTCCCTCCCTTCCTTCTTTCTCTCTCTCTCTCTTTCTTTCTTTCTTGCTCCAAGGTAGGGCCTTGTGCCTTGCTATGTAGCCCAGGATATCTTCAAACTTGGGCTCCCCATGCTTAGTCTCTTTCTTGGGGTCTGCCCACAAAGAATGAAGATCATCATCTCATCAGGTGTGCTGGCAAGTGCTTGTAATCCTAGCATTTCATTCTGAGAATTTCAATGTAATTTGACCCCCATTCCTTCTGCATCTGCTCTCCTAGCTCCCCTAACATTGTGTCTTCTTCTTCATTTTTAACATACCACTTTCTATTTGTGCTGCCTATATAGTCATAAGTGTGAGGTAGTTTATGAGCTAATGGTTGAACTTCCAGGAGCCATCAGCTGTCCAAAGCTCCTCAGTTTGTGGTAGAGACTCGCAATCACCTCCCTGATCCATGCTTGAATGTTGAATGGCTTAGTCTTGGGTGGGCAACCACTGCTGCTTTGAGTTCTTAAGTGCAGAGGTCCTATGATGCTGAGAACACACTGTTTCACTCTGGTCCTCCTGCGTCTCTGACTCTTACAACCTTTATGCCCTGTCTTCCACACTGGTTTCTGGGTGTGTGTGATATAGATATCCTATTTGTGGGTGACCAGTCCACTTACATTCTGTGTAGTTATACCAATAGTTAGTTCCCGCATTAACCACAGTCCATTCACTGCACCAAAAAAACTTCCCTGATGGGTCTGAAGGCTGAACTAATCTGTAGATAAAAAGATGCAAATTTAATACTATGTTCATTTAGCAGAATAATAAAAGTCAGCCTTAAATACAATCATCAAGTGGTTGGTTAACCTCAGAACGCTTGTACCACTATTGCACCTAAGGATATACTGGCCTGATGCCATGTTGTCACTACTGCAGTTCCCAGGGTTAACAGCTGGGTAAGAATGTTGATTAAATTTTCCTCCAGCCACCTACATAGCATTAGTACCATGCAAAGTAGCCACCATAAAGGAAGCCTTTTGGTCAGTGCCAAGTTGATCTCATGTCTGGTGACCAATAGTATCTTTAGCAATGGTAGCTTACCATCCAGTTCTGGTATGTGACCAAGTATAATAGCTGTATCCTGTTTCTTTGGAGGTGTCTATGTGACACTCCCAACCAACAGTTCAAGGTAAGGTAACCCATACCTGGCACTTGGGCTTTTTATTTGGCAACATGTGGCTTCTGGGATAAACATAATCCTTTGTATAGAAAAACTCCAATTAAACCTTTTTATGTGAATATACAGATGATACAAAAGATAAAATCTAAATAATGGGGAGGGAGGTTTAGAGCAATGGATGGGAAGGTATAGCAGAGGCTAGGGTGAGAGGATAACTAGCAATAAACATGTTTGAAAAATCTACTTGGAAACCTCTCATGGCTACACATGTACACCCACTCATATAGACACACATACTCATATATATACACACTAACACATCACACATATGCATACACACATCCACTCATATACACACACCCCCACTCGCTCATACACACTCCTCACACACTCACACACAGTCACAACACACACATACAAGTCATACACACACAAGCATTCATAACACAGATATGCACACACACACACACAAGTCATACACACACACACACACACACACACCCATAACACACATCCACTTGCTCATATATACCCCCCCACAAGCACATACAGTCACACACACACATACAAGCCATACACACACACACACACACACATACTCACCCTTAACACACACACACACACATACACACACACATTCATACATACACACACTCATAAACACTCATACAAAAGAATTTCAAATTTTTAATTCTAAAATTTAAGAAACATTTCTCTATAATAATACACTTATTTAAATTTAAGACATGTTCTTGAATGTGACATTTGTATTTTCTTTGCTTTCATAGTACCTTGATCATATTAGAAAGGTTGCTTAACTGAATCTTACTAAATAGATGAAGTTAAACTATCATATGCTGTCCTGTCCTTCCTTATCAACACACAGACATATTTGATGCGAACAATCTAATTTTATGTTTAGGGTTACATAAAAAACTGGCAGTCTGAATTTTGCTGCTGTTAAAAACCTCACGGCTGTTTGTACAAAAGTGTTTGCTGATGCCCTGGCCGGAGTCCAGTCTAAGCGATAACAGCCTGCACTACATACCTCATCTTTCCATGTCCATTATGTGGGCATTCTTCGTTGCTTCCTGTTTTAAAGAGCTGTGTAAAGTTGCTGAATTCATTTAACATCTTTTTTTCTACATCCTGTTCAGCAGCTCAGAATAACTGAGCAGAACCAATTTGTGCATCTTATACACGCTGTCTGCGGTTTCGTTGGGTACGTGCACTAAAGGTTATCACACAGCTCGTTGTTCAATGGAAACTCCTTTTGGAGAGTGGAACAGAATGCTATTTAGTCAATGTTAGCTAACCTGCTTCTAATGAATTCCTCTCTGAGTCCAATTTTATAAAATGCACCAAATGTATCACTTATGGCCAAAACAGTCATTAAGGGCCGTTCAATGCTTCCTACAGGTGCCTCTTCTACTGTGAGGAGGAGTGTGCTCAACTCAGTGAGTCCTGAAATGTCCTTGGCACCAGCTCAGCTCAGACTCGCACATCAGTTCTGCTCTTGTCAATTTGATACAGATCCATCCCTTTAAAATGGTGCAGGACAGCGATGCGAGAATCTGGAAAGAGAATGCTTCAGTTTCAACTGATTATATATACATATATATATATGTATATATAATCTGATTTCTGTTGCATCTCCCAACAGGAAGCATAATTTATTTATTTTTATTCCGAACACAACTCTAATGCTTTGAACGTGTACATGTATACTAGCCCTTTTGCACACAAAATTATTTAGAATTGATGTGTCTTCAGTTGAGAATACAATTTTTAGAAAGTTGATCAAGTTCAGTGTAAGCCTGTGAGAGGAATTTTGAGGCGGCTGCGTCTGGAAGTCCAGAACTCTGCTGTTTGTTCTCTGTTAACCTGGTAGTCTCTTAAGGATGCCACTCATACCAGGTCCCTTCCTGGTTGTCTCCCCTGTAAATTCCTCTTGACTCTGGGGTCCATCTATGTTTCACAGATACACACAATGTTTCCCGCCTTTCTGTGTATTATTCGCCTGACCCTTTGCAGATGCTAGCGCAGACTTCTTTTAAGGTACTCTTTATTAGTTTTAGCTACAAGCTGAATTTAGGTTTGAATTTGCCAGGCCCTGTTTGGTACATGTTGCTTTGATTCTCCTAGAATGCTTGGGTGCCATTTGTTACCTTCACCTTCTTATTTCCAACTACCAACATAAAGTTGAGAGAGAAAAAAAAAAAACCAAAAGCAAACCATGATTGCCGCCGTGAAATCAAGGAGACCCCCAGAAGGCAGCAGTAAGGAGGAGGTTCTCATTATCAAGAAACTGCTCTGAGCAAAGTGGAAACGCTCTAAGGGCCAGAAATCTGTGCATGGAAAGGGAAAAGGAAGCGAGGAGCTCGATATTGATCTTGCCAAATGAAGCAATGTAAGAGAATACTACATTGTGAGTTTCTTTCCATTATTTTCTCAAGTAGGTCCAGCAGCTCAGATTAGGAGAACAATGGCTGCGACGCTGGAACAAAATCCAGTGCCTTTGATAAAGCCCAAGGAAACAGGAAATAGCAAAATTATTGAGACACAAATTCTTCTTAGAGTTTAAGACACCTTTTTTTTAAAAAAAAATAAAATAAAAAGGGGTCTTCAGAATCACGACATATATCTTATATTTTTATACATGCTACCAAAATGATTCGTTTTCTAAAAAAGAAATTGTGTGGAAGTTAAAGTATAGGGTATATCAATCATTTCCTCAAAGGCCACTGTGGTTATGTCAGACATGACGATTCTTCAGCTGATGAGTCAGCCATCGTTGGTCTTAGCTTAGCAAGGAGCCCCATGATAGACTTATGCTGGGAAACTAAAAGTTAGGCTCCAAACCTTGGTTTAACCTTTATTAGTTTTTTTTCTTTCTTTCTCCATTCCTCTTGTCTTTCGATACTCTTGAGATTCTACTAGGTGTTCACGGATTTTATTCTCTCTAGCTGATGTGGGTTAAGGAAAGGGGACACAAACATGTTTCAGCAGCTAGAATCCTGGGGTAGATGCTGTCATGGGTACATGGTATTATGGCCCTTCAAGAGGCTGAGTGTCTGTTTTATCATCTAAACTTCACTTGTCTCTGTCATTAATCTGTTACACCTTCTTCAGGAGGCTGTCGTAAGGCTCCGAGAGGGGCACTGTATGTTATGGACTCTTGTGAGTTGTTAAAATGCATGCAAACACAGTCACAGGTAGTAACTGACATGGTTCAACGTAGGAACGCCTTGTAAATTTCATATATGGACTTTAAAAGAAGCTCCTATAAAAAAAATGTTCTTATCTGGCCTCTATTTGAAATCTACAATTTTCACTTTTTTGATGAGATATCCTTTAGTTCTTTTGGGGGGGGGTACAGTGGCCAAGACACGGTCTTTCAGGGTAATCCAGACTGCCCTCAAACCTGAGATCTTCCTTCTTTAGCCTCTCAAGCACACGTGCTGTGATGCTCAATTCTCTTACTAGTTCTTTCTCAAATTAAGTATTTTTTAAATCACCTAATGCCCTACACAATCCCTCTCATAATTCTGTTGTGGATGTGTCATGTTGTAGTGTAGTTATAAATCCACATTTTACTTCTCCTGCTAGACTGTGAAGATTCTGAAGGCAAAGTCTACTTTTGTCAACTGTCTAGTAGGTGTTTGAAGTAGATCTGAGAAACAATTTTCCAGTGAGGTTTTCCACCAAGGTTTCTTTTATGTTTGATTACAACATTTACTAGGCAACAGAGATAGTTTTCTATTGTTTATTAAGAAAATATCATGGCATACAGTGATAAAGAATTCTGGGATCCCACTTAGGGATTCCAAGTATAGCCTATCCTGTCTGTGGTGCAGAGTAAAGGAAGACGCTGTTAGCGGTGGTACAATCACTTGCACAGCACACACTTTGCACAAGAGGGAAAGCTGGTGAGCTGCCTAGGTTGATCACTGTAGGACATTTTAGCTGTCTTTACCTCTTTCTTTGCCACCCAAATTTCAGTCTCATCTTCTCTGGACCTCCAAAGTTCTGTCTGTAGGATAAAAGGGCTGAAACCAAGGGACTTTCATTCTTCTCCCAGCCCTGTGATTCTCTAATGAGATAGAGGGTTATTTCATTTACATTTTTGGTTGGGTTGAGTTGTCGTTAGAAACACCTGTCAGATCTACAGAGTAACGTGGAGGGACTATCTGCGTTCTGTTAAATACGCACTTCTGCTCTTCCATTGTCGCTATTACATTGAAAATCATTGAGATAACATTAAAGTCAGTAGTGAAAAGGCAAGACATCCAAGAGACCGGATTTAAATGAGACTTTATATGGAGACGCATGAGCAGATGAAGATCGGGGGAAGGACATGGGTATGATGAGAAATACAACAGACCCATGTTAAGGGATGTTAACAAAGCTTGAAGTTTGGATACCTAGAAAGGAAAGCTTGGGTTGTCTTTGAGAGTTCCCATGAAACCTTGTGAGCTGGAAAGCACCACGTTCAGCCAGGGAGAGAGGACAATGTTGTACCTGCTGAATATCATCGAAAGCTTGGCAGGAAATGAGACCAACATGTGTGAAAAGGAAGAGGAAATTGCCAATGACACACAGACGCAGGGCTCTGCTAAGTGAAGAGGAAGACTGGAATGGGAGCAAATACTGCAAGGGAGGAGAGCTGCATTTGCCAAGTAGTCATATCATTCAATGTTTTAAAAGTTGGAAAGGATGCTTCCAGCTGGAGGGATATGGCAGCTTGGCAAGCTGTCCCCTCTCCTGAGCATTGCTCATAAACGATAAAAGATTTATCTCGGCTGTCCAGAATAGTTTGCAAAAATGTTTACTAATGAGCTTTAGAATAGATTCTGATCTTGGTCAAAAACAGGTGGACATTTGACAGGCTCTGGGTAACTAAACGAAGGCTCTTCAGTCCTCTTGGGATAATAGCACCGCTGACCCCGGTTCTTAAAGAAAAGCACACACCCAGACTTGTTTTTTTTTGTCTAATTAGAAGGGTCACTCTTGCAAGCCTACGTTCCTTATTCTTTTCTCCCTTTATTCGTATACAGTTTTGCCCCCACTGAGGGCTTTCTTTCCCTTTTCTACATTCTAGAATGACTTTAGTAGTATGCCATGCGGGAACATACAAGGTTGGTTTGACGGTGCTGTTGACAATTCATCTGTCAGGGTGTGACTGTCTGGCATGCCCAGTCACTGTTTTGCATTCCTTTGCAAAGTATGCCTTTGTTTAGTCTTGAGGGAATAGGCTTCCCTCATTCTTCCGTACACTCAGGACATGGCTAATCGCCACTCTGCTTTGTATGGAACGCAGACGCTTGCCTTTTCACACGCTTAAGCCAATCAGCTCTCCATTTCCTTCGCAAATTGCAAGGTGTCTAATCTATAGGGAAGGTTCAAGATATTTTTCTCATGCCATTTCTAAGAAAAATGACATAGGTCATGGCAGAGAAATCGTGCTCCTTATTTATTTTTAAAATCGTACTGTCTGCTTTCATGCCATATGCAGCACATTATAGAAGGCCTGGCTAATTAGCTGTTATTCTTTGAAGTATGAAATCCAATATGCTTTTGAAGCTAGAACATCTTTTATAAGACCTAAATATTAAGAATCTTTCTAATTTTGTGTTGCCATTACACATTGCAATTTTGAGTACATCCTATATCTTCTTTACATTAAAAAAAAAACAAAACAACTTTTCATCTACTTTAGGAATTTAAAAGTTAAGTCTTTCGTCACCATACCGATAAATTTTAATGCAATTACTCAAATACATGGATGACATCTCACAAAGGTGACTGGTATCTATGAATGGACATGTTCAATTATGTATTTTTAAAGTTGTTTTTATTTCTTTTAGGAGTAGGCTTTAGATACTAAAAATATTTGATAGAAGCATGTTGTATTTGTCAAAAATAATGTGTGCACGCATGTGTGTATTTGTGCACATGTGTGTTTATAATCATTGTAATACAAAGGTGATATCTGGACTGCTTCTTGTCACTTGACTTAAATCACAAGTCATGACTTTGCATGGGAAGCAGTAACCCTGACTTGCCCCTGAGAATCAGTGGTTTGCTCAATACCTCAGGGAAATCTTAGAGATGACATTGCCCTGAAGGTAATTGTGCTCAAAGCCAGCTCAGGAGAATGTTGATAATAAATCCAGCCATTACAATTGTAAGAACCATTTCTTGCATGACTACTGCCATTCTAGCTGTGCCTCACAAAGTTAGTAAGAAATCCTGTGGGCTGTGTGGGGAATGCTCATTTTATTTTATTTTCCCCTTATTTGTTTAGTGGTATACTTTATTTTGAACTAACTGAGATGGATTTTTCTCTATAATATGAAAATTGAATTATAGGATGGATATGTGATTGATTCATTTAGGTATTAACAGCCACATATGTGCTCAATATATATTTTCTGACAGATGAAATTAAAAAGCACTGGATCTGAGATCTTGTACCATTTCTGACTTCTCCTTGGACTTCCTAAGGTCAAAATGTACTGTTTTAGACAAGCATTATCCATAATAAATTAAGAACTATCTCTTGGTAGCTATAAAATGAGCTTTTAACATTTTAGCCTGTTATTAGTCAATGATTATATAGTACATGGAAAAAAGGACATTTGCAAGCATAGTAAAGCCTTTGATGTTATTGGTTAGTTGATTGATCTGTGCCATTTTTTTTTTATCTCCACAGAAATTGGCCCAGTGACAATTACCACAGATCCCAAAAAATTTCAGTATGAACTCAGAGAACTGTATGTTCAGGTGAGTGAAATGAAAAACCATATGTCTTTGGATGACTTTCCTTATTTTTAAAATCTGAAGGAAGTAATCATCTCTCAATGGACTCAAGAAACATCATTTCCTTTCCCCACCCATATCTAGAATGAATTGAGCAATAGATACAGAATAGGATACAGCAAGTTCATTCAGGCAACACCTGCAGCCACCCCACAACAGCCGAGAGAGTGGAGACTGCTTGCCTTTTTTATAGAAGCCATTTGCTGAATCCTATCTTAGATAGGTCACTTCCCTTTAATACACAGGAAACAATGATTCTTCCTCACCGCATGAAAGATGTAACTGAGGTAACTGTGATTCTTCATCCTCCAAATTGCTCATATAGAATTTTTGAGTGTAAATATCATATGGTTAATATGAAAGTCCAATTGCTTTCATTTAAGAACCATTCTAAAAGCAGAGCTTGGGAATGAGTTGGTGGGTGGTGTGGATTGTGCCCTTTCTGCTGCTTTGAGATCATTCCTGAATTCATTCATTAAAAATAATTTGCCTCTGGGAGTCTGTTTCATTACGGTTTCTCAGTGGCTTCTGCTGCTCTCCTCTGTAGACCTTTTGCCCCTTTTCATGGTTCCTACATTTAAATCCTCTCTTCTGCACTCCCCTAATGGAATTTAAAATCTTTAAAACACTTAGTCTTATTTTGAATTCAATTTCTTCAGAGCCTCCTGCTCTGTCCTCCAGGCTTGTTCGTCTCTCATGGCCTCTTTGTCACAGAGCAGGTGTCATATTTACATTGACAAATTATGTTTGACATCATTACACATTGTACATCATACACTATTAAATCCTCTGAGTAAATTGCCTGACGAGTACAGTATGCTCGCATAACAAAGGGAGTGGCGAGTAGGTATGGCAGGATAGGCTCATGCGCGCAGGTCAATTGGTAGTTTGAAGTATGTTTAATTAGTTGCAGTGTTAAATGAACAGTTCGGTTGGGAACTCTAGGGTTGCTTCTGTTGTGTGCGTGTCTTGATGTGCATCCCGAACTCAGTTATAGCTAACAAATCTGTAAATGGATTTACCTAAGTATCCGATGGGGATTCTTACCTTTTAATGAATTTTCTTTTTGTCACCTTTGCTGTCAGTAACCCTCCATCCCCCTGTCCTTATGCATGTGACTGCAACAGTCATTAGCTTGCTACTTGATTCTTCGTCACTCCTTCGAATAGAAAAATCTTCAGATGTTGAGATCCCGTTGGGGTTCTATGACGTGAAGGATTCCGTTTACTTGGGTGCCCCGGTCTCTACTTTCACCCATTCTACTATGAACACCTGGGGAAAAGAGCCTCGTTTCTCACTGCAGCCTGTGCTCCTTCTGGAAGATGAACCAGTGTGGTAGGGTGTGGCTTAAATAGCTGTTGGATAAATGAATGACACTTCTTTTTTAAAAAATGTTCATTAGCAAGCAACATTATATCAAAATGTTTTAAACACAATGGTGCCAAGATATCCTAAAAACCCAATCTCAGTTTTCATTATATTGTACAGACCCAGAAAGGCCATTTAAGGGAGATTTCAAGCTGAAGACCTATTAGGAAGAGATCTACTGTATTTATTTATTTTTCTCTGTAAGAATGCAGATGAACTATATTCACAAAAGTCTGAAGAGACTGAAAATAGCTACGTTCCAAATAAGACCTGGCACCGCACTGCTGTTTCCTGCCTCTCCCTGCTTGTGTTTTGAAGGATCTTCAGGGAGTGCCCGTATCCTCCCTGAGCCACTTGTCTCCAGGCTGAAGGATCTTGCTTCCTGACTCACACCCATTGACTCTCTTGGCAGAGCTCTTTCCAGCACACTCTGGAACTGAACCGGATGCAGTCAATATGTAGGGTCTTTAGATTTTTACCTCTATTCAAAAAGTTAATCTCTTTCCATGTTAGAACTGGCGCTGGTGTCCATGTCTCTGGACATTTGTTCTGGGAGAGGCACATCTTATTATTATTTATTGCTGTTTTGTTTTGGTTTCTGTTGTCATGAGATCCACAAGAGTTCAATTAGAATTATCTTGTTGAGAAAGAAGTCAGATATTTAGTTTTTAGTTTATACTTTAGGTTTTTTTTTTTTTTTCATTCAGCCCCTAGAGCTATTGTAAACATCAGGGATGCCATGGGAGTATTTTAATTTGAAAGTTTCTAGTAAATGCTTCTTTCTTTCAATTAAGACAAAAGTTGCACTAATTAAGGGCCAAATTAAAAAGAAACAATAACTCTAGACTACATTAGCTCTTCACATTTAATCTAAGAAATATATATATATATATATATATATATATATATATATATATATATATATATTGTCTTCTCTTTGTTCTTTTTGCAGGGAATATTTTATTGTTTATTACATTAGTATGAGCAACTACATATTTTATATGTTTCATAGCATTTTCATGTAGGATAATGAATTTTATTTTGGATATAACTTCCTGACCACCACCCCTAATCACTGGCACCAAGTGCAACAAGAATGGCTATACCATTAAAATTTAGAGTGGACTTGTGGAAAAGCAAGTATCTAAAAATATTCCTTTCACATTTAAATTGGTTTTGAAATAAGAGAAGGGAATTGAATTTGGAGTACATTAAATACTTGTGGAGATACTTGTGGATACAAGTGGAGATACTTGTCCACTAACATTGTATCTCTCTTAGTGTATTTTCCCATGGAGAAATGGAATAAGAAGCGTATCTAAACATTTCTAAGAAAAAAATTGACAAAAGTCATTACACTTAGGTCATTATGTTTATTGAATTAATTGTATCTTATTCCTTTTCATCTGGTCGACAGAGAAGTTGAAAGCCAAATGAACTTTCTCTCTGGGGAGAAGGAGGGAAAGACAAATGACAGCAAATGGTATTCAGATCACACAGAGCTTGGCAATTAATAAAGTTGTAAATATGCAGCAAAGAGTGCTGCCTTGGGTCACATTCTTTATAAGGAATTATAAAGCCTGTTGAGTTTTAGAAAATATTATTGGCACTGATATGCTTTTAAGTATTTTATCCAAATGTTTTAAAGAACAAAAAACACATTAGTCAAACATTTCAAATACCAAAAAAAAAAAATCCACAAAAATAATAACCAAGAGATTCTGCATAATTGTATGACACAACTCTCACATATATTGTTGACCCTCCAAAATAGCAGTGCTCCCCATAGAACTTAATTTTCTTTTGTTGGCATTCAATGGAGTAGAATATTAAAAAAACAAAATGTATTTGGGACATCTATGTTCACATAGCAATGGAATAGAGCTTTATCAGGCTAACACGGGGTCTAACTTCTGCAATCTTCAACAGAAGCAGAAACAGAGGATAAGTGGTGTAGATGGAGGGGTGGGGGAAATAGTTTGCTATCCCAGGAGAATGGCTAATACTAAAATTATTTGCCAGTGGAGATGATGCAACACTATAGCTAAGTTACCAAATAGTGTTTGTAAATGGAGGCTGAGATAATACCAACTTTAGAAGAATTTTCTGCACCAGATAGGGAGCTCTTTATGTGACTTGTATTCTGTGTCCCGTGGCTATGAATAAGTGTACTTGTTTCTTCTAGATTCATCACTGAAAAATAGGATGATGCCAAATAAAGTAAAAAAAACCAAAAAACAAAACATGACTTGAAACACAAAAGAGAAGGTGTTATACGTCGTCATAGAGATATTATGTAAATGCCTAAAAGATTTTATTTTTATCTTTGGGGTTAACATTATACAAATTTTATATCAAAATACCTTACTTTTAACATACATTTGACGTAGGCATCTTATATACATTTACTATATGGAAAATACATCAATATATTTACATCCGTATGTATTTGTAAAAGATATACTCTAAAAGAATGATCTGTACTTAAGTCTTTAATTTGGGGAAAACAGCTTGATTAAAAAGTCCAGTTTGTAATGCATGCATCAGCTTCAGGAGCACTACAGTGGCATCTGGTTCAAAACACAGGAAGGCGTCTATGGCGTCTGCTACCTATGGTGTTTATTTAAGGGAAATACTCTCCAAATTCTTATGAAATTAATTTTCATTACAGAATGTGTGCCATTGGGAATGTTTTGCAAGTGTTTCAAAGTCACTTTCGATTTAAAACTACCCAGGTATATCACTACTCCCTATTAAAAATGAGTAAACACTGGAGTTCAGATATTAAGTGACGTTTCACTCAGTTTACCAAAATCAAGCACCAAGGTTGATCTTGTTCATATATACAGATACATACATACATACATGTATGTGTGATTATATATACACATTATATATAAGTATGTATAGAGATATATGTATATATGTATGTAGCAATAATTAAAGAAAAAGAGGCCATGAATTTAAAAGAGAGTAAGTGGTATGTACATGGGAAGATTTGAGGACTGAAAAAAATGGGGAAATGATGTAATTATATTATAACCTAAAAAACAAAAAATTAACAAAATCCCAAGCAAAAAAATAAAACCCAACACAAACTGGGGCTTTTAATGTCTAAGGCAGCCTTTTATTGTTTTGTTACTTTCCTTCCAAATATTGCTTTAAGTAACCTTGTTAATCTAATCAAATTAACATATTTATTTACAAATTTATCAGAGCAGGAAAGTAGATAATTAAAAACAGATGAGGGTCTAGGGCTGACCTTACCCTTATCAAAACAAATTTGTTTCCCAATTATTTTTACCTCTATTCCTGTTTCTCAACTGCTCTTGAATAATTAGTTCACCTAAAATTACTGAGCAGAAAATGATGAAATTAATTATAATTGGAAAATTACTCTCTCTCCTCAGAACATTTCCACTAAACTAGAGAGGCTTTATCAAGAGTGATTACATGTATTTTTTTATGTAGTGTGATGGTGATGATGGTGGTGGTGGTGATGATGATGATGATGGAAATTTTAGTATTCTAAGTTTTCTGTGGCCAAATAAAACATCTTGACAACTAGTTTGCTCTTAGAGAGATTAAGTTCCTTGAGGAATAAACTACCATGTGTCCTCAAGGGCAAATGAGAGAGACTGAGAGAGTGGAGAGCACCAGTAAAATGTGTGATCATTTTTAGCTACCCATTCTGGTGCCATGAATGATTTATTAATGATCTTTGGGTGAACATCAAAGGACAAAGATTATAGACAGTTATTTTGCCTGTTTCTAAAGCAGATGGCTAAGAGCCTGATACGTGTAGATTACAATAGAATGTTTCTTGATCTTTCAAAGGGCACCTGTGTAAGACTGTTTTTAAGGGTAAATACATGACACACTGCAAAATAATTACCTCAAGCTCCCATGAAAAACAATCCACTAACCTACGATGACTTGATTCAGTCCATGTATGTCACTTAACCTACTAAGGGGTTGCCTTTTTCCCACAGTAATTTATAGATATAGTTCTGTCTGGTTTTAGATAAGGATTGGAAGTCAAAATGCTTCCTTGCAAAAATGTTGGCTTACCAGAGTAAACCGACAAGGTTTCTCCTAAGAAAATAGGTATAAAGGAAAACTGAGAGGTTTCTTCTCAGTCTAAATTGATCAGAATCGATTATTTCTCCAAGAGAATTTATTTTTATTTTGGGGGTCTTGAAAAAAAATTGAAGATGAATTTTGGAGCCTTTGAATTGAAATTGACTTTGAATATTGTCTTCCAATTACCCTGTCAGATGCTTGAATCCTTTCCAGAGCTCTATCAGTACCCTAGACCCAGACAGTTCTATCTAGAGACTTGAGTCCTGGAGTTTGTCAGAAGATGACACCTGGGACCTGCAAATAGCATCATCTGGGGGCCTCTGCTGATACTGGAGCCCTGTATCTGCTCTCTTTGGCAGGCACATCATATTAGTGAATAGTGGTCTAGTCATCAGCTAAGTCCTTTGGGTTTCCACATATAAACTTTGGAACCAAGGCTTCATCTTTCTTTGTATGTGTTGATTTTTAATAATCCTCATTTGTCTACTGTGTTGTATATGAAATCTACTTTTGAGCAGACTGTTTTTATTGGTTATTTAACGACAATAAATCCTGTCTATCTAAAACTTCCTCATGTGCAAACTTCATAAGCCATAAAGCTTTATTAGGAAAAGGTGTTGTACTAATACATTTTTACGGTCATAAAATAAGTAGTATAAATATATATATTTTATCATAGAGAAAAAAGAGTCAGTGTGCACTCTTCATTGATTAATCTGTAATAAAAGCATTACCAAGTGTACTGCGAAGCATTAAAACTCTGCATGTGAGTGTTGGAGCAGAAGGAAGAGGGATTTTGATAGGCAGGTGGAAAGCATAGAGGAGCGAGCCGGAGGTTGGGGCGAGGAGAAAACAGGGCTGCCCAGAGCAGGTTTTAGCAGTATGAATGCCCAGCCTTTGAGGTAGCAAATAGTGGCTGCAGGGACTGCATTAGTCCTGTCTAGCTGGCTTCTGGATCTTGAGTTCTGAGCACATGTAGCCATGTATTAAGCAAGACTGAGGATCCACTTCATTTCGAGAAGAACGCTTGCCTTAAACCAATACGGAAAGAGTTCACAATCAAACAACACAGACTCCACGAAGATCAAAGAAAGGAATCTTAACGAAGTTGATACAGCCTGGGAAGGAGGGAGTTACTGAAGATGAAACTAGCAATCCCAAGATATCACTCTCCAGCTTCCCCTTTTGCCTGCAGTTAAGCCTGTGTATCTCTGATTGCCCTCTGGAAGGTGTGTCAGTCGGCACAGTCGTTATATTTGGCAGCCTTCGTCCTGTTGTCTTCTTCAATGGACTTCTACTTTCCGTTATAATTCTTGTGAATTATGAAGAGGCCCCTGGACTGTGGGAACATTCAAGTGGATACTTTTCTTAATTCCTGTTTAAGATATCAGGTGTCCAAAACATCATAGGTTCTTTATGAATATTTGAATTATAATAAGCTGACCCTCTTTTGGGACTCAACAACAATAGCAACAACAACAACAACAAAAAGCTTTATTTACCATAAAGAGTTATGTTCTTGACTGACAGGTGATAACCAAGAAGCATGGAGACGGTTGCTGTTGCTTTAGGGCTCCCAGCATGAAGGTCTGCCATTGAGGCTTTAATTAGAAACCGACCTATTTAAGTTTGTTTCATCATTTATGTGTAGCAATGAGTAGCATAGTACTCTCCTGTGTACGTGACATGTAGTACCATGATTCAGGAACTTTTAGGCATGGGCGCTCAAATATTCTCCTTTTCTCTAAGGCCATCCTTGCCATTATTTCCTCCAAGGAGTGAGTCACAGCACGCGTGCCTGCGAACTCTGCAGTTGTTATGATTTGTTTTAGCCTTGCTTAGGACACAATTTAAAATTAGATTCAATATAACTTAATCATTTCCACATGTACGTTAGATTCCCTTGGTCTAGAATCTCTGGCAGTGTTTATAACGGAGGCCTCTAAAACTATCGATCGATTGCAATTGGGTTTCACATCTCAATTTTACACAGAAAGTGCAAACTGCACAACTGAGACCTTTTCAGCACGCGGGTCCTGTGTGTGCCAAGGGACTGTAATCTGACTTTGAGAACGTGCTCAAGATTCAGCAGAACAAAATCATCATGTTAGAATAAGAGTAAGCTTTGGAATACCAGTACAAAAGATTTTAGAGTTGAGGATTTGACATAGGCAGATAAGCCCAATATTACAGAGGCCCAGGACAGAAGAATGTGAGTTAGAGGACAGTGGGAGCCATAGAGCAAGACCCTGGCCTTGGAATTTGTCGGCTTTTGACTTTGAGTCAGATGTCCTGAAAGACAACTGATAGAAGGCCTGGTTCCTTGCAAATAGACGTGAGAAGCAATGAAGTGGGCTGCCGGGAAGCAATGCAGGATGGGGCGGTGCTTGCTCTGCAGCTGGCTCTTCTTATTCTTTGACCCTTCATTTGATAACATCTTCCCTTTAGGGGCTGGAGAGGGCCCTCATGTTTCTCTAACTCCTCAGAGTTCAAAGGTTCAGTTTATTTCAGCGCTCTTCCCACCCTGTCTCATATTTTGAAAAGAGAGCGAGACAATCTGTATTTTATTGCTTCCTTCCCTGATAAGATTTCCATTCATTGTATAATCTCGCTTTCCAGGAATTCATTATTGAACATAATTATCATTGTAACTCTGGGGCTGTAGTGTTGTCAAAGTTTATTCCAGAAGCAGCATTTACTGTGAAAAGGTCACATGCTTCTAACTTTTTTAAGTAAATATTTTTGCATCTGAAATGTCTTCTGCAACCTAACAGATTACAGCTATCTATAGAAGTCCAAAGATAAAATGAGTATCAGAAGACTGAGCAAGAATGCTCCTACTGATATTGATTAGTTATATTTCAAAGTTCAAAGAAAAACACAAAAAGTTTATGAATCAGACCCTTCCTATTACATGCTTAGGGAATTGTTCAAATTGTTGTATTATGTTGTTTGTATCTACGCTTTTATTAATTGTGTAGGTACATGTTTCTGTGGGTTTAGGAGACAGTTGCATGGTAATAGTTATTTTCTCCTTTAGATATTAAACTTCACTATATTCCAAGAGGGAAAGGAGAGATAAAAGAGAGGAGGAGAAACAGAGCTAGCTAGAAAGCAAAGATAGAGTTTCATATATTGCTTATACTAGACCTTCATATGAATATACACACACATTTCTACATATGTAGAAATATATTTCTATGTATGTATACATACATACATATTTATATATTTCCTTTTCTTATTCATGATTAAAGAGCCATTTTAGTACTTGTACATTTAGAGGGAGCTTTCAACTCTGGAACGATATCACTTGAAATGAGAAAGGTTGAGTTGGAATGCAGTTCAGACAGAACGCAGCAAGCAGGCCTAGATCATGTCCAGATTGCTCCTAACAGCGCCGTTTGCCTGTTCCCTCACTCATTACCCATTCACCTATCCTTTGATTCATCAAGCAGTAATAGAACACTGGGGCATTCTTCAAGGAAAAGGGGTTTACTGAATGGAAGCTTGAATCATAATTAAACTCAACAAGTATAACAATCTGATAAGCAACAGTATTTTGTGGGTGCCCTGAGCAACGAGATTTTTCTTCCTCTGATTTGACAGCGTCTTAGACAAGCCCCTTGCTTGTAGAACAGAAGTCCGTGAAAGTCTCATACCAAGCGGACGTGGGTTCAGGTTGTGCTTCTTCACGTGATAATTGTGTGACTTGGGAAGGAATTTTCACTGTTTAGTGTTTTGTCAATCAGAGATGCTAAAAATGATAAAAATGATCAGTTAAGATAAAGAATAAGTAATATCGTATGTATACCAATATTGTCTCAGTACTTGATTAATACAAGTAGAGCGCATTGTTACAAAAAAAATACTGGTTTAAATTATTGTGAGCTTTTATAGATCAAATGCCACACTGCAAATTCTTTTGTGGTGCATCTATATGTATTCTCTTGTGCTCATTAACTTCTTTTTTTGCCAGCAAAATACATAGATGTCTACAAAGCGGTTTTAAAAATTGAGATATTAGAAACATTTAAGTAATTTTTAGCATTTATTACTTCAATTTTAGTGTCAACGTTTATTGCCATTGGTTCCATGAGTTCAGAAAACATAAACAGAAAATTACTGATAAATTATTTAATTCAAAATTTGAAGCAATGTATTGAATGATCAGAACACCGCTCCTGCTTTCTTGGTATGAGATGACAGTAACTAAGGAATAGTTTATATCCCTACTTAATTGTTTTCCCATGGAGTGATATTGTGTATGGGGCTATTTAATAAACACTGTGTAACTGATGAGTTATATCATGGGCTAACATAAAGTATTAAACATAAGACATACTTGGGGAATACTTTCGTTTAAGAGTTTAAATATACTGTAGGATCTAAAATTTTTGAGGCCCTAGAATATTCATTATAAATAGAAAAAGCTGACTACACATAAAAATTATTCTTGTCTCATATACCAGTTACTAACACAACTAGTGACTATTTCTCATTTCCCAGTTGTACGCTCATTCAAGGTTACTTATTGCGCTAACAACCACTCTAACGCTGTCATAGAAAGGAAAATACGTCAAGTATCACTAAGACACAAGGAGTTTTACGATGCGTCTGAAGACTGAGAAGGCCATCCAACCACAGGCAAAGAGCAAGTTTGCAAGTGGGAGGACATGTTATCTCGGGAGGAATAGAATTTATCCATAAGTACAGATTTTTTCCAGTTCTGTATCAATTTATACCTTTTTTCATTCTCCCCTCACCAAAGTGATTGAAAATAAAAGCAAAGAATGGTTGTTTGATATTTTTAAACTCCTAAAGTCACTTAGGACAAAAATACCCATTTCTTCATAAAATGATTTTTCCCTTGCTTTCTGTTCAATAGGGCGGTGGGGATTGTCCAGAAATGAGTATTGGAGCGATAAAAATTGCCTTGGAAATTTCTCTTCCTGGTTCTTTCATCTACGTTTTCACTGATGCACGGTCCAAGGATTACCGGCTCACCCACGAGGTGCTGCAGCTTATTCAACAGAAACAATCCCAAGTAAGTGGGCATCATCCCCAGACGTGCTTGTCTGAACAAGTGTGGAAGGTTGCTTTTCCATTTTGATTATTCTGTGTGTGATAAATATCAACAGTCATAACCTTCTAACCGCATATCTATCCATGTAATGTGTACCTGTCATCTAATTTCAGTGTAGTAAATTCAATAGCGTATCGATACTTCGGTTTGACTACAGAGAAGAAATGATTGGAGGTTAATTAAAGTACTTATTTATCATCTTACCATATGTGTTAGGTCTGTGCTTCAAGTGCCACTTTCTATGAGGAATCTTCCCTGAGTTAACTATTCAGTGTTACCAGCTAGGTATTGCCATGTAACAAAACTCAGCGGTTTAAAGAATAGTATTTTACTTTTCATGTGTTAGCGCTCCTTAGTTAACCCAGGCTACTAATGCTAAAGGTGGAAATATAAATGCCCCTTTAGTAAGAAGATCTTCAAAATTCTTCACAATGTGCGTGGACACACTGTGAGATGAATTGAGGCCGCTGTGTGAACCAGCATAGTTGTGGCCTCTCTTCTATAGCCTTTATCCTGTTATTAAATGTCAGTAACTATGCTCCAGTGCAGGCCCATCGTTAAACAGAGTATAAGGTAAACAATTAGCATATGCAAATAATTAGCACATGTAAATAATTAGCATGTGTAAATAATTAGCATGTGCAAAGAATTAGCATGTGCGTGTATGTTCTACTTGCTTAGTGATATGCTACTACACAGTAAGTGCTAAATAAAAATGTATTTATTTCTGGAAATAAGCTCTCAAGCTCTCTTCTACTTCTGCAAATCTCAGGTGGTATTCGTGCTCACTGGAGACTGTGATGACCGGAACCACATTGGATACAAAGTCTATGAAGAAATTGCCTCTACAAGTTCTGGGCAAGTGTTCCATCTGGACAAGAAGCAAGTGAATGAGGTCAGTTTAGTAAAGTAGGTTTGCTTTGCTAGCTACTTGGTCAGAGTCAACCAGACCGCTCACTCTCTGTGATGAGTTTGATTTTCAAAGCAATTATAAGCTGCAGATTTTATCCCTAGGCTTCACATGTGCCAGTAACAGCAGTGAACCAATGTGGAGAGACAGATTCATTTAATGCCAGTTTCCAGATTGAATAATGTTACAGCAAGTCATTTAGGCACCAAAGATGTAAAATTCACTTAGTTTAATAAAACCCTTTTGGACTTCATGTTGTTTAGAAAAGCCAATTTGTGTTTCTGATAACAAGTAAATTGGGGCTTGATCTGTTATTGAAGTTAATTATCAAACAAAATGCTGGTGGAGTTTGTTACCCGATATTAAAAACTAAAATCTAGGGCAGATGCCTATATAGCTAGAAAAAAGTGAACAAAACTGTAACTTATTGCAAGAAAAATTTGTACTGTTTGAGAAAGTCCTTGAAATGGGCCTAATTCTTAAACAGTTTTTTTTCTCCCTGTCTATTATCTTTCCTTGACTGCATTTATGATAATAACATTTTATTTATCTATTAATTTATTCATTTGGCTTCTACTTATATTTCTAGGAACGTTTGAAGAGACTAAAAATATTTAACGTAGTTTTGGTCCTTGGATCTATTGACTTTACGATAGATTCCTTTGTGTCTTGAATGAAAGGGCTCCATAGTTCTCTTATAACTGAAGAATACTCACTACATCTCAGTAGAATTAATAGAAAACTGTTAACTTTTTGGAAGGAACAACTTAGTAAAAATTCTTTATCAGCTATTAACATATGTAACTGGATGGTTATTTTGATCTGAAAGAAGATTTTTTTAAAAGAGGAAACAGCTTATAACTTGAATCTATGTTCTGTCTCCTTTAGTGATGCATACACTTTAGTGATTCGTAGACATAGGCCCCATGCCTAATATCTAGAAGTTGGTCCCTAGCAGTTAATTTACAAACAATAAAAAATAAAAGGCATTAAGAGAAGCTTCATAAGGAGACGTTGGAAACCTGGGTAGGGACGAGGAAAGAGTGCAGGGCTCCCAGAGACTGGGCTTCCTGCCTCATCCCATACACTGTGATAACAGGATGAGGAAGGCAAGAAGAGTTGGAAGGCTTGTTGGTTGGCGCTGTTTTTAACCTAGATTCTGGAAGCTCTTGGGAGCACGTTCAGGACCTCCTGCACAGGGCCATAGGTGTGGGCTTGCATTACTCTCTCTTGTGTCAGCGAGGTGACTGCGGCTTAAGGCTCGGTGAGATTGTGAGCCCGAGGTGATACTGATGTTCAGTGGAGACAGAAAGGGTATAGGGAGCAGAAGAGGACACCTTTCCCGGCGGCCATGGTGATTCATAGCTAAAGGTACTGGGGAAGAGAAGATTTTAGAAAACTTACATGCGCACATAGGACTTTGGAAAGAGCAGTGCCTCCATCCCAGTGCTGGGATGCATTCAGTGTAGGGACTCTGAAAACAAGAGACGAGCCATAGGGTTTTAACAGCTGAGTCCCAGACCCAGAGGAGGTGGGGCATTAATTAAATGGATTATTTATTTTATTTGTTTCCCAGACTATCAATTGATAGTCTGATCTTTAAATTTAGTCATGGCAGGATCAGAATCTTTAAAATGCTAAAATTGTCCATTTATTATTCATTTATTCATTCATTCATTCGTTCGTTCTTCATTCACGATAAAATAGAGTTTGATATAAGCTGCACAGAGGGTGTGTGCTGAATAAATGCTGGCTGATATTGTTGCGGTTTGAAGAAAAATGGTCCCCATAGGCTCATGCATTTGAATGTTTATCCGTTAGGGAGTGGCACTATTTGAGAAAGATTAGAAGGTGTGGCCCTGCAGAGATGTGTCCTGATGTGTGGGTGTTGAGGTTTCAAAAGCCTGTGCTAGGTCCAGTGCTCTCCCTCTGTCTGTGGATCAGGATGTAAGGTGTTCAGCTACTTCTCCAGCACCGTGCGTGCTTTCTCCCTCTACATCATGACAACGGACTAAGCCTCTGAAACTGTAAGCAAGCCCCCAGTTAAATGCTTTCTCTTATGAGAGCTGCCTTGGTTGTGGTGTCTCTTCCCAGCAATAGAACACTGACTATGACGGACGCTCTCACCCCGGTGCTGCTTCGCCTCTTCAGTGAGGGCATTGTGCCACTGTGCTTGCTACAGAACAGACAGCTGGAAGTAATTCTGAGTGGGAGGATCTAGGAAGCATGGAGCAATTTCCTTTTTTCTTGTTCGTGAGGAAAGATATTGTAAAGGTTTGCTAAAACTGTCTCAATCCGTAGATTCTATAAAGAAAGCCACCAGAGCGGGAGATTTGTTGATAAGAAGCACTGTAACAGTGGGCACATAGGACTTGCAAAATTTTGTGATAGTAATTTAGGATTTTTTTTCCAATTGTTCTAAATTATTTTATTTTATAAATGCTACAAATTCTGGGGGAAACCGATGACCTCATGCTATGTAGTCATTGAATAAACACAGAACCCCAGGTACTAAATCTTTGCATTTTATCCATGAGAAAAGTTTCATGTACTCTTTCTGAAGAAAACGCGAGTGTTGTGCTTTTTGCCTTCGTTACCTAGTGAATCAGTTTTATAACCTAGTGGGAGTACAGCTTCGGTGAATTTGAAGTCTTTCATTTTCTATTCGTTCCGGAGGGCTATGTGGAGGATCTAGGTATCTTTCATCTATAGTTAACATAAAAGGAAATCCAAAGTGAAATTATTTGGCTGACTACCAATGATCCATAAATCACTATGTGGTGGTTTTTGTGTCTTGAAAACACCAGTTAAGATACACATCTTGGTTTACCTTTGAAGATGGAACAGGAGCCAATTCCATTTACTTGAAAGCTGTGTGATTGTCAGTCTAGTTAATGTGTGCTTTGATATAGTAAAATGTCTGAGGCTATATGCTAAGTCAAGGAAGCAAGCAAAAGTACACACTTTTCCACCTGTCCTGAACTCCCCGTCTTTACTCCACACTTCCCACAGTCATGACCTCCAACATCTCCTTTATCCCCACTTAAAACTTCTTCCCGGACACCCCAGCCTGGTGGATTCCTCCCATTCCAATAAGTGTTAATGTCCCTGTAGATGGTATGGCTTACTGACAGGATGTCTGTAACCATCACAGCCAGGGACACCTGATGTACTCAAAGGAACCAAAGGGTGTTTAATGAATGACAAGTTTACCACAGTTTGGGAAGCCCTAATGGCAACCTTCAACAAAGTAACAAAGGAGGAAGAGGAACAAATTGAAGAGGAGGAAGAAGGAACTCATGACATCCCAGTGAGACACAGACTGACAATTCATGAAGGCCTGGGACAGGCAAACGGAAGTCCTGTGGGATAAGCATCGAACCTGTTCGTATTTCTCTAAAGATCACTGGAAGGTAGAAGCCAGGGGCCCTGTTGAGGCAGTGTTTCAAATCAGCATCCAAAAGCATGGGCAAGACTAAACATTGTTCTGGAGGGACAAAGATAGGGTACAAATAGTAGTAGTGTAGTAGACAGCCTTTCAGGCTCTGGACCATGGCTCACCTCCAATGTGAGACCTTAAACAAGTCCTGCAGTTTTCTATGCTTCAGTTGTAATTTTTAGCTGTAAAGTGAGAAAATAACCTACTTAATATTACATTATTGGCTTCTTCAGACTAAAATGTATTTTCAGAACCCAGTAGTTTTCTTTTTAATTGAGTGATGCATTCTAGTACAAATAGCCTAGAAATATTATTTTTAAAGCGATATGTCCTAAACCAAAGGAAGATCTAGTGTGTGTACATCTGTGATAAGGGATCAAAGTCAGCATGGTTTGTTGAAATACTGGGGCTTTAGATCTAGGAGGTCCTATGTTCGAACGGCCTCTATGCCTTTGGCCAGAAGGACAATTCTATGAAACAACTTTATACAACGTCTCTGGGATTATGTTCTTTCATGTGAATAAGACACAACCATTGCCTCATACGGCTATTATGAAGATGAAAAAAAGTGGGAAATGTTTATGGTGAGCAACATAGAAATCCATGGAAACGGAAACAGCCACCCAGTATGAAAGTCTTTAAGGAGAGGGGTTCCTCCGTTGTTCAAGAAGGCATTTACAGTTTGCCTGGACGACACCGTTATCCCATAGAGCAGTGGTTCTCAACCTTCCTAATGCTGCAACTTCATGTTGCAGTGATCCCAACCATGGAATTATTTTTTCTTTCTACTTTGTAGCTGTAATCTTGCCACTGTTATGAATTGTAACATAAGTATCTGATATGCAGATGGTCTTAGGTGACCCCTGTGTAAAAAGTTGTTTGACCCCTCAAAGGGGTCATGTCCCACAGGTTGAGAACCACTGCTATGGAGTCATCAGAAGGATAATGCTATCTGGGATGCATCATCTTCCCAGATAGACATGGAACTACTGAATAATCTTATAAGGCTCTTAAGCTCTTACAGTTACCTTGCACTTAAAATTTGCTTTACTCTCTATCAGAGTTAGAAATAAAAGTGTTAAGAGATGAAGAATTTAACTGTTTATTTAAAGAATGATAACATCAATGATAGTGATAACAGTAGCATCCCTAATAGAGGGATTAGTATGTTCTATGCTCTCACAAGGGTGCATTCCTTTAATCGCCATTTGAGCTAGGTTGTCTTGGAAACTCTGGGAAGGATAGATCAGTCTCCTGCCATCTTCTTGGAGTCAATGCATGTAGGTGCAGCCACCAGGAGGTCAGGAACATGGGCCAAAATTCTGGATAGCCTGTAAGAGAAGCAAGGTGAAAGATGGAGGTGCATGATGGAGCCAAGCTGGACAGGTCCACGGGTGGGCAACAGAAAAGATTATCCTCTGTTCATACTGTACCATGAACTGAGAACTTTCATTAATGGTAACATTTCCCTTGCCCTCACTGAGGAATGTCCAGTGAGAAGCAGGGACGTGGTCTTACTTGACATCTTGTTTAAATAACGAAAGTGACAATCTTTGAAACTTTTAACAGCATGGCAACAGATAGCCTCACAGGTTGAAGGTCATGTATCTATAGTTTTCCCTGCTGGCTCTGTACTCATTTTCCCTGGGATCAGTACTTAAACCAGAAAAAGTATAAACTTTGCTGGAGTATGAATTTGGCATAGTTCTTTCCTGGTATTCTTGTCCAACAGCTACTTTTGACTGGAATGTGAAAGAGTTCTCTGCCTATAGGCTTAATGACGAGACTTGCTGAGAGTTTTGGACAATTAGTGATGTTAAATGAGGTATCTACCATATTGTTCTTCCCTTCACTGAGTTTCATTCCAGATACCATTTCAAAATGTAACCTTACTGCTGACCTTGAAAATAATCAGAAATGAGTGTTTCCTCTGAAGTTTGAAAATGCATGAGAGGCCGCTCTAACACTCTAGAAAGCGATAGGAAATGTGTGGATGGTGTGCAAATGTTTCCAGGGTCTCTTCTTTGAGTTCACCTAACTAAATGTCAAAGACAAAGTGAAAATCTCAGATCGAGTACATTAAAATGATGCAAACACTGTGTGCATATCCACAAACATATCAGAAAGTGACGTCTACCTTGTTCTCCTGTTGTGCTCAGGTTGACATATGTTTGGGTGATTGTTTTAAGAACACTCGTGTTCTAGGCACCTGGGAGAGTTTTCATTGGTCAAAGGGTTAAATATGGTTAAATAAAGCCACATGTATATTGTGTTTCCATTTGTTTAGTTAGAGCAAAAGTTAAAATCATTAATTTATTATCAAAGGTATTCATTGACTTTAGTTTTATGAACGTGTGGGTTTTTTTTATCATAATGACATTTAAAATGAATTGTGCAAAATAGTCATCAAAAATGTTGAGAGGATGTGACTGTTGTCATCAGAGTCTCGTTTAGGCTAAATACACCCAAAGGAAAGCATACTTGTCCTGCAGCAGGAGAATCAAATGGAGCAGAGGAGGTGGGAGTGGAGAACACATGGTTTAGAAGAAGCACTGCAAAATGAGCCTCTGTCTTGTTTCATGGTTTTGTGTGTTGTTTCTGAGAACTCTCATTAGACATTGCAGCAACACGTTTTGTAACGAACAGTAACATCTCAGAGAGTGAGCAGAAGTCACTGCCTTTGAAACCAAAGTCTGAATAGGAAAGCGTTATCCCACAGTCCCTCGTAGAGACAGTCATGATATGCAAGCTCACAAAATGCAGAAAATAGAACAGCTGCCACTTAATAACACATCTTATTAACACACACACACACACACACACACACACACACACACACCCCAAACCCAAACACATAAACCAGAAAGAAAGAAAAGCTATCTTAAGACAGAAAATAGTTTACATAAATACTTGGAGGGATATTTCTTAGAAGGGAAATGAAATGTTGTTTGAAGGTAAACTGACCAGTCAGTTTAATGGTTTTAACAGGACCAAAACAAACAGGAAAAGCAATAAATCTGTCTATTTAGCTGATGCTATTTTGATTAGAAGCTAAAATAAACTATCAAGTTCAAGCTAAACGAACCAAATCGATTACTTGCATAGCTGCCTCTGATTTACAACAGCCCTTAACTACCACAGTTACTGCATCTACTTTTGAAGTGTCTGAAAAATGCATTTAAACTCCGCATGGCTTGAAGGAGATTAGACATAGTCCCCATTTAGAGGCTGAGTTTCTTTCTTTTTTTTTTTTTAAGTTGACATTGTAATGGAAAATACATATTTGGATGGAGAGAAAGCTGGTGTGCATGTGTGACATCTAGAATTGAAACAGCTTAGTTAGCTGTGAATCATTTTTGAAGAACCAACTTGCAGGGACCTGCAAAGGATGCAAGACGCTCAGAGAACATCAGCAGCACTGAGACAAATGAAATCTTAGTGAGACGTGTTTTGCATGGATTCAGCGACTTGGATACGTTCTTTTATATTTTATATATTGAATTTTAGAAGATTCCTTTCTCAAGCTTTTTGATTAGGAAAACCATGTGCCAATTATAAAATAAAAAGCAATACTCTAGGCATATAGGTATTCCAATATCTATATTTGAGTATACCTGATCTTATAAGGATTAATAAATAAACGAATGGTCATGTTTTGGTGTTTTTAAATACTGTGTTTGTATTTTATGGATGTTTGGATCATGAAGAAAGCAGTTATAGTTCAATCCTATAACCAAGAAGTTACAAAATCATGCACAGCAATTTGTGTGTGGGATGGTAGTAGAGAGATAGCTAGCATTCAGGAGCACCTGCTGCTCTTGCAGAGGACTGGGGTTTGATTCCCAGCCCCCACATGAAGGCTCACAACCATCTTTAACTTCTGTTCCAAAGATTCCAAATGCTCTCTTCTGGCTTTTGTGAGCACTGTCTGTCACATGTGGTGGACAGACATATGTGCAGGCAATGTACTCATGTGCACAAAATAAATGAATGAATAAATATATCTATAAAAATGGTATGTGTGTGTGTGTGTGCGTGAAAATCAAGTGAGATCATCTGTTTATAGTGTTTAGCAAAGGACCTGGCTTTGAACTTAGGTGAGAGATTTGGATCCTCTGTGTTCTTTTTACTAAAAGATTTCTGAACTTTTAGAACAGTTGGTCCATCCTACCAAGAGGTTTGTGTAGCCTGCATATGAACGAACAGTTGCTTGTCTGTCGGGGAGGACAGACACGGAGGACAAGCTGGATTGGAAAGGGTGACTACGTCTTTTTCTCCAGAGCAAGAAGTGACGTCTGCCTCTTCCTGTTATGTGGTTGGAAGAAGAACAGACGAGTGTTTCGTCTTTAATAATGAAAACTCACTAATCTGACCTAAGAGAATGAGCTCCTGTCAATTTCTAAACACAGAAAAGACTTACAAAGCCCAGCTTTTGGTTATCTAGTCAAATAAAAAGCTTTACTTGTTAATAATAAGCTTTAACTTTTAAACACACTAGATAAATGTTAACGTAGAAGGAAAAAACTTGGTTAATGTCTTTGACGGAAATAATTCTATTCATTTAGTGTAGCTTAACGCCTCTGGGGAAACCTCTATGTAAAAAGTGTCATTTTTATAGAGAAGTTTTAGAGATGAAGGAATCTCAGAATTGCATTGTTAAAACTCTTTCTGGGTTCTATGAATCAACAAACAGCGTGGGACCCTGATGCTACCTAATGAAGCGGGAAGCAGTCATTTGGTTAAATGCCCACCAGAAACAATCTGATTTTTTTTTCCTTCTTGTTTTTCAATAGTAGAGAGGCGATGAAAGAGTTAAAGAGTAGAAATCAGGGAAGTTTTATTTGAGGAATTTCCCATGACCTAGGATAAATAAACAGAAGGAGCCCATGCTTCATATGCTTTCCCGTTTCCTTGTGCATTCCTACCATGAACTAGCCATGGTAGGGTTGTAAAAGAAAAGCCCCAAGAGAGGATATGAGTTCCTTTAGAGAGAGCTCCTGTGGAACACTGGGTTATGATTTGGCTTTGTGAAAAAAAAATTACAAGTTGGCTTTTCTCTTTCTTACAGTAGAGCCATGCATTTCAAAGTCATATAGCTTAAATAACTTTTGTTAAGGAACTTTGAGAAAGTAAGGAAACTAAAAGTCTTGTAAGGTTCTTATGATTTTAAGTAGACATGGCTTGTTTACATTAAAGCATCTTTGGATCATTTCATGTTTTTATTATGAAGTTAAAAAAAAGATATATGGATTGGTTCAATGACTCACAGTTTAAATATCTGTAATCTGTGGAAATACGGAAAAATTTAGGAATTAGTGAGAATATTTGTGAAAATTTGGCCATGGTCCTTTTAATGATATTTATTAAATTGCTTAATTAGCTCATTAATATGCTAATTAACAAAATATACCTAAGTAATAGTAAATGCAACTATTAATTCAAGCAATGTTTATGAAAATTATGTGCCTGCTAAGACTACATTTAAAAATATTCATATATATACATATTACTGAAAAACCAATAAAGAGTGTACCCGAATATGTTATACTTGAGAGTATGATCATAGACAATTCTTAAAAATTTATTTTTTGTGATTTTCTGGTGTCTCTGTGGTACACGTACATGTTCATGTGACTGTCTGGGTGTATGTAGGTGCACATGTATGCATGGTATGTGGTGCCCAGAGGTAGATAAATGTCTTCCTTGGTTACTCTTTGTCTTTGGTTTTGAGATGGGGTCTCTCAGTGAATCCACACCTCTGTTCATTTGAGATTATAGATGTTACATGTTACATTATGCCTGGCTTTTACATGGGTGCCGGGGACCGAACTCAGGTCCTTATGCTTAGGAAGCATGCACTTAACAAACTGAGCCATGTCCCTTGTCCCTTTAATGTGTTTCATTTTAAAGTTTAAAATAAGCGTTGCTTTAAACATGAAAAACGTTGAAAGCATTTCCACGAAGAAGAAACCACGAGCTAAATTCTACCTCCTGCCCTCGATTCTTTCTCATGTGCCGCCCTTCTGTTCGCCAGACCTTCTGAGCGGTGATTGCTCCCTCTGTCGTCACGTACTTACAGATTCTGTAATCTTTGACTCCTACCCAAATCCAAATCACTGTGCTGGTGTGTTCCAAGGCTCTCATGTCAGCCTCGCTTTTATCCTGTAAAACGTGACCCCCCGTGAACAGTTCTGCTTTGTAAACCCCCCTACCCAGAGCATCGATAACTCTGACGTTGTCCCACCGCACAACCCCATCCTTTCCCTCACTCCCTTCTGCTATTTCCTACTTAGCCAAAAATTGCTTGTAGTAAATATTTCTCTCTCCTGCTGGAGTGCCAGATGTTTAGCGGATCTGAGAATACTTAATATCAACCGAGCGGGTGATTAAAGAAAGGGAAGAGGGCAATGAAGTTTAAAATTTGCATTCAGAGAAACTGGGGTAAAATCTGTGACCTACCACAGTGCGTTAGGGAATTGAAGAAAGGGCTCACCTTGCAGATTGTTTTCCCATGAGTAGGGGTGCCTCAAACCCAAGCATATTATGAGCTGGGACTCCAAGTTTAGGCCCAAGAATGACCTAGGATCTAGGTTCAGATCTCTCTATACCTTTAATTTCTGCTGTGAATTTGAGATTTCCTTTAGTGGAATCTCTGGGAACATTCTGGAACTTTTATGGACTCATTTGATTCTGAACATTTATCAGCTGAGACTGTCTTTTGAATACACAGAACCTCATTTTTTTTTTTTTTTCATACAGGTCTCACTTTGTAGTCCTAGCAAGCCCGGAACTCACTATATAGACCAGACTGGTCTCAAACTCACAGAGTTCTGCCTGTTCTTGCCTTCTGAATGTTGGAATTTGTGCCACCATGCCTGGCATCTGGCATTGCAGTTCAGTTTTTAAGGCTATTTCTACCACTGGATGTATTTTTCTCTTGGCTTGAAGATTTCTTACATTTCCTAAGAGGATAATGAATTATATGTAGAGACATCACACAGCAACTAGACATTCGCTACACAGGGTTACTTCATGTCTCCTAATGAATACATGACGTTAAAGGAGGCATTGGTAGTGGTCTGTTTTTCTAACAGGAGAAAGCCAGTGGATCAACTAGCAATGTTGAACACTTTTTTTTATACTAAATACTACTGTCTTATACAGATAGTACAGATATATACAGATAATGTTCAATTACTGTACTTTTTGAATAGCAAAGAATTGAGTGGCTACAATATATGTGTATAAGCATATGTGTCTGTGTCTGTGTATGTGTGTGCATGTATGTGAATGGGTGTGTACATATGTTTCTGCATATATATGTATGTGTCTGTGTGCATACATGTATCTGTGTAAGTATCTGTGTATGTCTGTTAGAGTCTGTGTGTATTTGTGTGTTTCTGTATATATATGTTTGTGTCTCTGTATGAGCATCTGTGTCTGTGTGCATCCACATGTATATAAATGTAAGTGTGTATGTGTATATGTGTGTGTGTGTGTGTGTTGGACATGTGTCTGTGTGTGTGTGTCTATTAGTGTATATATTTGTATGTGTACATCTGCATATATATAAATATATGTGTATGTGTGTATATATATATGTTGTGTGTTTGTATATGTCTTTCTGTGTGTATGTGTATGTTTCTGTGTGAGAATATCTGTGTATATCTATGTGTATGTATGTAGTTCCTCACACATTTCACTTTGTAATTTTGGTTGACTAATCATATTTCTATGCATGTTATATATTTATAGGATATCTTAAGTATTGAGATTAAAATGGAATTTGCGTACATTAAAGTGCACCTATACTAAGTATATATTTCAAGTATATATATGAACTTTGAGAAATGTATACACTGTGTAACCACTACCACAGTCACAATAAAGGCCATTTGTCACCCTTAAAATAGCCCATGCATCCTGTGCTAACTTAGCCTTCCAACCCCATCAATCACTGATGGCTTTCCATTATGTAATTGCTTTACTCCCTCCTAAAGTTTCATATGAATGGAAACCTTTGAGTCCAGCATTTTTTTGAGCTTCATGTTCCTTGGAGATGTCCATGTTGTGTGTGTTTCTGTGTATTCAGTGTATTTAATTTTATATATGTTTATGGTCTGTTTATTCCTTTTCTTGTTTGACATCTCAGTTGTCTCAAGTGTTTGCTTACTTTGGATATAGCGTTTCTGAGCATCGCTGTGTGGTTCTTTGTGCAAACACATGTTTTTCATTTTTCCTGAGTTTGTAATTACAAATAAGTCTAATGGGTTATGTGAAAGTAAATGTTTAACTTTATATTAAGTGTTTTCCGAAGTGATTCTACCATTTCACGTGCCTACCAGAAATGTATGAGCTCCGGTTGTCCACATTTTGAACACTTAGTATTGCTAACGCTTTAGTACTTAACTACTCTGATAGAAATTTTCATCTTGTTGTGTTCTAAATTCACATTTGCCTAAAAACTAGATATCTTGAACACTGACAGTTCTATGTCTGTCCTGTCTCTGATTTGGGCGTTCATTTCAACTGAGTAGTTTTAGATGCTGTTTCCCTACTTAGCTTCAGTTGTAAACTTGACATATCTGGGAAGGAAGAATCTCAATTGAGGAATCGCCTCCATATGATTGGCCTGTGGATATGTCTGTGAGGCTGTTAATAATAATAATAATAATAATAATAATAATACCAGGTACCAGTGTGGTCCCTCTGTGGGTAGCATCATCCATGGGCAAGCAGACGTAGGCTGTGGAAGAAAAGAAATTGAGCAGGAGAAGCAAGCTAATCAGCAGTGTATCTTCATGGCATTCTTCAGTTTCTGCTTCAAGCTCCTTCCTTGAGTTCCTGCCTCCCGGCTTTTTGATGCACCTGCAAGCCAAATAAGCCCCCTGTCCTGCTAATCTGCTTCTTGTCAGTGTTTTATCATGGTATCAGGGAAGCAAAATAGAACACCTGCTCTTATCTGTAGCGAGTGATTTTGAATGGTCAGCTGGGCCTTGCTAATGTTATTATTTATTGGTGAATAATGGAAGTTGTCGTATTTGTATAGAATTCTTTAGTTGCCTCATGACAAGGAATTGAACCATTCATGAATTTGTTTGATCTTTATTTGGTTGTATTTAAAGTTATTTAGAGTGGTTGAAAAAAAAAAAACATTTATTCTAAGGTTTACTAAATCCTGCTTTTGAGGTTTGGTCCTTGTGTAGTCCTTACTGACCTCATCAAATATTTGACATAGTCTCTTCACTTTTATTGAAAAGAAGACATGCAGTTATTGGACCTGTGTGGGTTTGGGGAGTTTTTGTATTATGTGTCTCAGTACATTTTCATCTGTGGACAGAATTTCTGTCCTGACTTTATACGATTTCGCTTCTGCATATATAGATTGTTACTCAGACAAATGTAGAAGAAGCCTCTTGTACAAATATCTACATATATTTGCCTTCATAGTTCCCTCCTCTTATTTTTGCATTTAAAAATGTACCTGCTTCATTATTCCCCAACTGGAATTTCCTATCTCTTCAACTTGATAATACTTCTAGAGTAGACATTCCCTTCTAGTTTTATCTCATATTTTGTCTCTTGACAATAGCGATCCAATGTTATTGGCTGAATTATGTCTAAAAGCAGTTATTGTCTATATTTTTCTTATTGAAAATTATTTGGTTATTTTCATACAGATAATTTTAAACTTTGTACATTCTCATGAAATGTAACTGATTTGAAAGTATCTACTGCATATTACCAAGCTAATCAACCAAATACTATTACTTATTTCAAAAGCATTTTGGAGAAAATGTGTCACATAGGACTTGGGTGTTGTGGAAATTTATCTTTAGTTATGTATAAAATAATTGTTTCGTGCACCATTGGGTGAAGGGCTGTCTAGGTCTTGGCATTTTGTATTGTCTGCAGGTGTTGGATTTATGTGGGATATGTTGATTGCTAATGATCTGCATATGCTATCAATAGAACACCTGAGGAGTTCTGAATCATCAAAAATGCCTGAGCTCAGATGCTCAGGGTTCTACTATCCAGTAAGGTGCTGGCCAGGATGGTAGTTCCCTCTAGTTGAGGTCTGGAAGGTTTGCACATGTAAACATGCCTCTCTGTGTTCCTTGGGGAGCCACCGCCATAGGCATAGTACAACACTTGGGTAGACAAATAAACAGAAAGGACGTGGATCTTACTGTTGGTCAGAGTACTGTACTTTACCTTGCCATGTATTCATCATTCTGAAAAATATGGTTTATCGAATAGCCTTTTTTGTTTTAGAAGACTGACTATTACTGACTAGGGAGAGAACACTATAAATTATGTTCAAATTGTTAAATAGGGTAGTCATAAATAATAGAAGAACCATCATATTCAAGTGTTGAAAAATTGAATAATAATTTCACATTAATATGGAGTGTTCCATCTTTGAATGCTTTTATTTTCAGTTTTGTTTTATTTGTCATAGAACAGGGGAATTTATGAGGAATTCCAGAGGTGCAAACATTTTAAAAGACATTAGGAATTTAGTATATAGGAAAAACTAATCATGGTCTTTAAAAATGCAGATAGAAAAAGATAACATCTCAATCGGGACAGGAATAACTATATTTTTCCCATACAAAGATGAAAGCTATAAATATCATGATTAGTCGTATATGGAAGTTAATCACCGTTGTTTACAACCATACCTACCAACATCATTGAAGCAAAAAAAGACCAGGTATTGTGGTCTCATTTTTTATCTTCCATTATCATGTTACCCAGGCAAAGGGTGAGTCTTTTATTGCTAACTGTTAAAAATTCCATCACTTCTTTAAGAGACCAATTTCCCCACGTAATTCCTTCTTTCCTCTTTCTGAGGGAAAAATGACAGTAGCATGACCATACTAAATGATATTACTGTAAAGCACTGTGCCTATATTTAGTTCCCTCAATTATACCTTTAAGGGCTTAGCTTAGTGTCTCCTAGTCTGTAAATAAAACTGATAAACACACACTCATGTCTGTAACAGTGTGGGCTGGACTGCTTTGGATAAGCGAATAGATCATGGTGTTGGTCAGTTCCAGATACATGATCTCTTTTAATTTTTACTTCAAGTAAAGAAAATAGCCATCCTTTACTTCCCAATCTATAAAACTTACAAACAATGGGTTCCATGATCTCTTTTGCTGCACCAACAGTGCTGTGCTTTGGATTTATTATGGCTCAGGGAATTGGTTCCATGGAACATATTAATTAACAAGCTCACTTTAAAAGTAGTCTTTTTATTTCTTTGTAATCACTGTGTGAGAAGCCATTAGTAGGAAGCATGCCTTATAAAGTAAAACAAAAATCTGAATTTGTTTTCTTAATTTATTTTTCTTCTCTCATCTGACCCCCTTCCTCCCCTCCCTCTGCTCCTCCCAGCTCCCTGAATCTCTCCTCTCCTCCAGATCTACCCCCATCCCACCCCACCTCTCCTCAGATAAGAGCAGTCCTCCCAGGGTTACTGCTCAAACAGGGCATGATAAGATGGAACAAGGTCAGGCACTAATCCCTGCATCAAGGGAGGGCTAGACAACTCAGCAGGAGGAAGAGGTTCACAAGGGCAGGCAAAAGGGTCAGAGAAACTCCCCCATACACACACACTCAAGCCAAGTATAGGAAGCCTACACTTCCCTAATGTCAACACGCTGGCCCAAGTCTACATCAGGTCACACCTGTGTTTCTGCAATCAGCTCTTTCTCTTCCTCTACTCTTCCCCTCTCTCCCGCAAGATAAGCTCCCTATGTTTTACTTTCACCATGCCTCTCCCCTGTTCTAAAAACTGACCCTCACGGCCAACAGAATGATACCCAAATTGTCTTTCGTGGAATTCCAACCTTGCTGTGATCTCTCCTCGCCTTGCCATCTAACGTATCTCCAGGGATTTTTTAATACTCCGTTTCTCCACTAATAAGTCTTTCTCCTCTCAGCCTCCACACACGGTGGTACACTGCTGCCTCTGCACTTTGGCCACTGACGCTTCCTTAACCCGGGACGACCTTGCCTTCCAGCTTAACTTCTTAAGTCCATCCTTCATGGGCCACCTTCTGTCCCCCACGGCATACGTTTCCTCCCTACTGTACTTCTGCCAGACGACCCTTTCTACTCTAATCTGTGGTGCTGTTTCTTATGACATACTCGCTTGTGCATTCTGAGAGTCAGCTTTTTAACAAGTAACGCTGCTCCTTAAATGTAATTCATTTTATATTTAGCATGCCGTATGTTGGTTATAAGTGTTTCCTTTTCTAATTGGCAATTAAACAATGGTGTATTTTATTACTTGTAGTAACCTAAGAGTTGAAAAGCTGTGTTTGGATTTATTATCTTTTATTTCTAGTAGCTTCTTAATATCTCCAAATGGAGTACATGCTGGGTTGTCTAGCATTATTGCAAATTTTATGACTATGAGAGCATTTTGTTCTCCTTTTACTCCTTTTGAATACTCTATAATGTTCTATGTGTAATTTAGCTTCCTGATTGAAACCAGTAAATTTTATTTCAGTTAAATTAAATTGAGTAAACATACTGGATATACTTGATTGGAAAGCATGATTTAAGCAAAAATAGGTGTGTGAGTGTTCTGCCTGCATATATGTCTGTGCACCACATTGTGTGCAATGCCAATAGAATGTCAGATGTCCTGGAACTGGAGTTATAGATGGTAGTTAGCAGCCATGTGGATGCTGGCAATGGAACCCAGGTCTTCTAGAAGAGTAGCTAGTGCTACTTAACTTCTGGACTATCTCCCCATCCCCTGAAAGTGCTTTTATGAATTAGTATTATTTTCTTTTATTTCAAACTTGCCATGGAAGTATTCTATACATATAGAAATGTACGCATGACATCCTGCATAGAACATTAATTCAAACCAGAGTTCCCTAGGGAACCAGCACTAAGAGACAGTGCATGATCAAGACCTCAGAAACCAGCCTTCATGTTACCTTCTGGTCACATAGATTTATTAGTATAGTTTGCTTTTATACTTTGGAAAATCATATACTAATCTGTTATCCAGTGCTCTTTGTATAGATCAGTTTATCCAATCTGTACATTTTAAGTGTCTGGGTTTTTTTGTCCAAATTCTATTTGTAAGGTTTTGCTACAACCTTCCATGTAGTTATGAATCATTTCTTCTCATGGATACATACTATTTCATCTTACGAGTGTGTACCACAGTCTGTTTCTCCACTGTTGCTTTATATTTGGGTAACTTCCAGTTTGGTTAACTTCCAGTTTGGTTGCTTGTAAGAGCTCTGCTTCAGAGCATGCCGGAACATGCCACTTGTCAGGTACACATCCTAACTTCTCTTGGTTATGTAATCTCTAAGTGTATCCTTGGTTCTAATTTGTTCGCTCCTAGCAGGTGCCAGCTCACTTTTCTGAAAATGTTCTTAGCTCATACTCCTACCAATAGTCTGCGAGCCTGGCTGTTCTTTATCTACACCATTCTTAGTGTTTTCTGTCCTATACGTCAGCTGTTTGGACTAATGTGGATACAGTTATTAGTTTCAATTTAATTACATATGAGTTTTGCTTTATTTTTGTATAGACAAAAATATGACCAGAAAAAAATGTGGATTGATTCCTTCAGCATGTGGTGACAATTATGGAATATAAGGCTTTTAGCCCCAGCTTCAGATTCACATGAAAGTGTCAAATCTAATTAGTAATGCTCACTATGAGTGCTTTTTCTTGACACTGGTGATTGGGCTGTTTCTCATGATACCTTCCTGTTGACATCTGGCTGGAATCACTGTCATCTTTGTGAACATCACCAGTCATTTCATTTAGTCCCTGGAGTTATCGACTCTTGAGGTATAGATTAAGTTACGCTAATGCCTGTGAATTGGGGATACTGAAGTTTGTATTTTACTGGTGGCTGCTTTGGAGTAATATCACTTACTGTTTTTGCACAATTTGGGTTAGCACTGGCATTGTTTATCAGGTTTATAAAGTGAGAAATCAAACATTTGAGTCCCGCTCATGCTCATTGTGAATACATGAAATCTCTGGGTTAAGTCTCTAATGAATTAATAATTCTTATTGATTTCTCACAGGCTCCAAGCCATTCTATGTGTTTAAAGTATTAGATAATCAGCCTCTCATTCCACTTCTCTCCCCTATGGCTGCTGAAAGAAACATTATGGTCATTTTTCTTGCCAATAATTTTTCTCACTCATGTTTAGGCCAAGACGTTTGGTTTCTTACTGAATCATTAAGCTATAGATTTCTAATTGCTATAAAATCAAAGATGATGATCTCAGTCTATTTAATTCCAGAAGTTTGTACAGACCATGTGGTTAATTACAATAAAGATTAATTATGGTTTAAGAATAATAAAGATTTATTCCCTTCTATTGCGTTGTACCTTTTACCAAACAATGTCTTAGGAAATGAACCAAGGAAACAGGGCAGCAGGTTTATGGAATTTCCAATTATTTCTTTTGTGGTCTGGAAACTCTTAAATGCTGCTCTCAGAAGTCAGTGATGAACTGCATGTTAGGAACCGCTTTGTGAATGAGCAACCTTCCTTCCTTTGTCGTCAGATGAAGAGTACCTACCTAATCTTTGCCCTTTTCCTTGATAGACTGGGTGTGGATGAAATCATAACTTATAATATGCTGCATTTAGTTAGTCTTCCAATGCCAATGTTGAGTATATTTTTCTCTTCATTTAAACATACTTCAGGAAATGGAAATAAACTCTATTTCTTTTGTGTTCGCAAAAGTCTCCTAAATAGTTAAGTAGTAAATGTTAAGAAATGCTTTCATACACAAGAAAGCTGTAAAATATATGTGCACTGTGAATCTGTGTGTCTGTACACACATAAAAGCACACACACACACACACACACATATAAACACATACATATATGATGAATGAATGAAAACAAACTAAAGGTGTTTTCTGCAGGTATTACAGTAATTTTATTTACTTCTTACTTGATTTTTCACATTACATATTACTGTTTTGATAAATTTTAATAAAAATTGTTGAATAAATATTTAATTTTTATTGGGTACAGAAATATAAGGCATCAAGGATCTTATCTCCCAAAGCTTTGTTTCAAATTGAATCATAATGTTAGCTTTAGGGAAACTTACAGGGAAACCTGATTATTCTAATATGAAATCATGTACTAGTTGCACTAAACTGATTAAACCTATCTGCTATTTGAATTTGTTTATTATCACATATAATTTTTGTTGTGATCAATTTTAATAGGTACCTTATTTTGTCATTGTAGTAAATTTCATTTATATACTTAGACTATTTTTAGTTTCTCCCTTTCCTTTAAACTTCCAAGGTTTTGATCTCTTTGGATACTTTTTCCTGACTCTGTGTTAGCATTTCTGGTCACAGTTGAATGGCATCAACAATGATTTTGTTTTTCAATCTAGAAGCATTTTTCAAATTACATATGAACATGAGTCATTCTAGAATTTACCTTCTCTTTCATATCTCCCATTAAATTGTTATCTAAGCAAATTTACTACAAGCTATCTTTAGAATCTGTTTCCTGTTCTTTCCCATGACCATTGACTCCTGGTACGTTTTAACTGCCACATTGCTGACTCTTCTACCTGAGATCTTTCCCTGACAATCCAAAAATCCATCATTCAGACCATTCAACTATGATCCTTAACTATAAACTTGATTGAAACATTCTGTTTCTAAAATCCTGTAGTGATTGCCACGGCTTTTTAGGATAAGGTCTTTTATTTAGCATGTTCTCCCAAACTCTTTCTCCCCTCCCTCTTACTGCTTTCACGTGTAGACCAACCATGGACACGTTAGTGTCTTTAGATAGCCCATGTTACATTTTCACAGCCTTGAGCCATTTTCTATTCCTTCTGTTCCAAGTCCTCCTCCTTTGCTTGTCCATCTGACTCCTGCTCATTCTTTAATAGTTTCAAATGTGCTTGATCAGCACCTTCCTGGAAAACAACAAACAAACAAACAAGCAAGAGCTAACTATCCTCTGTGACTGTCAATATACTTGATTGATACACACATTTATCATCTATTAGGAAACATAGTTTTATGTTTTGCTCTAACAAGTTATTTGGAAAGTGCTTTTTAGTGTGGGACTTTTCTCCTAAATACTGTCTGCCTCATAAGAGATAAAGTCTTCCTCTTGACGGTTAACCCATTCTCACTTAATTCAATTCATTTTTCCTCTTTAAAAGTATTTAATATCGCATAAGACCAATCACCCAACCATTCCACCTATTTTTCCAGATAGTTCCATGGAATGAAGGGTGCACTTTTTTTTTCACAGGGATTATAATAGTATTGTCAGTGCACAACCTGAATTGTAAACCAGAGGGTTTTGGATCTCTCACCTTACTCTAGGTTGTTTGGGCACCCAGTCATAGGCAGTGATGCTGAGGGTGGTGAGTCTCCCTTGACAGATGGGACTTACATAGGGCAGGGCAAGCAGAATGTGGAGGAATTGGTGTGCTTAATTGAGGCCAAATAAGTAAAAGAAACAAAGCCCTATCCCTGTTTCTTGATAATCTAGGACAGCAGACTCTCCAAGGTAAGTCACTTAAGCACTCAGAGGAGGAATAATCAGGACACTGAGGAAAGAGCCTCAGTCATTCACTTCATCATTGTAAGAGTCAGGAAATCAGAACCCTGTCTGAGGTCAGAAGAGGAATGAAGCCTTGGAAGTCTTCATTGCAAAATGTAACAATGCCAATTAAAATATAAGGAGATGTATTCTTTGAACTAGAAAGCCCATCCACTTAAGAAGAGTTTCAAACTCACCATGGGAGATGGGTCCTAGCTTGTGGGAACCTTGGCAGATCATCAGGGTCTCAGCAAGTTCTAGTTCTAGCATGCTTTTGTAGTTCCCATGTGTAAACAACAAACTCTAGGTTTTAACCTATGAAAGGATATGACAGAAAGTGCTTTAATCACTAAATGTTCACAGTGCTGTCTCTAGAGTGTTCTACATACCTAGTTTAGAGCATTTTAGAGACTGCTGGTTGTTCAAATAGCCCTTGGACATTATTCATCTTTAAGTCTGAGAATGTGGTTAATTTTAAGTTGCTACCAAGCAAAGAAGATAGTAAAAAATACTGCTTGGTTTGTCTTCAGGCTACAAGAAAAATTGGCACTGATGGTTGCAATTTGATTGGTGTGGTAAGTGCTATATGACCTTTCCTGCTGGAGACATGAACAAATGTTTTTTATACCAAAAAGGGAACCAATGACAGACCAAAGTAACACTCCCACCAAAGTCTAACTTGGCAAGCCAATGGGTTTACTTAAGTTACTTACGGGAATATGAGTGAGAGATAACTTATAAGAATATGAGCAACTCAAAGACAGATACACCAATGAAAACTCACTCTAGCCTGAGTAATGCCTCACAAAAGCTGTTTTCTTAGGGATTCTTGCATGACTTTCAGGAAGTCTAACAGGTCAGAGAGCATACTCTCTCCAGAAATTCTTACTTTTTAGACCATCCTTATGGGAGAGGGTGTGGTTTGTGAATGTTGTAAATTTCATGAACTTCCTAAGACTTGTAAGTTGTTTACTTCAAAAATTTGTTTCATTTGCTCCCTTAAGCTTCCTTCCAGGTTGAAATGTTTAAACCCAGAAGTTTTTGACTCTTAAAGAGGATGTTCCAGAATGGAATGGAATGTTTCCATTTGGAGGAAATTGTAACACAATATTCCACCCCTTCCTCAGGTTCTTACATTTTTTTTCTGCCACTCTTTCACAAATTTTGAAGAGGAAGATATAGATGTCTGGTTATTTTCCACCATCAAAGGCTGAATACTTGGCTACCAGGCCACAGCAACAGTAACTTACAAGAACTTGAACAGTTAACGAGTCTTTGAAGGACATCTCCCATTGCAAAAAAAAAAAAAAGAAGAAGTTTCCTTCCATAACCAGTTGAGACTGACAGCACAGTGATTTATGGGAATAAGCACAGATGTTTAGAAGGCAATTTGACAGGCAAATCACACTCATTCAACAAAACAGTACAATAGTCTCCCCACTGATAACTATCACTTCTCCAACCACGGGCTTTTCCTCTGGATTACAGTACCAGCTGTGAGTTTCCTATGACGGGGAAGAGTTTAAAATTCACAGGACAGCAGTTTGTTGCACACACAACAATCATATCACTATTGCATTAATGCAGATAATGCCTGGCATGTTGTTCCTGTAGAATGTGGTTCACACTTTAGAACAACTGTTGGTAACAATTCTCTCTGTAAGTCCACATGGTGCTTCCTGAAACTATAAAAGCCTGCCAGCAGGCACAGAAGTCCCAGGTTAGACCCAGTTGGTTTTCTCCATGTCCTTCAACTAGTGTGTGGTGTCTTCAGTAATAGGGACTTAACAATCTAGATCTGGCATGTAATCAACATCGGTGGCAAGAGTTTTCCCAGTTTGCAGGGTCCTTGCAAGTATGGGGTCCTTGCCACTAATTCTTGGAGAGTTAGCCTACCCCTGTCAACAGGATCACACAGCATGTTCTCAGAAAGCCCTTTCCTATGCACACAGTTAAATTCCTAGAGATTTGTCTTTACTGTTCTTTCAGATTTTTACAAATCGGTTACACACTCAAAGTTAGCATTATGTAATGAAACCTTTTTTATGGAATATGGGCAGGATCCCAGAAGACCCACTCTCATCCATTCCAAGTAAGTGTTAGTTGGTTTTAAGTAGCTAAGGGAATGCTGAAAAAGAAGTATTAGTGAAGTCTAATACGGTACAAAAAAATTCTCACCACCTATTGGTTGTCTTATCAAAAGAGCAATATCAGATACAGCATGATGCATCAGGGACACTGCCTTATTTATATTTCCACAATCCACATGCATTTCCTATGAGTCATCTAGTTTCCTCATTTTGGGGTGCTGCTGCTGTCACAGGGCTATTATGCATCTCCCTACCCTTGATGGTTCCAGGGAGGATGGATTGCAATACTTAGTTTGGCTCAGGCCTCCAAGCATTTAGGCTGCTGTATCTGTTGCTATAGCCAGCTTCTTGGTTCTTAGAGTGCCACCCTGCACTGAGGCCCTTGTCTTTCAATCAGCCTCACGTGCCTGCTGGACAAACCTGGGCTTGGGTGAACCCTCCTACTGCGTTATACTTTATATCAGATACTATGGGGGAGTTATCGCCCACCTTTGGTCAAGATTAATCTTTTTTATCTGCATCATTTTGTCGTTTACATGTGTTATTCATTGTTGCTCAGAATTTAAAGCCTCATACTCACCAGAATAGTATTTAGCTTTCTGCTACTTTTTTTTTTCCTAGCTGCTCTGGCTCAACACAGATCTTGCCACATTCACCTTTAAGTGGGCTGGAAAGATTCTGTGTTTCTGATTTGCTCTTCTTGCAAGATTATTTTACCACTTTATGGATCTGATTTGCATGCTGGATCCAATACATGTGTTAATCCAAGTCATTCAGATCAAACAAAGTCTCACCAGTCTCACAGAGATCATGCCATGTTAAGAGCTCGGCAAGCCTGCTGAAACCGATAGTTGCATGGTCCTTGTTGATTCAGCCTCTTTATTAACTCTCCTGTGAACACAATTATGTCTGCCTCAGTGACCTGTCCATGAAACATTGTCTGTCTTATGTATGCTTCTATCCATTTTATCTGCCCTTCTTCTGTTGTCTTTCAGTTCCTAATATTCGTAGGGAACCCCAGCAGTTGATAGCCAGCTGCTCCAAGAGACAGACTTGTATGAGGCAGTCCACCGGGAACTGACTTCCTTGTTAGTTTCGCAGCATATCCAGCCTTTGTCTAAAGGAGGAGTGGATAAATTCTATTTCTCAGTTTTTCTGTGTCCACAGCATTCACTCTGACCCCCTCTGTCCTTTTTCCTACAGCCTCACAAGCCAGGCTGAGCGTGGTCATTTATTATCTTAAAAGTCTTTCCTAACTCAAGCAGTTTAGAAGCAGATTATCATGCCTGACTATTATGGTTCTTGCACTGGACCATTATGAAGGTTCTCACCTGCATCTTGAATTACAGATTTTAATTCCTGTCTGTTCATGTTTGAGCCTGAGATGCGTTTTCTGTCATCTTTACCTCACTCTTCTTCACTATACAGCGACTCTCACATGTTCCATCTTTATGGATTCCAGGAAGTTCTTCCTAACAAAGATCTCATTTTACTCTTTTCCTTTGAGCTTCCCTGCTATAGAAAAGTGGTAAGCTAACATCTCCATCTCTTTCTCTATTTTATCTCATTGAACTGCCAAATAAGAGGCTAACATGATCACTAGATGCATGTCTCTTTACCGTTGTAAGTCTCCCTTTGATTAAGAAGTTATTTCCAGGCAGCCATTCTGGTTTCAGTTTCATCTATTAGGTTTAGCAATATCTATGCAATGGCTGCAACAGCTTCCTGACAGTCTACTCCTGTACTTAAGACTTCCAGAGTGGGAAATGCATTTTCTAATCCTTCAGTAGTTCCCAGATTATCCCCATCATCACACAACATATCACCCACTAACTAGTTGAACCATTCCATACCACACAGAAGTAGAACACCATCTGGGGATTTCCCATAAGGGTGTACCATTCTTAGACAGTTCAGCCTTGGTTATATATCCTATCTCTCATCTCAGGGAACACGCAACCACCACTGCAGCAAGGAGGTATACCATCCTATAGCACATAGAGAAAGGTAGCTGCATTGGGATTGCTCCCAAGACACTTCACCCTCACACTGATCAATTGCAGTTGCATGTTTCAGGGACTATACAACTACTACTCCCTAATTCATCTTTGGTTCTTTCAGTCTCTGCTCAGATGTCAATTATGCTGTATGACTTTTGTTAGTGAGATGTGAACAAATGACTTTTTACATCAGATAAGCCACCAATAACATACCAAAGTAATGATTCTACCATGTTTTATTTAGTGAGCCAATGAGGGTATTGGAGTTACAGGAGTATAGGTGAGGAGTTACTTACAGGAGGATGGACTACTCAAAGGCAGCTGTATCACCAAAAAGCTGACCCCAAATTGGGTAATGCACTCCTGAAGCTCCATTCATCACATATAGCAGGTCAACAAGTCAGAGAGTCTTATGTCCCTAGCAGTCTGTACTGCTCATATAACCTTGTTGAGAGAGCACTGTGATTCTTGTAAATTTCAGGAAATTTCTGAGACTTGTGAGCTGTTTACTTCCTGAGCCTTGTTTCATTTATAACTTGACCTTTTCTTTTAATTTTTATTTTTTGAATTTCTCATACATGAGTACTGCTTTCTCTCCCCCTCTCCGGCTCCTTCTATGTCCCTTCTCATTTCTTTAAAATCCATGATCACTTCTAAAAGTATCACTGTTATATACACACACATGTAACCTAAGGGGTTCATTTAGTGTTTCTCACATACATTTGTGTTTGGGTTGACCACTTGTGATTGGATAACCTATCACGGCATTCATCCATGGAAAATGGAGTCTCCTTCTCTCAGAAGCCATTAATTTCCTGTGGCTTTTCATCGAGGGTTGAGGCATTGTGAAATCCCCAACTTTGACACGTTTAATATGCTACCCTATTCAATATAGCAAGAAAATGGAAAAACCTAATGCCCTTCAACTGATGAATGTGCAAAGTAAACGTGGCACATATGCACAATGAAATTTCATTCACCTGTAAAGAAACATGAAATCATGAAATTTTCAGGTAGCAGATGGAGCTGGAAAATATTACATTGTGTCATGTAACCCAGACCCAGAAAGCCAAATGCAACATGGTCTTCCTTGTTCGTTGGTTCTAGCCATGAATCTAATTGTGAGTATATAACCTGTAGTAACTCCAGAAACCAGGAGTTTGGAAAAGAACCAGGAGAGGACGAAAGGACCTCTATAGAGGGGGTTCGTGCGACCCAAGGCTGCCACAACGGAAATGGGAAAATGGGTAAATCTCAGCATCCCTCTCTTTTTGCCCAGGATCACTGTGAGACCCTGGATTTTTAAAACTAAGATAGAGTTTTCCAAAAGTAAAACATTTTAAATGTGTCTAATGCATGCCGCCTATTAATCAATATGCTTTGCATCCATCAGCATTGGGATGACTGTGGGTAATTTTTCGGATTAAATTGTCTAGCTATGTTACAAATGAAAAATTGAGCTGTATATGAATTTCAACATTTCAGATAAGAATTTAAAAACTATTAATATTAAAGACTGAATTGGTTTTTCATTTTTTAAGTAGGAAGAACTACATTGTTTTGTCACATAGACACTCAAAACTGTAGGCAACCAAAAAAAAAATACAGAGAAAATATTTTTGTCAGACTTTTGTGAGACAGTAATATCAAAATGGCTACCACTTTACGGGTGTTGTAAAACTTGAACTATTTGTAAGCTATTAAAAATTTGAAGTGTATGTGGACTACTTAGCATTTAAGGTAACTATTTTTGTGTCTCCTTTTAAATTTGGGTCCCACACAACCCAGGACTGTCCCTGAATTAGAGGCATTTGGTAAGAAGTTTGCATTTTGTTATCCACCTTGCTTTTCAATACGGTGCCTCTAACTTCCCACTGCTCACAACTATCACAAAGAGAGACTCAAGAGAACGTATGCTTTAGTTACTTTTCTCATGGATGTGACAAAAGTCACCAATAGAAACCGACTGAAGGAAGGGTTTATTTTGGCTCACAGCTTGAGGGAACAATCCACCAGGCAAGGGAGCCGAGTCAATTCAAGGCACCTGGTCACATCATGTCAGGAAGCAGATAGCCACGGATGTTGGTGCTCAACTTGCTCTCTCCTTTTTATTCAGCTCTAGCTCCCAGGCTGTTGAGTCCTGCCACCCATATTTAGAGTGGATCTTGGTTCCTTAATTAAACCTATCTGGTATCACCTTCATAGCTACACTCAGAGGTATTTTCTAAATCCAGCCGAGTTAACAATGAAGATTGACCACCATAGTTTCAGTGGCATATGCTAGTAGGCGCCCTGTAATTGGCTGTAGATTTGCAAATGACAGGAAACATTCTTTGTCACCTGTGTGTATTTAGCACAGAAGCCAAATCTGGCTAAGGATGACTCTATCTACATGCTAATTCACTTAATACAAAACCATTTTATGGGCTTTGAAAGGAAAATTTCATCATTTCTTTGGTTATTAGTACATTGTGAGAATTACTCTTAAAATAAACAGAATGTTGATTCTCAGGTTCCTCAGAGGATATGATTTGAATACTTTATTTTTCTTTTATCGCCTTGCTTCCTGAGCCTCTTCAAAATGTCCTCTTTCCTCTATTTCATATTGTTTTAAAACCTTTTTTTTTTTTTTTGTTTTTTGGCTTATACATATAGAAACAGATTTCGGTGTGCTTTATTGCTCTGAATTCTAATTTGATTCATTGCTTTTCTTTACTTCCAAACTGTGGATTCCTACTTTTACCTTTCCCTTTTTCCCTTATGACTTCTGGGGGTCATGGTATTGTTTCCCATGGTCCTCTCTGAAGTGATGATGTCGTTGTGGGAAGCAATAAGGTTTTGCTGTAATTTGCCAAAGATGTTTGGCGGCTGCTGAGCAGTCACCTATATTATTGCTAATGTTACCAATAAAATTTAGATTGTTACATAAATTGAAGGGCCCTTTCTATGATTAGAGAGAATCTGGAAACAGTTAGGGAGATTGCTTTGCATAGTGCCAGATTTTAAAAGCTTTGTGATGTTGGTTTTTTTTTTTTTTTTTCCTCACTCTTTATAGAATTTCCTGATGATGGCATCTGCAGGAATGGTTCCTCTCCTTGCCTGCCTGAAACACATATTGTGCTATTTTTAATGTCTCATGCAGCCAGTGAAAGGGCTGGACGTTTAAAGACCTCCAATTATTCACATTGCACATGTACTTGATGCTCTACTGGGTGGCATTTGGACGTAGACTTCCTAAAGGTCCTTGGCTTTGAGGGTGCTATTTATTCTTAGGGGATTATTTAGGAATTTTAAGATTAAGGAGACATTTCTTTATTTGTTTTTGGAATACCAAGTTAGACTTTGTCACCTATATATGAGACTGACAGGCAAGGATGTTAATTTTGTATCTTTCAGTTGTGAACAAGAGTGAATAAAGTTACCATTCACAATAGAAATTGATAGTCAAAAATGATGAAGTGACTTTATTTTTATTGTTTATTATTTAAACATTTGTAATTTAAATATAATTAGGTATGTAGAGATTGTGAGATCTTAGCAACTTCTCTTTAAAATAGCACACATGAGAACAGGGATATATGAAAGCATATTTTTTAAAAATGTGAATTATCTATAAAACAGTAAAATTCTCCTGTGTCTTGCATATGTAAAAAGATTCCAAAGAATATGTCGGTCAGAGTTATGCACATCGACCTGGAAACTTGGAAACAGTTAAGTCATTAAAGAAAATGTTTGCAATGCCAGTCAAGCATTGTCTAACATGTGGGGGCCTCAACCAACAGAGTAGGGTCTCTTTAGGCTTGCACGGCTTTAATTAGTGATGAAAGAATTATGGTCTATTGGCTAATAAGATTTTCCACCTCATTAGTAAGAGTACTTCCGTTGTGAAGTTGATTTAGTCAATCAAATTCTATTGTGTGTTTAATGCATCTAAATAATTTCATCTAGCTTGTTTCTCAACTCAGTAAACACATAAAAGCAAAGTGAATTTACATCTTAAGTAGAGATAAATTGGAAAATTGCATAATCAAAATTATGCTAACAGCTTTGTTGAGTCACTTTTAAATTACCAAGAATGATCTTTTTGTAGCTCAAAATCTAATAATGTTTTTTCCCTTCCATCTTTTCTCTCTCCTTCACTCATATGCTTCTTTTCTGATTAAAATCTAAGATTTCTTTTAAAGTTAGGGATGAAGCACAGTGGGTACACAGAGAATGAATGACATCTATAGTATGTTATAGTGTCAGTGTGTAGAAGTTTGGTTCCTATGCTGTTCTGAAATCATATTAGTAATGTATTCCTAAAAATGTAATTACCAAAACTTACAGGGCATAAAAATTGAGTTACAACTTACCACATTCTGAGAATGGAGCGTGGTATGTAAGTGCTGTTTAAGGGTTAGCCATCAAAACAATAACCCACTTAGGACTGAGATTCTAGAATCCAGTGAGGAGTAAGCGCCTTGATCAGTTACTTGATCCCTCAGTAACATGATTAGTCTTTTGAAGTCAATGCACTTATATTTTCTTCCAAAGAATGAGTTTTTCTCCCAACTAGATCTAATCAGTTGAGTTTCCTTTCTGAAGTCAAGAACCACATTTTAAACCCTAGTAAATGTTCTTGGGAATGAAATAAGCATTTTGAGGTATTTGGGGAAGATCTTGCTAATGTTTATTAGTTATATGCTGTAAAGGACCATTTAGATTTCTACATATCAAGCATGAGCCAGACAATGTTTTATTGTAGTTTCTGCATCAGTTACTTTTGCATACTGGTGAGCAAATTGCCTAAAGGAGCAAGATCTTAATTTACTCACAGTTTCAGAGGGCTGAGTCTTTAATTGCTTGTCCTCAAGAGCTTGGTTTGAACATGATGGTGATGGAGAACTTCTTCCTGTTTAGAGGATAGGAAGGAGAGAGAGAGAAGTGAGGGAAGCATTGAGGGAGAGGAGTGGGGGACGTAAGTAGAGATGGTGGTAGGGGAAGGATGGGTAAGGGTGGAGAGAAGGTGTGGTGGAGACAGGAGAAAGACATAAAGAAGAGTACGTATGAAGAAGGGACAGCGAACCAGGGAATTCCTTCGAAGGCATGTCCCCAGTGGCCGACTTTCTCGGGATAGGCTCCATCTCCACAAGTTCCTCTGCAGCCCTACCAGCCGAGGACTAGACACCCAGTACAAGAGCCTGTGGGGGATGGTTGATATTCAGACTATAAGTTTCCTTCCAGGTGAAAGTTGAGGAGTAGACAGAGCAGGTCAGGGCACATGAATATCTGCTTTTCTTGGTTATTATAAATGACCACTTATTTTAGTAGTTTGCATTACTTTAACTCATAGTCTTATCTCTCTTTTTTTATCCATTCACTATAAATAGTTAGTAGGAGCTTGTACCCAATTATTCAGTGAGGAATTCCTTCGCTAAATGATTTCGCATTATTTGTGCCTATTTTACATAAGGTATTTACATACATTTAAAATAAAAAAGTTAAGTTTGGTTATGCAAAGCATGGCTGTAGAGAAGAGATATCATCTGTAAATTATTCTTAAACTTCCCTTTCTGTCTCTATTCTGCATATACTTTCAGAGACTTTAAAGTTTCCTCTGAAGTCAAACATGGGCTCCAGGTTAGTAATTCCAAATAGACATTCCATGGCCTTTCATGTGTTTCTGTGCTTTGTGTGTGTGTGTGTGTGTGTGTGTGTGTGTGTGTGTGTGTGTGTAGATGAACAAAGAAGGTGAAATTGAATGAGCCTGGGAAAATAATCTGTAGTTTCAACAATCCTCAAGTATCCTCCCTAAGTGTTCTTTTATCACTTAGAGAGACCCTTAATATTTATTTATTTAGATCATGTATTATTAATAGAGAGCCTGGATTTCCTCCTGCTTGTAGAATATACAGTAATGACAGCCTAATTGCTGTATATATATGTGCATATATACATATACATATATATATATGTTGTATATGTTGTATAAATGTACAAGCAAATACACACACATATCTGTCTGTGTGACTATTAGTGTATTTGATTATGTATTTGAAAATCATATTTCTTTTAAAAAAAAAGTAAGAGTGAAAATGAGATGGCCGAAGTCTGAAATTTGCCTATTCTAAACAGAATGATTTAATAGCAGAAGAATATGACAAAGTCAATCTTCTGTATTCCATCATTTTTAATAAACTGTATTTTCGGGCAAGCTAAGTTTCCTTTATCATCTCTAAGTTGCTAAAACTGTGACACAAGAATTTTATGAAGATAAATACATTGTGATACTTTAAAATAACTAGTGAGAATGACTTCAGTCTTCAAGCATGTCTGAAGTGTACTTCTGTTTTGTCAGCTGCTGCGCGTTAATGTGGTTTCGTCATGCAGAAAGTACGGCAACTTTACATACGATTTAGGTGTCCGTTGAGTTGAAGTCATCTCGAGTCCCCACTGAGCCCGCATTTCTTAAAACAGGAAAGAGCTTTGTTGAGATGTAATTCTAGCGTCGTGAAGTTCACCCAGGTGAAGTACACATCCTGAGGGCTTGTATGATCAGAGTCTACAACCGCCATCACGGTGTTTTCAATGCCTCTCTGTTCTTCATGTCTGTCGCTGTGATAAAATACCCTGACGTGAAGCAACTCTGGGAAGAAAGTCAAAGTGTCAGGTACTTAAAACAGTGCTACCACATCCGCAATCAACGGCAGAGAGAACAGTTTGCATGCATGCTCACCTAGTAGTTCACTTTCTCCACTCTTGCACAGTGCAGGACCCAAGCTCAGGGACTAGCGCTGCCCACAGTTGGCTGGGGTTCCCACCCCATCAATTAATGTAGTCAAGACAATCATTTGCCCCATAGACATGCCCACAGGTTAAGCTGATCTACACAATCAATCCCTAACGGAGACATTCTTTCCAGGTGATGCTGAATTTTGTCAAGTTGACAATTAGAACTAAGCATTGCACCTTTTGAACTAACAATCCCTTCTAACCCATGTGATGAACTGAGTGAAAGTTTAGTTGCATCATGAAACTTTTCTCCCCTCCACCTGTGAGTGTGTGTGCCATGTGTGCACTTGCTCAGAAGTAATTTCTCTTTTATCATATGAGTTCCAGGGAGCCAATGTAAGTAAACAGCCTTAGTAACAGGTGCTTCTATGTGCTGAGCCATGTCTCCAGTCCAGGAAATCTTTTTGATTTTTTAAATCTTATAGTTCATGAAGTATTTATTTTGCCTAGCACCATTTGCATCATGGCATTAACATCATGGCACTCATTATTGGTAAAGCTCATTGTAAATTTTCCCAATATGAATGGGAACTCAATACACAAGGGGTAACACAACAAGGTATTATCTGTAAAAGATTATCTCAAAAGGCTTCAAGATATCTTTGATGGACTTACTAATGTCTTAAACTGTGACACTGGATCCTTTCTGCACTCTTAGAGACACATCCTTAGAAATAGGCACAAATTAACCCAACTCTGAGCAGCATTGTATAAAGTGAGAGCATTGACATTCATCTACAGTGATCTCCTTAGTATGCGTCTGGATATTCATGAGGACATCAGAAGGGCATTAGCTTTCTATGGACACATGTTCACTGAGGATAGATCATAACCTAAAAGTTTTCTAGAGTCATAACAAAAGGAACCTTACTCCAAAGTTCAGTTACTCATTCATGTCTAAAGGGTATGTTCAGAGGATGACACGCACACCTTTTCCCTAAGCTCCCGGTGGAGGGGAATACAAGCAGAACTCACTAGCTGTACATTTTAGTACATGACCTCAGTCCCTCTAACTGTACTTTAGGCCCCTCTTTCTGATCGCCTCCTTGACACATATGGTTTTCATATGGATAAGCATTAGTGACTTCTAAGAAAATTCTGAATCATGAGCTCCATGTTATACTATAAGGCAATGATGAACTTGAACTCATATCAAAGAACTCTCCTGGCCATCCAGAAAAAAACATATCTCTCTTAGCCAGGCCAGAGGCGAGCCAGTGAATTCCTCCAGCTCTGTACTACAGAATTTTAACAAAATTGTCTTAGAATGTAGCAAGTCTTCCTTACACTAAACACAATATTGATGCAAAGATTTTAGTATTTTTAGATACTAAATTCTAAATTAAATACTAAATAGTTTACTGTTAACATGTGATCAAAATATACACAAATTAAATCATTATATCCTGCATGCCATTCGTTTTAAAACACCTGCTCTGATTTTTAGTTTTCACTAGCTGTTTTTTTTTTAATTCCTTCTTCTGTGATTTACTCTTAAGAACTACTGTTTTTAAACATAATAGGGCAAGAAAGGCAAGAACATTGGGACCAAAAGGCACACATTGCTTTGTGGCTAATTGTGTGACTTAGGAACTTTGCCATGAGTGACTCGTCCTTATTCATCTGTAAAGTAGAGACAACTGTACATGGAAGTTATGTCCATGGGCTTTTGTGAAAGGCAGTGGAAAGCTCTTGAGGGCATTTGCATGTAATAAGCACTGCAGATACACCTGCTGCTAAGTAGGGTTATTTCACAACGTGTCTCCAAGGAATTGCCTAGGTCAGATTGACTGGTGTGCATGTCTGTTGAGGATCGTGTTGATTTTATTGATGCAGGAGAGCCCAGCCCACCGTGGACAGCAGCAGTTCTAGGCAAATGGTTCTTGGCTGTATAAGAAATCAAGCTAAGCATGAGACTGAAGAGAGTGGGCCAGCAAGCAGCATTGCTCCATGGAAACCTCCATGGCTTCTACCGTTGAGTTCCTACTCTGACTTCGTTCCATAATAGACTGAGACCGGAAGTAGAAGCCTAATAAATCCTTTCCTCCAAAATGTTGCCTCTTGTCAATGTTTTATCATGGTGTCAAAAATCAAACTAAAACCCGTTTCTAACAAAACTCCTCAAGTTCTGCTCATTAATGTGTGCATGAAAATTCACTTTCATTCCTGCTTTTTATTTCTTCACACATAGCAACACAGGCTGCTTTCAAACATTAGTGCTTTATCCAAGAATTAAATAAATGTGTGAACCTTAGTCCTGAGTATTGATCATTGTGTAGGCTGTAAAATCTTTGAACTGTAAAACATCTTTATGAACATAAGGAGTTTAAATAAAAATGTAGCTTGTTGAGCCAGAATGAGTCTGGTTAGATTAAAACAATACAAGGGCTCACTTCGTATTTGATTTTCCTCATCTATCAAATTAAGGAGCTGGTTGGTCTGTCTCCAAGATCCATTGTACATATAAATTGCTAGGAATAGCTGGGGAACAACTTTTACATTAAAACCTTTAAAGTGCTATCAATGGTTCCCCAGTGGCTTGAAAAAGTACTGTGTTGATAGCAATGCACAATCCAAAGGCTCTCACTTTATTCTAGTTTTATTTCTTTTGTCATTGTAATAGATCACTCCCAACCTCATGAGAATGTTCCCCACAGTCGGGCAATTAGTAATGTTTTTCCTTTATATCTGGCAACCTGAGAAGCCAGAAACCTCAGGGCGCATTCTGTAGCTCGCATTGATATATTTTTGTTCACATGTTGATAGTATCTGTATTTCCTCATAAAATGAGTTGCATGTGTTTTCAATTAGATTTTTCTTAAGAGTGGATAACAGAGTGATTGGAAGCTTCTGATAGAGTCTGCAGTGTGTCTTTTCCAACAAGGATTGTTATGATATAGGATAATCTCTTTGTGAAAGCCCTACAAACATTGTGTTGATGAATTGGATATGATAGGAAATGTGTCTAACACCTGCTTATGTCCTACAGCATCTGAACGCCCTTGACCTAGGAGCATGCATCTGCTTTAGGAAAGCCGTCATTTTCCTAAGAATGCTTAGGACTTGGAGAAGTTTCCAGTAACGTATAATGTCACTACGCTGTTTTTGAGGATAGACGTATTTGTGGAAGCACACAGAGATAAACTGTTAACTCACCTGAGGGTATGCAGAAAAACGATTCCACTGCTGTTTCCACTTAATGGAATTACTTCATCGTTAGTCTTGAGATGCTGTGAATTTCTTTTTGTTTGTACTCTTTAAAAAAAATAAAACAAACCAAACACTTCTTAAAATTAGGGTATAAAACGAAGGGTTTTGTTCTGACACTGCCTCAGAGTCACTGTCCTGACACCATCTCTGGTCCCTCCTCTCTTCTCACTGGTCTCTCCTCCTCAGTGGTCCTACTTCTGCTGAAATGTCTATGTGAATATACCTTAACTCTGATCTTGGAGAGGAGAGCAAACATCGCTCGCTTGTCTGTCATTCCCCCGCTACACTCTCTTGCTTTGCCTTCCCATTAGCGGCACTCCTCCCACCCAAATAGTCTGTGTTTTACTTTCATGTCATGGACTTTTTCTTTGAAAATCTACATTCTATGAAAAAAAAATGTATTACTTAATTTTCAGAACCTGGCTTATCTTACTTGGTATAAAGATCTCCAGTTCCATCCAGTTCCCTGTCAATGTCATAACATCACTTTTTTTTTTTTCCAGCTGGGGAAGATCCAAGTGTGTATAAGTACCACATTGTCTTTATCCGTTCATCTGCTGATTGGTCTATTCGCTTGTTATATACAGCGGTTACGATGAACAGTGCTGCTGTAGTAAACGTGGATGTTGATGTTAGTTCAGGGCAAAGGACAGTTTATTCTTTTGCCTAATTAAATCACTCTAGCCCAGAGCCCTGGAACCCTAGAGGATTTGGAGCCCTTTTATAATCTAGTCTTAATCCTTGAACGGGGAGCCTTCAGACTTTGTACAATCTAGAACGTTTAAACTGCTATCCTGGATCTAGAAGGCTTCAGTCTCAGCCTTCCTAGACCTACTGCTGACTGAGCCACTCTGACTAGCTCCTTCTGTACTCCTACCCTTCTGGTTCAACTCACTCTGTTCTGGGCGTCTTCTGCGAGCTCTGCTGTGTCTCTGCGTCTCTCACTGAGTTCTCCCCCGCTCCACCCTGTCTCTGTAACTTTACTGTGATTCATCCCGGCCTCAGCTTCTGTAACTCCTCTGTAATTGACTCTGTAACATACTCTGTAACTGCTTCTCAACTGACTCTTCGGCATGTTTCTCAACTCTCTTTTCACGGACTCCTCAGTCTGCACCTGTGAACTTGACCTCTTCAATACGTATGTGATTCTCTCTAACGGAGCTGGGAGCCCGCCTTTTCTCGTGAGATTTGGGCATGTCCTCACTCTGCTAACTCTTCCTCTGATTAGTCACTTTGTCTGCCATTCACTCTGACTCATCTCAGATGTCACTTCCTGCTGGGAACCGTATGGCTGTGCAGACGGCTGCTTGACACAATTCCAGCCTCTGGCGCCCCACCTCTGCAGAAGACATCTGGCAACAACTGCTCAATAAGTGGGCTTACTATTCTTTATATGCTGTTCCTTTCTTTTTCTCTCTAAAGCTTCCCTTGTTCCTGTACATGGGACCCAGGCCAATGCCTCCATGGGAGCCTACCCTCTTTGTGGCCTCCGATAAAGGAGGAGGAAGGCCGAATCTAATGGCCCTGAGGTGGAGGCCTTTGTGAGTGTCCTAAGGGCTGTTGCCCCGGGTCAGCCTCGCTAAATGCGAGTCAACTAGGGACAAGATAAAATTGTGTATGAACTGTTCCTTAGGAACTTTTTGGAATTGTATGATGTGACCAAGTTCAGGGACAGGAATTATACTCCTGAGACTGTGTTTCCTGAGGCTGCTGGAGTTTACAGAGCGCCCCAGAAACAAGAAAAATGGATAGTCAAGGGAAAGAGGAATAGATGCTGTTACTGCTAAAGAAATATATGATTGAAGTTTGGATAGATTTAGGGAAGAAGTAGAAGAACTAGAAGAAGCTTAAAATCTATAAATACAAAATTTCTGGCTAGCACCTTTTTGCCCTTCTATCTGTTTGATATTTGCTGAAACCACAAGAAGGGCACCCAGCAAACCGCCAATGACCACTGTGTTAGAGTTTTTCTGAGAAAAAACAAGTTGAAGATTAAGCTGTTACAGTGAGGATTGTTCTTGCTTAGTCTACCAAGTAAGCACGAGAACTTAGAAAAAATATAACTAGGAGATTTTTCTGTGAAGCTTTGAATGTGCTTGACCTTGAAATATTGTTAGATTTGCAATGTATTTTTAGTAAATAAATGACTGGGCTGGCTGATGCTCTGGAGAAGCAGAAGGAAGAAGGAGAAAGAGAGAGGGAGGAGAAAGAGAAAGTGAGAGAGAGACAAAAGTAGAGAATTCTTAAGTTCTGATGCCCTCTTGAAATGACTAGCTACCAGTTTGTACCAGCTTTTGACTCCTGAATCAATTCTTCACACCACTGCCTGGCATCCCTTTCTCAAGATCCTGACCTCAAGCCCAGGCTGGAGGACCCTGGCAACTTCCTGTGTGACACTGACTCCTTCTGAGCTCTGCTTTGTATGTCTGCTTCCACAGTCTGTCCACTGTGTTTTCTAGGGAATGAAGGTGTGGACTACCACTGCTTTCTAAATACTGGGATTAATAGTGTGTCTACATTCCATCCAAATCACACGGGTCTCTGAATGTAGCCCCTGGAATGTAGACCTTAGCTTTCACCCAGGGCTATTCCTCTACAGCTGCAATGAGTATGGGTGTCCAGGAATCCTTGTGATATGCTTATTTAAATTATTTCAGATATATACCTTAGAGTGGGTCATATGGTGGTCAGATCATATGGTGGCTCTATTTTTTAGACATTTTTAAAAAGGAATTCCTGTACTGATGTCCATAGAGGCTACAAACTCCCTAGCAATGTATGCATATTTCTTCATTTTCCTGTATCCTTAACAGATGCGATGACTTGTAGTGGTACTTCCTTCCGAAGCCTTTCCCAATTTTTAATTGAGAATCAGTCATGATCATGCTGGTCTTTCTTGTAAAATATATGTTCTGTTAATTTGCCCAATTTCTTCTCATCTTTTCCCCTTTCAGACTGTGTATCAGATATTATCCACACTGGTTTTTATTACTGCTTAAATGTATTGATTTCTTTCTCAAACACTAAGTCAGCCCTCTGTGTTTTCTGGAACCAATCTTTACAACCCTTTCCATAAAAATGTCAACTCTGATTATTACCTCGCATTTTCTGGAGATGTCAAATATTAGTTATAATTGGCCTGGTCTCTGCCATCATGCGGGAAGATTTAATGAGTAGACCCAGTCATACCTTCATATCCAATCATGACAGATCACTAAAACCTCCTCAGATAGCAGCATCTGCTTCTTTGCAAAGTTGTGTTGGGATATTTGTAATTTCATATGGAAAATTCAGGTTCTTTATAAGGTTAACCTTGAAGGAAATGTATCATTTGATTTATGGAGCGCATGCTCTCTCGAACTCATTCATGATAGCATGACAGCTTTATTTGAAATACACCACTTTCACTCCTCTACTTTGAGTATGTTAGGAATTTTCAAGAGGAGCTTTGTGAAGAAATCCAAAGGTCCCAACCCGGCTTATGACCACACATTTACAAGACACTTCCAATATCATTGCTCTTTTATGTTTTCATTAAGTGCACAGAGTAATTATTTCAGTGTTTTTTTGTGGATTATATATGTGAATGTGTGCGTGTTTATATGGATGCTCACACATATATAATTGCACGTTGCTCACATTTCCTCCCTCATTATCTTCCTGTTTCTCCCGTTTCCCCTCCTCCATGCCCCTTTCCATGCCCCTTCTAGGCTTCTTTCTGCTTCTGAGTCATACGTGCATGAATGTGTGTATATTTCATCTAGAATCTGCATATGAGGAAAATGTGCGACACTTCTTTCTTTCCTTCATTATCCCTTCGTCTCCACCTTTCCATCTGTCTACCCTTCACCACCTGATAGTCCTTATTAAATACATACGTACATACGTACGTACATATATATATATTTACACACACATGCATTAAATATAGCTAGCACATATGGAAACGTGATATTTGTCTTTGGTTTGCCCGATTTTACAAAATGATCATCCAGTTCCATCCATTTTCTTTCAAATGACACAAGTTTATTTGTTTTGACTACTTAATAAAACTTCATTAGGTTTGCATACCATATTTTCTTTCTCCATACATCTGTGCTCCCGGGAACAGCTCTGCAATAGACAGGAATGTAGAGCATCTCTGGTGTGTGCTGCCCGGGATTCTTCAGCTTATCCTTTATCTGAACACTTCCCTAGATGGAGTCACTCCTGTCTCCGGCCGATGTAGTATTCTTATACATTTGTTCATACCCTCCCTGCTACCTAGTATGCGTTTGCCCTTTTGCTTATTTACAGAAATCACTTGTCTTTCATAGACTGTTTTATTTGCCCATGACATTTTTATTGAAACACATAATTGGAGGAAGAAAATAGTGTTTATTTGGGGAGGAACCAACTGATGTAGTTTTAGTGTCAGCTCTGTGGGAGTAGTGTTAAGGTGCTTCTGTGTCTCAACAAGCATTCCTTGTTTCTTCCAGCACTCTCTTATTTAAGAAGAGCGTTGAGCCGGCAGTGGGGATGCTATGTCTGTAACACTATCATTTTGCAAAAAGAAGTAGAAAGATCAGAAGTCACGACAAGCCTTAATTCTACAGTGAGTTCAAGGCCAGCTAGGATGCCTGAGAGATTATCTCAACAAAGGCATACATTTCACCTGTATTTTAGTTTGGTTTTTCAAGACAGGGTTTCTCTGTTGTAACTCTGGCTGTCCTGGAACTCACTCTGTAGACCAGACTGGCCTTGACGTCACAGAGATCCTCCTGCTTCTGCCTCCTGAGTGCTGGGATTACAGGCATTCGCCACCACCGCCTGGCTAATTTTTATCTTTATTGTAATCAATGTCTTTACCGTTAATAAAGAGGCCACCACTAATATTTTATCACACACCATCTGGTTTTAGGTATTTACAAAAATATGTGATATATGCAATGGCAGGAATACATGTGAAAAATAAATGGTATATAGAATCCTCCCCAAAATTCAGTAGATACCAGTGCAGAGAAGAAAAGCTGCTACTAAACATTGAATAAAAACGTGTCTATCAATACAGAGTATCTGGGAGAGAATCTTAGACAGCAGACATTTATTTTTAAAATGAACAGAACCGTCTCATGTTGCTAATCATGCTAATATGTTTTCTCCTTCCCATACTCTTTAGGGGAAAAACAACAAAAAAAATGGAGAGGATGTTTTTTTATATGAAATAAAAACTATGTTCAGTATTTGTTGCTGGATTAGTTTGTAACTACTTGTACTAAAATTTTAAAAAAATGTTAAAAAATTTTTTAATACTTTAATTTTGCTGAGGAGTCAGTTCTGCTTAGTGTCTGGTGCCGAATTATAAGATGATGCTAAAACTTCAAGGGGTATGTCCAACATAGACATGAGATGAATAAACAGGACCATGACTGAGAATTAATTGAATTAAGATTGGTTAATCAGTACTTTTCTAAACATGCACCATTAGTCTAATGGGGGAGTTGTATTTGCTGTAAAATATGAATTGGATATTTGCTGTGTTCACACCTTTTTAGAATTTAATTTTCTAATATCTTTCTAATGACTATTTTTCTATTCACTACTTGAGTTAATTTGAAGCTCAAATATTTTTCTGTTCTTTTTAGATTTATTGTTTCCCATTATTTGGGGTATTTGTTCATTTTGTCAGGAAAAAAAAACTATGTTTTTTGTCACTGCAACTGTTTTTCTAAAAGTCGAGTGGTACAACATATCAAGACTACTTTCATATTATTTAACTGTTAAACCTGGCCACATTGATTTGTCAATCCCTTAAAGTGGGAATGATTTTAAAATTGTGCCTAGAATGAATAAAATTCAGAAGAACCAATGCTTTTTAAAAACAGATTCTCTTCATTTCTCTTCCTATGTAAGTTATTTGTAACGCCTCTTCGGGGTTCACCTCATGGTATGTAACCCTGAAGTTTAATTGTTAATACTAATCCAAGACAGAAAACTTGTAATTGGAACCCAGGTTAAACTAGCATTTTATTGGACACCTACAGCACGCAGAGGTAGGGTAAGGCTTGTCTTTGCTAAGACAGCAGCACAGGGAGACCCAGCCAGGTCCAGAACCGGAAGTGAGGTCACCTACAAATGTCTCAGGCTGCCGTTCACACTTTTCTCTTCCTCTCATAGGTGTTGAAGTGGGTGGAAGAAGCGGTGCAGGCCTCCAAGGTTCACCTCTTATCCACTGATCATTTGGAGCAGGCTGTAAATACTTGGAAAATTCCTTTTGATCCCAGCCTCAAAGAAGTTACTGTGTCCCTGAGTGGCCCTTCTCCCGTGATCGAAATTCGCAATCCTTTCGGTGAGATGAGTCGAACGCTGATTATTAGATACGAAGAGCAGGGAGGGGCACTTTTTGCTCCCTTTGCCAATTAATTCCAGCTTTATAAATAAGTTCAAAGCAATCATAGGTGACCACAGAAAATGTTTGAAAGGAGAATGTTGTTAGCCTTGAGTATTTTTGAATTAACACTAGAGTTAAAATTTCTCATATTTAAGCAACTTACATTCATGAAATTTTTAGTAGTTATGAAAAACATTTAAGTAATATTAAGTTTAATAAACAATAATAAACTTAAATAAATATTTAAATAATAATACTATATTATAGTATTTTTTATATAGCACTATATGTAGTAATGTCATAAATATCATTATTTCAGTACTGGAGGTTCAACCTACGGTCCACACATGCTTGTCTAGTGCTTTACCTCTGAACTGTGTCCTTAGCCCAGTATTTTAATTTGAATATATTTTATAGTAATTGATTTTGTAAAATTTAGCATCTTATGTTAATGTTTTGAAAGAATCACTAAAATGACTCTAAAAATAACTCTCTAACTTTCCCCTGTTATTTTTCTAGAAATGTTGAGTTTTAAAGAACATAGTTGTTAAAAGTCACATTTAGTGGGTGAGGGAGATGGCTCAGTGTGTAGTGTCCTTGCCGTAAAAGTTTGAGGCCTTGGGCTGGAGAGACAGCTCAGTGGTTAAGAGCACCCATTGCAACCACATGGTGGCTCACAACCATCTACAATGGATTCAGATGCCCTCTTCTGGCTTGCAGGTATACATGCAGATGGAGCACTCTAATAAATTAAAAAAAAAAAAATTAAATCTTTAAAAAAAAAAAGTTTGAGGCCTTGTGTTCAAATACTTACAACCTACATAAGAGACCAAGTAAGTAGCAACCCCAGTACTCCTAAAGCATGATGGGGGGCAGACAGGAGAATACCTGGAAACCATATAGATTGGCATAAGCAGAGAGCCCTATTATCAAAATATCAGGGTGAAAGGCCGGGGCTGACACCTGATGTGGCCTTTGAACTCCACTTGTGTGCCTGTGTTCACACGAAGACACATTCATACCCCCCCCACACACACACATAAATAAATACATCAAATTTAGGCTGGCGCTAAAATTCAGAGCCCTTGCCTAATATGATGAAGTTTCTCACTTTAATTCCCAGTGCTGCCAAAATAAATATTCCTTAGTAACAGGATGTTTTAACTTACTTTTTTCTCACTTGGATTCTATGAGGAGATTTTCCTGATTCTACTGCTGATTGCAAATGATGAGACACTAAAAAACAAATCTGAAAATACAGGAATCTGAGTTTTCCTCCTGTTTGTATTAAGCATACCTACTGCTTCTGATGAGATAGGTTTTATTTCTACTGTGGGTTTGGTATTTGCTTTGTACTTTTTCTCTGCTTGTGAATATTTACAAAGGGGAAAGTGGTAACTACATTCTTTATTAGCATCGCAGAAGCAAATAATTCTAATTCTACACTGACCCCCAGAAGGACCTGTATTCTGGTTTGTGTTTTGCCTCTATACAGTCTGTCTCTAGTGACTGCATGTAACATCTTAGTAACGTGGCCATTGTTCTCTTGGCTGGCTGAGAAACAAGATGACAGCTCGTCAATTGTTATCCTTTTTACTATCAAATGCATAACAAATAGGGATCTGTTACTTCCGTTGTGATACCCAGAAGCCTACAATTAAATATATTTTAGATACAAAGTAAACAATATTTTGAGCTATGGACACAGATTTCTGTTAAGTAGTACACATACATACTTCTTAAAAAAATAATCTCTCTACTTATTTGATATCTGATCATACTCTGAGGCTCGTGTATGTTAAATTAGCTGATCTCTTTACCTGGGAGAAAAATTATGCTTTCTGCCTTTGTTTCGTGTTTCAGGGAAGCTGATAAAAAAGGGATCGGGCTTGAGTGAGCTGTTAAATATCCACAACTCTGCCAAAGTGGTGAATGTCAAAGAGCCAGAAGCTGGAATGTGGACGGTGAAGGTACTATTATTTCACAGTCTGTCTGTTATTTTATTTTTAAGTTGGCATGCTTTAGAAGGCATATAAAGTAGCTTATTCATATATTCTTGCAATCATGGAGAGCACTTTAATGAAAGTACATGTGTGGGAGGGCTCGAGCCCACGACCTGAGTCATGCTGTTTTGAAGACCATGAACGCCACTGATGTTCTGGAATAAGGGTTAAAATTCTTGGGCAGTTTTCCTATCATCAGGTCTGTGGGCTGATGGTACCATCCATCTCTTGCTTCCAAAATCAGCTGACGTGGAGCCAGTGTAGAACAATAGTTAGGGCTTTCTGCTCTGGTTGGAACTGCTCTGGGGATGAATAACACTCACCAGCAGGATGGCAGAACTTCTCTATTCCTTGCTGCTCTCCTGTGTCATACGAAGGTGGAAGCTCTTTCCACCACCGAGCTGGGCTGAGACGGAAATGAGCTTGTGCATACGCAGTAGTGCAATCCCTCCTACAAGGCGAGCCTGCTATTTGTTAGATGCAGTTAATAAGAATAGCGTTTCTTTCCTTGAATTATCTAGAGGGCTATACGTCAATATGGAGTAAAGAATGCAACAAACAGTCAAAATCCAGAATACGATAAACCAGAGCTAGGGTTTTGTTGTGGATCGTGTGTGGCTGTGGTGGGCAATCTGAGGGATTGCCAGTGTTTCTCAGACTTCTGACCTCTTTCCAGTTCAAGTATCTGCGTTTTTATGTGTGAGAGGGCTTCCCCTCAAAAGAGGAAAGAGTTGTTCTGCTGAGGCGTTAACACCTCTCAGGAGCAGCTGTCAGACCATTAAGGCATAAACTCCAGATGCGCACCACAGGGGCAGGCTTACCGACGACGTGTGCTTCATTGGTGTGTTTTCCCGTCTCGTTCCCCCACCTCTCAGCGACAGCTTTAGCAATTCCTAAGAAACCCTCAGCTCCAGAATCCTCGGGAGGATACCTGCAACCCTGTTTTTCTCTTTCGTTACCTTGACGACCCTACATAATAAATGGGCTTCATAGGACCACCCCGTTCAAATTACAGAAATTCCGTGAATGCCCTCGCATGTGAGGGCGAGGAACCACAGAAATCCGAGGAGGAATTTCCATGCTTGGCAGATTTTTGATTTTCAAGGAATATGTACATTCATTTTCTCATTTTAAGGAATTACAGTTTACACCATAACCCTCTTCAAGTACCAGAACATTCTTTATTCTCGGAGCTCTAAACCCTGCAGGGATATTAAAAAGTGTAGAATAGATTTGTGGATTAGATGATCTTGGCGATGTAAATGTGATCTGGCAATTTCTAAATGAACGGATCATAAAGGATCACTCCTGTTTTAATAACTCAACTCCTTGAACACAGTAGGTGCACAATATATATCAGATGCCTTGATGGCAACGATGAAGTGTTTTTCTACTATGGTGTTTTGAATAAACAGGGCTAAAATTGAATTTATAGTTATTTTGATCAATGTGCCCAAAATGTGACTCATGCTGAATCTGCTTTTTTTTTTTTTTTTTTAAAAAAAACCTCAGTAGGAAGGACTATGAGATTAGTGGGAAGGACTCTGAGGTTCGTGTCTCTTTATCCCTCAAATGATTTAATTTTAGCGTGACTTAAGCGAGCAGTGCCATAAGTTGGCGGTGGGACACTCTGTTGTTGCTTCCTGAATCACGACAATAAGGGATCCATTGTTGGCTGTGAGCTATGTGCACGTGATACCACTTTATTAGTAGTTTATTCCGGGGCATTTGAACCTGCGTCCAGGTGATTTGGATCGCTACCAGTGGTTTTTCTGCTAGTGAAGCTCTTGCCTAGAGGAATGATACGGCAAAGCTGCAGTTCGTCTTGTGCTCGACATGTCTATTTATTCAGTCATCAGTTTTCAGTGTTTACATTTGGCCATGTTTCACACTACCTGCTTAATGGGAATTAAGCGTATTTAATTGGTAATTAGAACGGAAGAGTTCCAAGGGTTCGCCTGTAAGAGAGTAAGAAGAAGATGACGAGACAGTAAAATCTCTGTTTAGACAAGTGTCTAAGCTCAGTCTCCTATAATTAGGAGGATGCTAAAAAAGACATGACACCTATTATCACATTGCCTGAAAGTCATTCCAGTTCTCACCAAAGAATCTCCACTTCTGGCCAGCACCATTCTTGGTTTACAAGAATTAATGGTAGCAACAATTAAACAAAATATAAGTATTGAAGTGCAACTTACAGATAATAAACTTATTTTATTCTTATATGCAATGCCAAAAGAATGCATCAGCATGATGCAAAATAAGTGGAGTTGCATCTGCTGACATAAATATTGCTACTGACATTGGGTCTCCCTTTTAGACAGCTGGTGAATGACAAACGTTCTACATGTGTGCTTTCTCAAGAAGGGAACTGAGATTAGACAGTGTAATCTGCGTGCTATCGTCTTTGCATTATGCTATCTGGAGAACGTCTGCTCTATCAGACGAATTAATAAATGACTTTTTAAATGTTTCAAATAACAGTTTATTCCAAGTATGAAAAGCATTCTGTTTCGTGACTGTGTGATTTGGCCTCACCACTCTTGTGGTTATCTTGTATCTCTTACGTTTATGCTCTAGTCAAATCCAGTCACTTAATTTTGAGTTGCTCCATTATTCCCTTCCTTTTGCCCCAAGCTTTATTCGTTTCATTTTGTTTTGGTTTGTTTTTTTCAAGTCAGGGTCTTGATATGTAACTCTAGTTACCCTGGAATTCACTAACCTCTAACTCACAGATTCCTGAATGCTAGGATTAAAGGCCCGTGCCACTATACCTGGCTTTTTTTTTCTAGCAGCTCCTCCTCCATATAATACTTTCCTTTCACTCTGGCTTGTAACTATCCCCCAAGATTCAGCTGAAATGCCAACACTTTCACCAAGTCTTGCCAAATGTGTTCCTGTATTAAAATACCATCTTCTCCCTCTGGCTGTCTGTACCTCTCTTAGATTAACTTTTCCTTTATATTTATTTTTGTAGAGATTTTCTTTTCTCTCTAGTTATTGTGATTAGAGTTTTATCACTAGAGAGGCCACAGTGCCCAAACAAGAGCTATATAAATATTATGAATAAAAATTAATGTTTAATGGTGTCTAAGAAAGAGGCAGATTTAGTTAGCGTACAGCTCATGAATTGGGATTGTAGACTTTAATGTACCAGTGATTTCAATGCTAGTGGAGTGGCCCTTTCTTTATTATCGTGCTTTATCACGCAAACACCTTACAGTGGTGCATTTCGGCACTTTTACAAAGACATTGATTCAACTCATTTGTTTAATCATATGATTGACTCAAATGTTTTAACTCACCTCTGAGGCAGGTAAACCATACTAAACAGAAGTAACTGAAAAGAACACCAAATTATATTAAAAACAGGAGAGAAAGCCATTTTATGTCTCCAAGTTTCCATTTATATGGAAACTACAAATCTTGGATCTCTTTTCTGAGAAGCAATACGAGTTTTCTGTCCAGACAGCTGTTGCTAATATATAGCTGTATAGAATATAATCTATCACCACTGAAACTCTCTGGGCCAAGTTTTGTCTCCTTCTACTTCAGGGAAACTCCCTATGACGATATTAAATGATAGATTTAGATAATACAAAATGTTTTTATTAGCCTAGGATTATCAGTGTAATCATTTGCAATTTAACACATCTCCTGGGGGTATGTTTCCATTCAGTAAATTCGGATAAGATGTCCCTAGATATCCCCTAAGTACAGAAGGAAATATTCCATATATATAACTATATGGATATTCTAAAACTAGAAGAAATATTTCTGATAAGATAATTATATCAATTTTTTAGTACATACTAATGCATTTTCTACAAGATAATGTGATTGCCCAAATAAGACATGCACAATGCCAATACCTGTTCAGAAGGGCCTAACCCTTGATGAAGAGCTATAGGGAATTAATGGCTGCAGAGACAGGGGATGTGACCGTCTCCAGGGACCAGCTCCCTAATAGGGCGGTCAGCCATACACACATTCACGGATGGACTCTGCAGGTAGAATTTATATCTACACACACACACAAGTGTATGTGTAACACTGAAGCGGAGAGCATGAATTTGAGCAGGGAGGCATTGGAAGAGTTGGAGGGTGAGAGGGAGGAGTAGAAAAGATATAAACACAGTATTCCTTAATGAAGTTATTTAAAACATTGTAAAGATGTAAGGAGTACGTTTTTCCCTAGCACTTTAATATTTGGAAATTTTACTGAAGTTCAATATCTGTGTGTCTTAACATTTTATGATTTCATTATCAACCCATTGCTTGTATCTTCTGCTGACATCAAAGATGCCTTTATGCAGACAAACCTTGTAAATGATTTCTATGTTTTTAACTGTATAATTGCATAAACTTGACAAACAGGGAAATGTTGTGTATCAAAATCAAAAGCATTGTCATTAGACGAATGTTTTTGTTAAATTTTTGTTTTTTATGAAGAGTGGTATATTTTGCAAAGCACAGTATATTCAACTGGCATGAGCTCGTTGAAGAGTCGTGAGTAAAGCATTCTCAAGTCTACAAAGGACCACATAAAAGAGTCTTCCAATCACCCTCACGTGGTGGCCTTGGAATGTCTGCAGACAACTCCGTTTGTAGCATTAATTTTGTGTTTGGGGCAATGGAATACTTTATCACAAGTTTTTTCCTAGAAAACTACTCAGTTATTTTTGATCTACAAAATTAGAATGATATCTACATGGAGTGTTTTCATTAAAAAGAGATCTGTTCACTTAAGTAAAAATAAACTTGGGTGTGTATAAAAGTGTGTGTGTGTGAGATGTGTGTGTGTGTGTGTGTGTGTGTGTGAGATGTGTGTGTTTACACTGAGTTTATTACTTGCTTAGACTACATTTCTTTCCTTACTAGCATATTCATCGAAAGAGGCAGTAGAATGATATGTAAAGTCAGCTGGCATTATTATGTAGCTATGGCTGACCCAATGCCTATATCACAGCAGTTCTCAAAGAAAAATTTCTGAAAATAATCGTCTTCAATTTAGAAAGAATGGGGTCTAGATGAAGAGCAAATATTTGAAAAGAGGTGATTATCTATTTTAGTTCAAGATCCGTTGTTATACATTATCTTTGTGATATCAGAGGACCCTCAACTTTATAATGTCTGAAGAACATAATGGGTATTTAATGCTGTCATGACTGAATGAGAAACTGAAAAACAGTGTCTAAAGGGTTGTTGATGCATGAGTAGATGAATTAGTTAAACAGCTACTTCTTGTACACACAGACACATATATAGTATACATTTTGTCTTCACTTGAATGCACATATATTTATAATTATTTTGCAGGTTTTGTTTTGACTTTAGCTTTGAATAAATTTGTTATTTTATGAAAGAGTATAACTCTCCAATAGCAGGAATTTAAATCCAGCTCAATTAATTATATTTTAATCCAATTAGTGCTATGAGGAATTCTCAGTGGCTTATTATAAGGAGGTTACGTCTCATTAATATTCATGGTGTTTGACAGACTGCCCTGCTTCATGCAGTCACTTAGAAACCCTAGCCGATGGCTTCTCCACTCTAATTTCTACCTCTGGTATTTTTAGTCACTTTAGAAGAAGAAAAAACAGCAAAATGTACATAGAATGAGTAAAAATCTCTTTAAATTCAGAAATAACACTCTATTTCACTTATAGAACTGTCCAGAACGGGTCCTATGGCCTTCCAGCATGGTGCAGCTGGCTCTTGTGGGGCTAATGGGAAATCAACTAAACACTTACCTTGCCCATTATATTGAGTAACATCAAGTTAGGATCTAGAAATTATTATGTTGGGTGTATTTACCCGCATATTTGAAAATCCAAAAGCACAAAGCTTCTTCTTTGAGAGCACACTCTGACTCTCCTACCGGAAAAGATCCTTAGAATCCTATAGTGACTACCACAGATTTGGAGAGTAACACTGTCTTCCACGCCTCAGAGTCCATGGCTGCCCACAGATTGTTATCTTAAACTTCTCTCTACGGACTTCGGCATTTTAGAAAGAACACTGAAGTTGGAATATGTACTATTTGTGTCTGTTGAGTGACATTCTGTATGTAATGGATGTGTCATGTTGGCACCCCGAAGGGGCTTTAAATGTAGGCAAGTATTTAGGAAGCCGTCACCTTTAAACTAGGCGGATCCATCTGCAATCCGTCTAGGTGGCTACAAGAACTGAGTTTAAATAAGTCCTAGGAGGAGCACTCCAGCACTCCTGGAGCTCTCCATGGTGCTTGCTCTAGTGCCCCTCAGGCTCTTCGTTCCTGGTAAGCTCGCTTGAATTCAGAAATCTAGACTCTGGTCCACTCTGACACCTTACTCCTTAGTTTTGCCTTTTTTTTTTTTCAATGAAAGGCTACCTATTAACAGTTCCAGGATATTGATGTGTTTTTAGCATCAATTATTATCATCTTTATTAAATATTGACCTTGCCTCAGCTATCCTGGGATCCAGTCCAAATAAGTCTGGTGTAGGTGTTGGTGTTGGTGTAAGAGATCCTCAGAGTCTCCCTGAGAGAACCTGAGCAGGAAGCAAATGCTAATCCCTAACAGACAGTGTCATGCTGAGGTGGCTAGACCTAGCCATCGAATTACAGCTGTGTCTCTGAAGTTAGCAAACATTATTCACTTAGGCAAACTTCTTACCAACTTAGTATCTCAAATTCTTTTTCCTTGTACTGAGGACAACTATGTCTCTTTTAGATGATCATAATAACATGGAATAAACCAATAAGTTTAAATAGACTGCGTACATAGGAGCATCCCAGTAAGTGGCATTTGTATTTCATCCTGTGATCTAAATCCAAATCATGTATTATTTTTGTACATGTGCATCAATTTTGTGCTGAACTGTGTTCAGTATTTAGTCCAGCAGCTTCCCTTCAGCTGAATAGGCTAACTCATCTTTCCTTTTCATATTTCTATCACTGTTTTTATTGCACCATATTAAGCATTCCCACCCCTCCATCTCCTTCCCTCAATAGCTCCATGCTTTTCTCACATTTGTATTTCAGCACCAGGTACTTTTGCTAGCATGCTAGCTGAGGGTACCAGACGGTTAAAGTCTGGAAAACCATCAGCTTGTGTGCAGTGATGTTACAGAGGCAAAGAAAACAGGAAAGTGTGTGTGTGTGTGTGTGTGTGTGTGTGTGTGTGTGTATTCCTAAACATATAAATACGAGCTCAGTCCATATAATGTTACTTGTATATATATGATTAAAAAAAAGAGGCCAGAGGCCATGAGGCTGAGAGAGAACAGGAGGAGGATATGTGGGAGAGGTTGGAGGAAGGAGAGGAAAGGGAAAGATTATGTAATTATATTTTAATCAACAATTAACAAAAAAGAAAAAGGAAACATTTTCCAGAATTGAACTTGAGTGTCCTTTGTGGGAGAAAATTTAGTTTTTGAGTTCATCAGTATCTGTTGAACTTCTGCCATTTAACAGCGAACAATGCAGAAGTTCCAAAATGCATGGAGCTTTTAGATCCACTCATTAGCAACTGAATATTTACCTTTAACTGCAGTGTATGCAGTACTTACTGAATTGTACTTTAGTGCAGTCCACGAGACGGGCGTTGCAAAATTTGCATTTCAGAATGGAGAATCGCAACGGAGTTCAGATGGAATATCTCATTCAGAGCTGTGGCTCTGGCGCATAAATTGTGAACGCTCTGTAGACTGCCCCACCTGTAGTGTTCGTTGTCACCAGCTGCTGACTTCTGCTTGTCATTGTACATTTTAGACCTCTAGCAGCGGAAGACATTCTGTTCGCATCACCGGTCTCAGCACTATTGATTTTCGGGCTGGCTTCTCCCGAAAGCCCACACTGGACTTCAGAAAAACAATCAGCAGACCTGTGCAAGGTTAGTATGCACATGGCTCTTAAATTGGTTTTAGAGAAGCTGAGCCTCAGTAGGTGTGTGACTTTGTCGGTCCGCAACGTCCAATCCCATCAGCGAGAACAGTATCTTTCCTCACCATGGTTGTGATTGTTTCTTTGACCCACTTCATATTTTGTAAAGTACAGTCCAAGACCAGTGACACCAGAATGACTCTGAGAGCAAACGAAGCTCAGAGGGCTTCTTAAACACTAAGCCACCTGGGCCCTGCTTTATCTCCTCAATCAGAACTGCGGAAGTTGGGGCCTAGGGACACGTGTTTTAGGTGAGCCCTCCAGTTCACTCTTAGACTTAACTACATTTAGAAAGTACTTAGTGAATTTTTAATATCAATAATCTATAAACTGTTTAGTTGAGATGAGGTGCTTGTATACTGCTGAAAATTAAAGGTCCTATGTGTTATTTTATGTTCAAAGATGATATCATTGCTGATTTTTTTTTTTTTTTTTTGGCACGAGGTTTCTCTATTGTAACTCTCACTGTCTTGGGACCCAGGCTGGCCTTGAACTCACAGAGATCTGCCTGCCTCTGCCTCCCAAGTGTTGGGATTAAAGGCGTGTGCGCCTCCACTGCCCAGCTTAAAGCTGGTTCTCGTTCCTATTTTATTCACCCATTAAGGTTTATTATCTTACAGCTAAAGGAAAAACCTCAGCCACAGTGTGACCTTCAGAATCCTTTTCTGATCATCGCTAACTTATCTTTGGTGCTATAGCTTTCAAAAAGATATATAAAAAAAAATGACCCTTCAAAAGTATTCACGTAGTCAGTTATCACATGCTATTCATAATTCTAATTTTCTCTGTATAAGAACAGTTACGATACTGTAAGATGATTGCATAGGATGTCCCGAGTTTCTGTCTTCATGTAGGAAAAATTCTGCAAGTGGGCCATCAGTTTCAGGGCAGTGTACAGCACTCATCCTTATAGTTTGTATATGCTACTCTAGTGCTGATACTTACTTATTTATTTTATACATTAAATATATATATATATATGTATGTATATATATTTATACAAGTGTGCCACTTGTAAATGATGACGCCTTTCTCTTGTAGGCATTCCTACCTATGTGCTACTGAACACTTCAGGAATCTCCAACCCAGCTAGAGTAGATCGTCTAGAACTTCTGAGTATCTCAGGGGGCTCTCTGAAGGCTATTCCTGTTAAACATTACCCAGATCGAAAACCATACGGCATCTGGAATATTTCCGACTTCATCCCACCAGATGAAGCTTTCTTTCTCAAAGTGACAGGCTATGACAAAGATGGCTATCTCTTCCAGAGAGTGTCCAGTGTCTCCTTTTCCAGCGTTGTCCCAGGTAAGACAGTGTTTCACTCAGCACTGGAATATTGAAAGCTTAAGGGTACTGTCCCATAGGTAAAAATGAATTGTAAAGTTAAAATTAATATCCCCATGCTACTACTCTGTCGCCAGGTTGATGCGCATTTACATGCAGACAGCTTGGCTTTTCTTTACTTTTATTTTTTTATTTTTGTGTATTATGTTTGTTGTTTGGTATTTATTAGAATTTAAAAAAAATATATCAATACATCACTACCTTCCTTCCTTTTCTCTCCTCCAATACCTCCCAGGTTCACCCCTACTATTTCACACGAAGATGGCCTATTATTGTTGTTACACACAGACATGCATAAATATATAAATACAACCTCTGACTCCATTTGTTGTGGCTTTGGTCTATGTATATGGTTTCAGGGCTGACCACTTTGTTTTGTATTTGGAGGCTTATAATTCTCCTCTCAGCAGTAATTAGTTGCCTCTAGTTCTTTATCTAGAAGTGGGATCTAGTAAGATTTCCCCTTCCCACATTAGTATGTCTATTGCTATTGACATTATTCAGGTCTTCTTTAGGCAGCCATATTGTTGAAGTATCATGGATGCAGCTCCCCTGACATTTCTAGGAGATAGGTTCTCGCAGCAGACTTCCTGGTCCTCTGATCTTACAGTCTTTCTACTTCGCTTCCGTGACATTCCCTGAGCCTCGGAAGCAGGCGTTGTGCTTTAGATGTGTCCTATGGATCTGGGATCCCACGCTAAATTGATCTTTACGTTACGACCAGATGTGGCTTCCTGTAATGGTGTCAGTTTGCTGTAAAAAGAAGCTTCTTCTTGGATGGAAACATTTTTTTTCTCTTGTTTTTGACATTATAATTTAATTGCAACATTTCTACTTTCCATGTTTTTCCTCCAAACCCTCCTATACGCCCCTCCCTCTCTCCTTCGTGTTCATGGCCTCTTTTTTTCCTTCACTAATTGCTACTGGATTCATATTTGACTTGTAAATAATTCTTTCAGAGTTTTATGTTAAGTCTTACTGATCATAGATTTGAGAATTTTGGTAACTTTAATGAATAGAAAACCGCAGTGCCCTTTTATCTTTCCCGATTTGTTAGTTATCTTAATTGGCTAAATATTTATATGCAATGGTCAAACACCATCTATTCTATGCATGGTCGTGACTATGAGCAAATGGTGATGATTCTACCTTCGATTAGTTGGTTAGTTAATTACTAAACTAGTTCCTGATGTCTCTCCTATTATATAAATTCTGACTAAAATCTTAGACCTGTAGCTTCGATCCTGACCTACAAAGGCAGAGAGAGGTTGTTTATAAAGCTGGGAGGGAGCCAGACACTTGTCTTTTTATGTATGAGGTTGAGATTTGGAAAGTGAGAGCTACTGTTTAGACATTGTATAATCACGAGCACGGAACATCCTCAGGATTTCCTCATGTTAACATCCAAGGGAGTTGGCTTTACCCCCTATATTGCATGCAGAAAATTTGCTGGATTATTTAAAAAAAAAACTACTTATTATTCACTATTCATTACTATTATTTTTCTCTTAGGAAAATTATCATATTTAATTCTAAAATATGTGGACTCTTCTCATATTTTTACATATTTCGAATAATAATTCATTCTACAGTTGATGATGCAATGTATCTCATTTGATTTTAATTTTTTCCTAGCTTCGTAGTGGAGAAAAACAGTGTGTTTTTAAAACCAATGGAGTCTCTGATTTGATAACTACATAGTGAAGGCCTATGGAGATATCCAGAATGAATGTTTTTTGGATAAAGATAGTTAAAATAAATGTAATTATTTAGATTAATTGGAATTTTGATGATTTATCAGAATCACTCAACTGTGAAGCTTATGGGTGGATTCACAGACAATATCTGTCACTGTGACTTTCTTACCTGTTTTCTTTTTTTCTAGATGCTCCCAAAGTTACAATGCCCCCGAGAACCCCGGGGTACTACCTGCAGCCAGGTCAAATCCTCTGTTCGGTTGAGAGCCTTCTGCCTTTTGCTTTGAGCTTCGTGAGAAATGGAATCGCACTGGGAGTGGACCAGTATTTAAAGTGTGTGAAGGTTCCTTTCAGTAATAGTTGATAGCAATAAACGTGGAAATACAGTTCTGCACTCTTTCCCAGACAAGTCAATTATTTCCTTTCCCATGTTGGAATACAGCACTGAACAGAATAGACAGAAGCCTTGGCGTCAGCAGAACTCCTGTTGTAGTGGAAGGAGACAGAAAACATAAAATAAATATATCATGATGATATAACAAATTCTAGGCTGTATCCCATATAACTCAGGCTTTATAGGGTCTGGATTTTATATAATTTCAGGGTCCCAAGTTAAGTCAAAGAGTACAGAATTATGAGCTCCGTGTTAGGTAGCAGACCTTTGAAGACATTTTGCAGAGGAGAGCCCTGAGAACTTGAGCTTCATTGAATTTGGGGGGAAATTATCTATGAGTCTTATTTAAAGTGTAAAATAATGAATGAGTAAATATGATGGGGGTATGACAAAAGTACAAATTCATTAGAATTATTAGCACTTGGTAGGCTATTAGCATGTAGCTTGTCAATTTCAAATTTAAAACTTGATGAGAAGTTGGGGGTGGCGGCACACATCTTTAATCCCAGGTTTTGGGAGGCAACGGCACGCAGATCTCTGAGTTTGAAGCCAGCCTGGCCGACAGAGTAAGTTCCAGGGTAGCCAGGGCTACACAGAGAAACCCTGTCCTGAAAAGCCAACCAACCAAACAAACAGCAACAATAACAACATGGGGTGAGGGGCATTTGAACCTGTGGTGAGAGAGGTGGTAGATCACATATATCCCGGGAAATTTTCACACAGTAGTAAATGGTGCACAGAGGTCAAGTGGACTGGGCAGGAAAGGGAAGACTGAAGTGAGGCCATTGTGTGGGATCCCAGAGAGCTTTGAAGGGAAGACAACACCTAGGAGTTCACTGTGTGCCGAGCATGGAACGGCACGGCTCACCAGGTGTGGCTACAGCAGAGAGTAGCAGGAGTTGGCCAGAAGGCACCAACTCTTCCTTCTAACGTTTGAGTGGCCTTTTTTTTGATAAATAAATTGAAAAAGATGAACTCCATCTAGAACAAATGATAGAAATTTATTTCTGGAAAATATACTGCCTTTTGAGTTACTGCAAAACCCAACTAGATTTGGGAAGTAAAAAAACCTCTAGGAATTACTTTAGCAATCTTTCACACGGCTGATGTAATATTAACATAACTCTATAAGACATTAACTATTTGACAGTCTCAATTTATATAATCTCTTTATGGAGATTCATTTTAAGCAATGCGTGTGGCTGGGAAGTTAATCATATCTAGAAAGATTTCCATTCCCTAACAGCCGCCTGCTCCATACACAGTTCGTCTTGACGATTTACTGAGTAGCCTGTTTTATAAGCAGCCATGTAACAGAGCAGGATATCAGATGATAGAGCCACATAACTAGCCGATGAAATAAAGTAACTCTGCTTCCTGTTTAAACAGTGACAGTTTTCAAAGACACTTTAGATGCTTTATAAACATTAACTCATTGATTCCACACAATTCCTGGGAGGTAAGCCACAGGAATTCTTTCTCTCATGTTTCCAGCGCTGTGGCCCTGAGATGGACCAGGCCTTGCTGACATGTATTAAGCAGTGAGTGATGACAGACCGATAGTCTAATCCCAGTTCACTCATATGCCTCTGCCATAGATTTCCCAGTAACATGAAACACGGGGACTTAATCCTCATTTGTGTCAGCCACTTTGGCCATTGGGGACGCGAGAAAAGGGCCAGTTTGCATTAGCAGTGTGCGCATCATTTGGACGTTCTCTCTGCCCTGTTCTAAAGTCCATCTCTGGAAACGGTTTCTTGATTGTGGTATTAGAATATTTATGTCAACTGAGAAGGCTACAAGAAAAACAATTACTAAATCAGACACATTGGCCTTTAATTCCAGCACTTTAGAGGCTGAGGCAGGAGGATTAAAATTTTGAGCCTGGCTTGGGCTACATAGTAAAACCCTGTCTCAAGACTCTTGTTTTTCTTTCTTGTAGCAGCTCATAAATAAGAGGGCTGTGAGTCAAATATAGCTCCAAAGAGCATTCTCCAAGCAATTAACTAACTGATTATGTACCCTTAGAGGACAGAATTGTCAGTCAACTCTTCTTTTAAAACGAAGTACTTGAGACTAGATACATTTTCATTTTTCGTTCCAAACTTTATGTGAGCCCGAGGTTTGACGAATCCTAGTGTATGTTCAGCTCTGAACGAGGCATTTCAGAGAACACCTAAGAGGGAAGCATTCCAAATTTTTACCTTCCTGTGACTGACAGCACCTCCCAGAGAAGGGCGTTTGCAAACGTGTGCTTTGTGCCCCACTATGAGGTGTTTGAGGCAACAGCCCCGGTATTCAGGGCGGTACAGAGTTAAATGAGACTGTTCTCTTCTGACACTGACAGGAAGGCTGGTACACAGTTTACACAGAATGGACAGGAAACATTAGTATCCTGAGCTGCTGTAGTGCACAGAACAATGGCTGCCTAGGTACTCACTTTCTTGAAGATAGGGACCTATGCTTAGCTTGCTGTTCGAAACTGTGTATCAGGGCTGAACATGACCTCAGAGCTCAATAAACTACTTACGGTTGCTTTGCTGGGTTGTGTCTGGGTGGGGAGAGACATGGCGCCTGAACCATAGTCAGAATCCAGTGAGAGGCGTCTCCGCTCTGCAGAGGTCTTTGTACCTTATATGTATCTTCATTTTTTTAAACAAAAGGTTATGAAAAGCAATAGATTAGAAAATGACAGAAAATTACAAAATATTTATATTTCATCTGTAATTGTAGAAGGATAACGTCTACTTTTGTACATTTTAGACTTTTTAAAGCAACAATTTAATGTCTACTTTTTAGACTGTTCAAGAAAATGAGAAGTCATTTTAGCAGCGAGTGAATCAATTTTTTTTTAAATGGTTGGATGTACGAGTTTGTCTACAGAGCTATTTTTTTTTCAGTTTTCAGATTGTTTATTATATGTATAGGCTAAACAAGATATAATATATACATCCAGGTGGAGCTTATATAAGATATAAGTATATTTTTCTTTGAGTTAGAAAGCTGGTGTTTTACCTTCACATCTGTAAATCACCTTGTTTCCGTGCATTGATCAGGATTCTCAGCTCCACGCTGGGAAGTACAGGGAGGGAAGGGGAGAGGTTTCGTCAGTATCTGTCGCCTCAAGTATGTTTTTACATAGCCAGAAAATAATTTCCCAAAGATAAATTTGCATTTTTACAGCTTATTGTCTCCTATATATTTTTGCTCATAATAAAGAAACATAACTCCTTTGAAAATATGAAGAGTGTATGATTTTAAGTTAAAATTTGGTCTGCAGCTTTCACAGCTTACTTTCTTTACATTATCATTGAAACAAGTCTCTCAAAAAAAGTCATTAATCCTTGCTTTCGATTTTCTCTTGTCCGACAGACACTAAAACCTTTCCCTTTTCCCATCCCCAGAGAATCTGCCACCGTGAACTGGGATTTCAAAAAGGTCACACTGTCTGATGAGGGAGTCTATGAGTGCATGGCTGTGAGCAGTGCAGGGACCGGACGGGCGCAGACGTTTTTCGATGTATCAGGTAACCGTCTACGAACGTACCTGTGGAGAAGAGATGCTGACAGCCTCCTGAGTTTCTACAGTTCTCTTTGTAATTATTTGTGATTGACTATTTGTCTATGAATGTATCTATAGAGATGAGATACTGATAGCCTCCCGGGTCTATACTGTTCTCCTCATAATTATTTGTGATTAACTATTTACTACATTGTGAACTCAGATGTTGGCCTCCCCACATTTGCCTTTGTGCCTTTTGCTGTGCCATTGACTTGATAGGACTTTAAGGACTTAGGTCCCTAACTCTAATAACACTAATTCCTAATAACAAAGGAATGTCTATCTTAGGGAGGACTGAGTGATGTTTGTGGTACTTGCAGGGTGCTTAGATGGCAGCTTGGAATGTAGACGCTTATTATTAATATATTAAGTGATAGCTATTATTTTTACCATTTAAGATTCTGTTCTTATTCTTTCATTATATGTGTGGGGACAGGGGAGTCATGCAAGTGCCTGCAGAGAAAGCCAGGGGCATCGGATCCCTTGGAGCAGGTGTTACAGGCAGTTGTGAGTTGCCCAACCCAGGTGCTAGGAACCTAACTCTAGTCTGTTTAAGAATAGTCCGTGCTCATAAACACCCAGCCACCTCTCCAGGCCTACTGATGTTATTAATGTCGCTATTGTTATCACCATCATCTCTTTAAGGAATTAATAACTATTTTTAAATAACTGTATTAGCTACTTTTCTGTTGCTGTGATCAAACACCATGATCACAGTAAGTTACAGAAGAGTTTACTTGGTTTCATGGTTCCAGAGGTTCATGGTGGAGCGGCATGGTCCCAAGTGGTATGTCTGGTGGCAGAGCAAGAAGCTCTTATCTTGACTTGTAAGGACACAACAGAGAGAAACCTTGAAATGTCAGGAGTCTCTCAACTCTAAAAGTTCACTTCCAATGGCACACTTCCGCCAACAAGCTACACCTCCTCAGCCTCCCAAAACTGGGTACCAAGGATTCTAATACATGAGCCTGTGGGGGACATTCTCATTCAAACCAACTCAGTTACCATATGGCATTGCCCTTAGAGAAAATACGGTTTAAAGAATTGATCTATTCTGAGGATAACAAGAGGAATAAGATTTCCACTAACGTGTTAAGATCACAGTGTTTTTAAGAATAGATTCTGACCTCCACATTAAAGATCAGGATGAAACTGATCACTGTCCATGACAAAAAGAGCTTTGTTGGGTAGAATATAGTGTAAAGAATGACCAACGTAATACCAATTAATTTGCATTCAGATAGTAAATTCCTATAAATAGATGGGAAGCACAGTGGGTGATATTTTCTAGGGTAAAATATGTTCGTAAAAAATATTATCCTTTAATTTCCCAGAATAGTTAGGGGGAGAAGGCTGTGATATCTAACCAATGATCAGAATCAAACCTTACTCAGCCTATAGTTATGTTTTGGATACATTTTTTTTATATGCTGAGGCTTGAACTCAGGGTCTCACATAGGCAAGAACTAAGCAATCTCTCTGCCCGTGAGCTAAATCCGCGGCCCAGAAACTTCATTTGACCTATTTATTCTGTGCCTGTCTTGAGTTGTTCTGTGCTTAATAGTATCCTAGCCTGACCCTAGTGTCCTGGCTGCTGAGGCTGCAGCAGTGCCTGTAACTGCTGTCTTTCAGTGTGCCTTTTCCTGAGATAATTTAAGACAGAAGAAATGTTTTAATTAGACAATGGTTTAGAATCCTAGGGTTCGGTGTGTCCAAGATGAACTTGGAAAGAGAAGCATGTAAATCAGGCAGGCATGTTCTTTCGGTGAAACTATTTGCATTCTCTTATTCTTAGGAAAATACAGATTGTCTTCTGAAATAACTTAGCGAGGTGACATACATCACAAACTATTTATTTTTTTCATCTCCAGAAATTATGAAAAGCCCTGGAATTGTGTCAACATTCCTCAGCTTCTGGGAAAGCAAACACTTGAGCACTTGAGTATTCTTCCCAGCAATGTTAATTAAGAGAGGGACAGGAGGGAAAGAGGCGTGAGGGAGTTGACTCAGACATCTTTTAAGTAACTGGGAGATGCCAGTAAGAACGTGTGAACTGACTGATACCAAGCTGGCTCACTGATGCCAATAACTTCCTCTTTCCTCTGCTGCGCATGCTCTACCAGAATTCCTCTGTGCCAGCCAGTCAGTGGCATAACAAGGGAGCTGGACTGTTCACATGTCCAGTTCCAGGAATTCTTTTCATTTAGTCATTTGTGAAGAAGACAAAAAAAAAAACCAAAAAACCAAAAAACCCAATGGCAATGGCAGTGACTTTAAGAGCAGGAATACCAGACGAGGGCTCCTTGGGGTTTGAAAGAGTGGGGCATTTCTTTCAAAGATTTCTTTCCTTAACGCACGAGCCATCAGACTTCACCTACTTCTCAGTTTCTCTTTGTCTAAGTTCAGGTCCCAGCTCAGCTACCATATTGTAATTATTCGTCCATATCTTGGAATCAGGTGCCAAAGAACTACACAGCCTGGTCTCATATTTTTATAAACAGGTATTAGGAAATGAGCATTATGGAATGGTGACAATCCTCTGTTATAACGGATATTATGTAAAACCGAAGAGCATCCAATAACCATTTGAAGAAGAGCTAAGCTTCTACTAACATGTGTCTTCATTTTTTTCTTTTTACCATTTTGTTGTACTTTACATGTTCAAGAAGTTTAGGTTCTTTTGTAATGTTGGTTGTTTGAAGTGCAAGAAGGGTATTTAAATTTGTATCTTAAATACAAAATGGGTATTAGAAAGATTCATCAATTATAAATGGATATAACAGTGACTTAAACTACACAAGTGTGCAAAAACACATTCTTTTCTACTGATATTTAGAAGTTAAATCTAATAGCATTATGGTTATATTAATTTTCTGTATTGACTTTTTCTTAATACGAAAGCCACACACATACTAAAATTCCGGGTTTAAGTGAAATTCTAAACACAAATCCTGCCGAGGCATGCCAATGAAAGGAAATATTTTTAAGTTAAAAATATTTTATGCATATGTATGTTTTGCTGTCATGGTTCCATGTACACAACACGCATGTCTGGGGCTTGTGGAGATCAGAAGAGGGCACCAGATTTCCTGGAACTGGAATTACAAATGGTTGTGAGCCACCGTGTGTATTCCAGGAACTAAACCCAAGTCCCCTGTAAAAGCAATAAATGCTCTTCACATTGAGTCATCTCTCTGGCCCCAGTGAAAGCAAATCTTAATTTAAGATTATAGGATAATCTTTTGGAACAAGAGAAGACTTGGAAACAATCTTATAACATCTCATCATTTTATAGCCAGAGAAACAGAATCCCAGAGTGAGTAAGTGACCCACTCATGGTCAGGTTGACACATGTAAGACATACATGAAGAAAGGTACATCCTGGCCTCCGGATTGGATCTGAGTTCCTTGCTTTACTTCCCAGCATGCTCATGCTGTGCTTCCTCCTCTGGGTTCCTTCTCTGGTCCCTATACCTACTTTTAATCATTGTATTAATTAAGTATGCTTATTCATCATGCCTAGGAGCAGATAATTTCTGGTAACATATAACCGTAATCTGCTCCACAAACTGGTACAAAATATCTCTCACCAGTCTCCTGCCCATATGTACTTAAATATGTACAAATATTTTAATGTGCACAATCTCCACTATCTTTATGTATCTGTGTACCAGTAGCATAATATCTCATTATTTCAAGTTTATTGGCCCTCACGTATTTGTTTTGAAATGTCATTTTACTTATTTTTATTTATATTGAAGTAGAAACAAAGCGGGGCATACATGCTGCGGGGGTGTTTCTGGGGTTCGCTGGGAGAAAGCACCTGTAAGCAGGCGAGGGCAGAACAAAGACATAAGCTATGTTTAGAAGTTGTATGTAATTTCAGGGTTAACAACTTTATAATGGATAACCAATCAGGAGACTGGTCTCTGTGGGGAGGCTGCTTCTTCATATCTCAGCTATTAGTTGCCTTGAGTTCTTCATCCAGGAGTGGGACCCAGTGAGATTCCCCTCTTTCACATCAACATGTCTATTGATACTGTCATTGTTCCAGTCTTGTGTAGGCAGCCATATTGTTGAGGTATCATGGGTGTAGTTTCCCTGCCATTTCTAGGAGGCACGATTCTACAGTAGACTTCCTGGTCCTCTTAAAGTCTGTGCTTACAATTCACTTCTTAGATGTAATTGTCACTCATCTTTACTGGAAGAGTGTTTGTCTTACTTTACTGTTGTGCTGTTTCTTCCTACTAAGAACGTAATCCCTCTGAAGGGTGATCTTGCTGTATCTTGCTGGGTCTATCATCTGTTCTGTACTGTGGTCTTTAAAATGCTCAGTATCTATTTTCAAATTTAAACAACTAATAAATGCTATTTTTATCAAAAACAAATGAAAAATGTGCTTCATTCCATGATCCTAAATCCTTCCAGACATATCCTTTTTGCTATGTATAGGTATATGGCTTTCTAAAGTACCTTATAATTAGGTGATAATTTGGGGGTTTCATTGACATAGGTATTATTCATTTATTTCTGTTATATCCTGAAACCTTCCTAACAGATACTCAATACGCATTTATACAGGTTTTAAACCACATGTATAAGCAAGCAAAGTCGACTTTAGCTCTATTGATTTGAGTCTTCTGGTTTCACACAGAACCCCCTCCGGTCATCCAGGTGCCTAATAATGTTACAGTCACTCCTGGAGAACGAGCAGTTTTGACATGTGTTGTCAACAGTGCGGTGGATTACAATCTAACCTGGCAGAGGAGTGGTGGAGACGTCCGACTAGCAGACTCTGCAAGAATCAGGACCTTGGCAAATCTCTCCCTGGAGCTGAGGAACGTGAAAATTGGTGATGCAGGGGAGTACCACTGTATGGTTTCCAACGAAGGTGGATCAGCATCGGCTTCGGTCTTCCTCGTAGTACAAGGTACCGTGCTTCTAGTTACTTCTGCCCAGTGGTGTCTTTCCGTCTTCCTTCTTCAGTTTCTCTCCTTGTATGCCATGTAAAGGTTACGTAGCTACCCAAACAGTTATCCTTGAATGAAAGAATGCTTGGGATGCTTAGTTCTTTAAAAGTGACTGGAAACTAAAATGTCTGTAACAAACAGGAAGCTTTACTGCAGTCATAACCGGACCTACTAGTTGCAGATGCCCATTTTAAGAGAATATATAAATCGTCCCTGGATGCTTTGATGTTTTCAAGTTCTCTAGACTATTCCATGTGGATGTCAGACCGTATCAGGCATGCTCATGGTGGTCTGGTCCTAGACAATCCTCAAGTGGATTTCAGTAAAATTTTAATTGTTTTCATAATTGCCTCCAAGGACTCGGTCTGCATTTAAATGTTATACTAGCACACCCATAAGGTTTTACTTTTAAGTTACATTTAATACATTCTGCTAGTATAATTTATTATACTTATTTATTTGAAGTGGCCCTTGTGGCTGTAATTCCTTAGTTGAACCTATCTCTCTATTTATGTTTAAATAAATTCTGGTTAGCATTCAAACAAGTGACTTTGAATAGAACATTTTCCTCAATATGTATCCTTATATTTTCTTATTTGCATCACAGTGCCTTCTCCAACGCCCCTTTTTCCTTTTGTAGTTACCCTCTTCCTCCCTTCCTCTCTTTAAATCTCTTCCCCTCCTCTTACAGTACTCTCTCTCATTTTATTGTGTATGTGTATATGTGTGTATAAATACATATATTCTCCTTTTATTGTATATATATAATAAATATATGTATATATATTTATATATACATGTATACATATATGTATAAATACATATATGTGTATATATCTCTTTTTTCTTTATATGTATGTGTATATATATATATGAATTAAAATCTACATATAAGATATATACATGTAAATTCTACGTATAAGAGAAAACGTATGACATATGGTTTTTAATTTGGCTAATAATTGACATAATAGTCTCTGTTACCCATTTTCCTGTAAATATCGTAATTTATTTTTCTTTATAGAGGACTAAAATTCGATTGTGTTTATGTGGCATTTTTTTAATCCTCCCCTCTGCCAACCTCTGTGCTGGTTCTATGTCTTGTCTATTGTGAAGAATGCAGCAATTAGCCTGGATATGCAAGAATCTGAGTGCTAAGCTCACTTAGAATCCATTGGTCACATGACCAGGAGCAGTATACCTAAGTTACAAGGTAGTTCTATTTTTTAATGTCTTGAGGAACCTGTGGACTGCTTTCCGTAGTTGCTGTACAAGTTTGCGTTCCCACCAGCAGTGACTAAGAATTTTGCCTTCTCCATGTCCTGGAATCCATTTGTTGTCATTGGTTTTCTTGATGACAGCCATGCTGCCTGCATTTTAATCTTGTTAGCATCTGACCTTCACATTCCCTGTAACTGTTTCCCTGGCTGTCTCTCACCTTGTGTCTGTAGCATGTTGAATTAAGGAACCCTGACTTGTAACTCTTTCCTATTCTCAGGCCCCCTAGGGTAGCTGTGTTTAAAAAAAAAACCACAACCCTTTCAGCTGAGAAAACTCTATTCTCTGTTGTTCTGTCTCTCCAGAGAAGCCACTATTTCAGCAAGACGTACACTGGATTTGAGGCTTGTGAATTTTAAGCTTGTGCTAGGAGTAGGACTATGTTTGTGTGACTTGGAAGGACGTGAACAAATGTCTATTCATTCTAGATGCAGAACTAACCAAACTGACCAAAGAAATGGGTGCTTCTAAATGCACCTAAATCTATATGAATGTACCTAAATGCACCCAGTGCATTAACTGGGGTTGCTAGTGGGAGTATGATCCAGGGGTTACTCACGTGGGTGACTCACAGGCAATCGCATCACCAGAAGCCCACCAGGGATTGGCAATGACTCATAAAGCTGCATGCCCAGGTCTTCATGATTTGCAGGCAATTCAGTTTCTGGAAGTCTCCTCTCCCAGGGATTTGTTATGGCTCGAATAACCTTGGGGAAGGGCTTTGTGAGTCTTGTAGGTTTCAAGAGCTCACTGAGACTTTTTTGTCCTGGTCAAATGTGAACCGTAATGGAATGTTTCAGTTTGGAGGGGATGTCACACAACAGATTGCTGATCTCTTTGAATGAGGCTTATCTGGCATAGATTTTGGATGAAAGAAGCTTCTACTTCCCTTCTGTATTACACGGGCACCATGTGGATGGACCTGCGTTCAGCCTGACTTTCTTCTTGATGCTTTAGTCTTCTGTTTCCTTGCGCGTCCCAGCTGTATTAATTGCTTTTGTGGATTCCAAAGTTCTGCAATTTTTTCTCTTTGGGGAATAGAATTATATTTTTTTTCTTGACACTTCATCACTGGGTTATATGGAAACATCTTCTATCTTATCAAGAAGTCTGCTAGTCCATATCTGTGTGTGAATGCATATGCTTGCTGTGCCACGTGTGTGTGGGGGATGGACGTGCATGTGTTTGTGCATGCATATGTAGGCCAGACAACCTTGGGCTTCATTCTTTGTGTGCCTCCCACATTTGTCTGCTTATTTCTTCATTTAACTCTTACTTATTTATGTATGTATTTATTTTTGAGATGGGGGTCTCTCAGCTGGCCTAGAACTCACCACGTGTGGTAGACTGGCTGCTTGGCGAGCCCTAGGCATCTCCTTTCTCCACTTTCTCTGTGCTGGCTTGTAAGGGCACGGCTTTGACATGGACTCTAGTCTTCAGGCTCGACTCCTTAGACTTGTACAGCAATCAGTGACGACTCAGCTGTCTCCTAGACTTGTGCTAATATATTTAAATACAGCCCATAAGAATTGTAATGTTGGCGAAACTTTGTTGAAACTCATCCAGATGTGTTTTTAACGGTATTACTCTTGCACACAGACAAATGCACACGTGCACACATACAGACATTCATTGAAAGCAAAGTATCACTAAACCAATCTTGAACTACGTCTGCATAGACTATTCAGATCACTGAAGCTGGGTGTGTCGGTAATGCAGGTTAATAACTACTCTTCGTTGTTGTTTTTATTGTTGAGAGCCATCATATGAAGATCAGAGACTGCTCCAAAATTTCTCTCTAGGTAGGATTATTGCCGTCTAAGTTCCTACAGACTGGCTGAAAGTCTTAATGCAATGAGCAAATTACTCTTGGCACCTTTTCACCGTTAAATTGAAACATTTGTTTGCTGCCTGCATAGGATATTTAATTCCAAATCCTTGATGTGGGAGAGTGATTGCATCAGCATAGGGTCTGGATATTTGGTTATTCTATTAGAAACAATGTCATGATGTGCCTGAAGTAAAGCCCTCACACATAGCTTATATTAAAGAACAACCATTTTGAGACATACAGTCTTGTCAAAGACAGCTGAAACTGCAGTGAACTTGTGAAAGGTGCTCTATGTGTGATTACTGTTTTCTCTGTCATCCCTGAGATGTCTTCTTCAGTGGGAAGGCATATATTTTGTTAGAGAATCTGGCATTTTATCTGAGGAGAAGTTGCCTTTATAATGAGTTCAATGAATCTCCACACGGTGCCGATCCAGAAGGGAATCTGGACCCGTTCACTTAGGGCTCCTGTCACTGAAGCCCTGGAGTCCTCTCAGCACATTGATGCTTTCAGATAAAGCCAATGTTAACGGGCTTCTGGAATTTAATACTGGTTCTTTATTTGAAAGCCCTTGGAGTAGGATTGTAAAATAAAATCAAAACACCCGTTGAAAAAGAAATGAAGGGGGAAAAATACTGTTTACAAGAGCTACAAAAAAAAAAATACTTAGAAATGAAATTTAACCAAAAGATTTGAAAGATCTTCACAATGAAGTGACAAAACATTGATAAAAACAATTGCTGCCAAAAAAAAAAAGAAAAGAAAAGACAGCTCCTCGTTCACAGGCTAGTGGAAACGATATTGTGCATGTAACAGTGCCACTCAGTGCGATTTTCATCGACATACCAACTAGTTCCTTCACGGAAATAGGAGTAGAAGTATTGATTTCGTGTATAACCACAAAAGGTCCAGAACTGCTAAAGTGATTCTGAGCCAAAAAGCAGAAAACCAACGACAGGCTGGAGTCGTTACAATATGTGACTGCAAAACATGCCGCAGAGCTTTAGTTACTGAAATAGCAGAGCTCTGGCATAAAAGTGACGCAAAAAGCAATGGAGTAAGAATGAAGAAATGGAACCATCGTTAAACTACCAGCAGATACTTGTCAAAGACTGTAAGAACATGCAGTTGAAAAGAGGCAGTCTCCTCAGTAAATGGTGCAGAACGATGAAAACCTTCCTTTCACCTTGTACAGAGGCCAACTCAAAATCAGTCGAAGACCTGAGTGTTAAAACTATATGAATTATTACAAAAAAACCAACAACAACAGAGAAGCAATTGAAGACACTGGAGTAGGCGATGTTTATAGACGGGACCGCAAAGACGGGTAACAAAGGTAAAAAATAAGAAGCCTGTAAAAAAATACAATTCAGAGATAACCTGCAAAATAGTTTTTAAACAACTCATATGACAAGGGATTGAGATCTGAATACATAAGAAACCCAAAAAATGAATCAAAACCGAATAACAAACACCCTACCAAACAAAAGAACAGAAATACCTCCCCACTCACAAAACACTTAATGTGGCAACAAAAATGTGAAGAAATAGATAGGCATTTCCCAGAAGAATAAACTCAACTGATTACCAAGGGTGTGGAGAAATCAATCTCTTTAATCATCATGGAATGGAAATCAAAACTAGAGTGACATATCTCATTGCAGTTCGGACAGCTATCATCAAATAGATAAACATTCACCAATTTTTGTGCGGAAGAGGAAAAAAGGTCTCTCATAGACTGTTGATAGGAATGTCAAATAGTATGGCCATTATGAAAAATGATATTGAGATTCCTCCAAAAATTAAAAGTAGAATGCTATATGACCCTGTAATTCCACTAGTAAGTAATATCCCTCAGAAATAAAATCACTACTCCGTAAAGACACTTTCATGTTTACTGCAGAATTATTCAGAATAGCTAAAATATGGAATCAACCCAGACGCCCTTCAGATGACAAATGGATGAGGGACATGTGCCACGTAGACGCACAGTGGACGATTATCCAGCCATCCAAAGAGTGACATCCATTATTTGCATCACCCTGGTGGAACTGGAAGTCACTATGTGAAGTGGAACGAGACAGACACAGGAAGACAGCACTCTCGCTCCTTTGTGGAACCACGTTGATCTCATAGATTGACCGCATTTAACAGTGCTCTTTAGAGACTGGGAAGAGTAGCATTGTGTGCGAGCATGGGGAGATGAAATGAAGTTTTAGTATGGGGATTACTTCTGTTTTCTTAAGTGTAAGATATCTGTCTGTCCACTAGAATAATGTATGAAGCATTTCCAAATGATTTACAAGATTACGAAACTCCCAATATATAAAACGGTTAATGTTTGAAGAGATTGAAATGCTTCTCATCATGATTTGGCTATCACGTATTGTATATATGCATTAAATTACCATAATGTGCCTCACACAGGTGATAAATACTGTGTTTTAATTAAAACAGAACATGATCTGGCTAGGTGTCATGGCACATGCCTTTAATCTTGGCACTCAGGAGGCAGAGGTAGACAGATCTCTGTGAGTTTGAGGCTAGCCTGGTCTACATAGTGAGTTCTTGGATAGCCAGAGCTATAGAGAGACCCTGTCTCAAAAAACAAACAAACAAAAGAGAAGATGAAAAGATATAATAATGTAATGAAAAAATCTGACTCAGCGGCACTAATACAACATAAAAATAGAATTAGGATATAGTGGATAAAGTTGAAAAAAGTTCAGAACACTGAGATAAATACTTAGTACTTGAATAACAAGGCTTTCTTAAAAATGGAAATTCTATCAAAAATTTATGTCTATTGAAGAAGCACCATCAACCAAAACTAAAGAAATAATTAAAAGAGTTGAAGAACAGTATGCTGGAAGGGAGAATTGTCCAGGATGACCAATCCAAGCAAGACAATGAAGTGAGAGCTTCATCTAGATGCATTTGGCTCAACTCTGATGCTGTTATGAAGCAAAACCTCCACAAACATGCAAACTACGTCAATACATTGTAACCCGAGGGGTCAAAAGCATCTGGCACCAGACTTCTCAAATATATTACAGGCTGGAAGATAATCGCAGCGGGTATCTTTCATCCATGCCCCTAAGTTTAGGAGGAACCGCTTTTGATCTTGAAGGGAAGTAGAATGCAAGTGAGCTTAGATACTACGTTCACCTAGCAGGCCACGTAGTCAGATTCCTATGTTCCAGTGGGAAGGCTGACTCTTGCTTTTACTCTTGGCAGCGTCTTGGGATGCAGACTCTGTGTTATCAGAAGCCAATGTCCCAGTGACCCTTCACCATAAATCTGGGTGTTGGCTGGCTGAGTTTTCTTTGTCTTTCTTGTTTTCTGTTTGTTATCAAATCTCCTTTTGATCTTTAAAAACAAAATAAAACATGTACTTGTAATGAATTTCTTTAAACTCAGCCCATAATATTTTCTTCTGTCTAAAACTAAGAACTGCAACTGGCCCAATAATGGGAAAGGTACATGTACTTTGGGGAGGAAGGATGGGATTCAAGAATTTACAATCTGGTTGATTTGTCTGTCTCATAAAAGGGCATGCTGAAATGTTTCAGAGTTGAGGAAAAATACCAAAACCCATCACCTTCTTAAAATAATTTACTGAAAATGAGAGTTGAGTGTCCCAAATATTTTTTTTAAAGAAAGATAAATCAAAATTAGGGATGTTGAGATATAACAGACTACTGATTTCTCTCAGCAACACTTATGAGGCTCGTTACCAATCCATGAAAGAAGCCTTGGCACGTGTCTTAGTCAGGGTTACTACTGCTGTGATGAAACACCATAACCAAAATCAACACGCAGAGGAAAGGGTTTATTTGGCTTACGTGTTCACATCACTGTTTATCATTGAAGAAAGTAAGGACAAGAATTCAAAGAGCAGGAACCTAGAGGCAGAAACTGATGCAGAGGCCATGGAAGGGTGCAGCTTACTATGTCTTTATTTGTGTCAATGGTAGTATAAAATATAAAATGAGAATCTAGTGTGATTTTTATTAATAAAAAGTTAAGTTTTAAACAGTTTATTATATTGAAGGTAAGGCTTCCTAGTTTGCTTAGATACAAGAAATGACAAACATTTTGTCACTACATTCTGGGCTGTAGAAGTTCTTTCCATGTGTACATAATTGAGACATTGTCTGCTCATGCTATAAAATTTTTGCTTTCAAAAACTAATAAATTTAAAACTTACATAATCGTATTAATGTGGAATCTATCACTTGGTAAAATGAGATAAAATATATAAAATATAAAATAAGATCAGGCACAGAGTATCTATAATCATGCTTCTGATGCTACTTTCATGTTTTCATATCTTCTGATTGTGATTTCTCTTGTCACTTTGAAGTTGTCATACTTAAAACAAACCAAAATATTGTGGCTGAGTTTTCTCTTCTGCTTTGTAATCTATGAATTTTGGAATTACACCTTTATACCTCTGAGTGCTAACGAACACTCTGCATTACTTGTGATTTTGCTGAAATGTTTGTTTGTTTGTTTGTTTTTGCCAGTGTCTCAAACCTCCTGCCTCAGTCTCTAGAGTTCTGGAATTATAAAAGTATACCTTCATGCCTAGCTCTATTGCTGTTTTTATATGCAGGAGCAATAGGCGTTCTTATTCTTTAGCTATTTTTCCATCTTAGAACAGCTGCTACTCTTACAGGATATTTTAAGACACTCCTGAGTCATTCACATTTGGGCAGAACTTATTTTAATTAATAAAAGTCTACTAGTAGAAAGTGTGACTTTGAGAAGTCTGGATTATATGAAGTTTAGTATTCTAGAATTAGTAGTCGTCTTAGGTTTCTAGAGGTACAATAAAACACCATGACTTAGAAAACTCAGAAAAGAAAGCATTTAATTGAGCTTATGGTTTCAGGGGTTCAAATCCATGACGGAGGAACAAATGCATGGCATCAGGAACAGTTGAGTAAAATTTAAAAATTATTGTTTTTCACATAATATATTTTGACTATATTCTTTCCTCTCCCCAACTCCTTCCAGCTCCTTCCCTCACCCTACCCACCCATGTTCTCTCTCTCTCAGCCAACCCCTCAAAACAAGAGAGAGAGGAAGCCAAAACAAAAAGCTCACAGAAAACTCTAAGTCCATTTTGTGTTGGCCATCTAATTTTAGGCACGAGATCTGATGCGGAGTGTGATTGATATAAACAGCAGCAACACTCCATTTGAGAAAACTGGCTTTCCCCTTCCTGGAGGTATCGATGGCAAATAGCTTCTTGGTTAGGTGTGAAACTTTGTGTCCACTTTCCCTTCTCAGTGTTGGGATTTATTTGGTTTAAAACTGCATGTCTTGTGCATGTTGTCATAGTAGGAACTCACATCTTGATCATAAGCAGGAAGGAGAGAGAGAGAGAGGGAGAGAGAGAGAGGGAGAGAGAGAGAGGGAGAGAGAGAGGGAGAGAGAGAGAGGGAGAGAGAGAGGGAGAGAGAGAGAGGGAGAGAGAGAGGGAGAGAGGGGGGAGAGAGAGAGAGAGGGAGAGAAAGAGGGAGAGAAAGAGAGAGAGAGAATGAGCATGAGCACAGCACTGGGCATGGAGGTGCTCAAATCTTTCCCCCATGAGATACCTCCTCCAAAAGCCACACCTACTAATCCTTCCCAAACAAGTCTACCAACTGAGGACCAAGTATTCAAACATATGCTCCTATGGGGTGTGATTCAAATTCAAACCATCACAGTAGCTATCTAGAAACTAGTTCATAAATCTGCATACTTTTCTTCGCTGAATCCTTTGGTAAAACACTATGGGATTCATTTTTAAAAGGCATTTACATCCACTTTCTTTGTTGTTGTTTCCTTGCTTGTTGTTTGCTTGGTTTGGTTTTATTTTTTTGAGACAGGGTTTCTCTGTAGTAACTCTGGCTGTTCTGGAACTCACTCTGTAGACCAGGCTGGCCTCGAACTCACAGAGATACACTTGCCTCTGCCTCCCAAGTGCTGGGATTAAATGCATACAACACCACTGCCCAGCTATCTCAAGTTTCTTGAGTTGAGATTATGGCCTCGCTTAGTGTTCAGGTAAGATTCCTTGTGTCTAGACAACATGTTTGAGAGTTTATCCTCTCTCTACAAAATGTCAGAAATTATTCTATGCACTTTAAAGTATCTATACTGTAGAATTGTTCATAAGGGTGCCATGAAGCAATTAAATGAGCAAACATTCATTTTGAAAATTTAAGGATATAGAATTTTTGCAGTACCAAATAGCAGACTAAGCTGCCTTAAATCCTTTCTGAGCCAAAAATGAAGTCTAATAAAAGGAGCAAATGCAACATTTCGGTAGAAAACTAAATTAGCATTCTTGTAATAAAAGTTTAACATTCAGTTTATCTGCTAAATGTAGTCTATGTCTCTCTAGATCAAGTTTCTGTTTCAACACATTCCAACTCCATGCATTCAAATGGAAATAGCTAGCATATGCTTCATGTTCTATTGCCTTTCATCTAAGGCGTCTATGCTCTGCAAAGATGTTAGGGAACTTTAATTCTAGATGGAAAGAATTATCTCTCCCTAAAACTTGAAAGACAGAAATATTAAAGCATCTTTAAATAGAATGAGGAAAAGCCTAGGAAGTAGATTTATTTAGATTGTAAAGGGAAGGGGATTTGGATGGTTTAGTAGATACTCAAGTATATAAAAATCACTTTAAAGAAGCTGCAAACAATGAACATTTGAATTTTCAGCAAAGAGGGACCATGTAAAAATGAACATTAACACAAATCCGGTGAGAGAGCTAGCAGGAAGAATATCCAGATGCTGGGGAGGTTCAACGCTAAGAATGAGTGTACTCGCCAGGAGAAAGATAGTTCCTTCTCAGTACAGTGACTGACTGCTAGGAAGAGACAGAGCAGATGATGAATCAACAAACACGTCAACCCACTAAATTAAAGAACTGCTAGTTAACACTGGGAAAGCACTGGGAACAATAGTGTACTATTTAATCCTGGCAGACTGTGTTTATCAAGGTCTGTTTGATCATAATGCTTCTGACACTGCATATGTAGGGTTTTTCTATTCCATCCACACTGAATCTCCAGGTCTCTGGACATTAATGTGCTCAATTCTGGCAATGCTTGGGTTTGGCATTGGATGCACAGGCCAAGGGCTCATTCCCAGAGAGTGCATCCACCTCAGATACGAATCAACTGTCAAAGCCTCCTGTACTTCTCACCAACCAAATATGAGTCCGAAGGTTCGAGTGACCACTTTCTGGGGACTCAGTAGTTTGCTAAGCTGGTTCCAGAAGTCACCAAGGTACTTTCACTTACAGTGATTATGTAATACTAATAAATACTGTGTGGGTTACTTCACAATCACTGATTAAGTAATTCTGATTGATACTGATAAGGAAGAAATGTTCTGTATTTGCTATTTTATTAATAAATGATATTTGAGCATTTAGATTAAGAGGTACATTGTGAAAGTTTTGGGAGGAAACTCAGCATGGCTCCAGATTTCTGTGTGCCCACTCTCAGCGTATAGGTTGTTTTCCCAAGTTCTGTGTGCTTCTCTGTCAAATTAACCCAACTTGAGAAGGGGATAGTGTTAACACTGGATTTATATCTGGAATCTGAAATATATATGATGACAAATGTGTTGTCTAAAACAGGCAGTGTTGAGGGACTGGGCTTTTAAGCTGACTTGAATTGAATCACTTACATGTGTATGTGTGTGTAGGTATGGGGGTATCCCATATATGATGTCAGATTGTTACGATGAATTATTGAGTGTGAGTAAAGGAGAGAGGTTGTTTTCTCCTCTTACAGATACAGCTCAGTGACAGCCTAGTGGAGAAAATGCCTAGAGCAAAGTGTGGAGGAGGAGGGTAGTTTGGAGTTTCCAGGACAGTAATGTGCTCACTGCATGTGCATGGGAAGCGGAATGTTTAGGCAAAGGAACTCTTGTGAATATAAAAGGTATATCTGTCATGCATACTAAACATTATTTATTTCCAAACTCCACCAGTACTGACTGTCTTAACTGTCCAATGAAAAATAAAGTTAGATATCTGTGACAGGGAATAACAAAAACAGCTTGCTCTTTCAGTGTGGAAGGAGGTGTGAAATTTGGCTATTATAAAGAAGGACTGTATTCGAGCTAATACCACACAGAAAGAATAGTTCTGTGCTGAATCTGAAGGATGTAAAGATGTGTTAGAGCATCTTCATTCATGCTGAGCTGCAAGGCACTGTCACACCTTATTCTGTAGTAGGTTGAAGCAGTGTGGAAGTACATGAAGTTCCTTGTTTAAAACCCTTGTTAGAATGAGTGATGGCATTTTGTTTCATCATCTGTTCATGTTTATTTATTCACAAGTTGTTTACCCATAATTAACTATCTGGCAGTGTAACCCTAGCTGTAAATGTATATAAGAAGAAACTACCATTCTATCCCTTCAAAAGCCAGCTAAGCAAACCGGTAGTATAACTGAGCTGCAGATCACTTGACCAGTATGCACAAGACCCTCTTTTTTGCTCCATCCCCAGCACCCAAAACAATGAAAAGAGAAAAAAGTAAACAAACAACAGCAACAAACCCACAACAGCAAAAGCAATGATCATAATGTAGTAACAGAATTAAAATGAATATTTACAACAACGTGAACTACACAAAAGTATCCGAAAGCCTTTAATTCTATCCCGGAATGCTGGGTAGTTTAGGAAGGTCTTCCTGGAGGAGCGGATGCCTGTGGAATTCTCTGTAAAGTAAGTGGCTTTTGCAGGGTGTTCAGAAAGCCTGTCCACGTAGAGAAAAGTCAAGGACGACTGGACACAGAAATGTGAGTCTGCTGAAGGAGCATCCAGGGCAATCCAGAAAGTCATCCTCGCAGAGGTGTGGTCTCCCTCCCTCCATCTTCTATAGCCTTATTTGTTTGTTTACTTATTTACTAATCTATGTATTTATTTATTCACTTTGGAGATGGTGTCTTGTTATGCTGATGGGGCTGTCTTGAACTCACATAGATCCCCCTGCTTCTGCTGCCCACACAAAACAGCAGCCCTTTTCCTATAGGATGAGATGAATCATTGAAGTTTGAGAGTTTGTGGTGTTGCCTAAGCAAAATGTCAAGGCACCTAGTGGGAAAAAGAGCTGAGAGCGCTGTGAGGATTGAGCTGGAGAAGGAAGGGAAAGGTTCCAGGCATGGTCGACTACGTTGGAATATAAAGGAAGACTGAAAGTGGTGGTTGTGATAAAGGTGGAACAGAGAAGTGATGGAGGAGCTGGATCGGAGGGTGTGACCTCACACTGGACTTCCGGAGGGGCGGGATCTGAGGCTGTGAACTCACACTGGACGTTGAGGGACAGGCACTCGCTCTTCTACTGCGTGGCGTCCGTTTCCTTGATAGAATAACTGAAGTAGCAAATGAATTTGCCCACCAACAAACTTGGCCTCTAGATTCTAAAGGATCCTTCAGGAAGTCCTGTGGATCTGTGTTTGGTTCTATGATTCTTGCGTGTTCATATGAAGTGATCCCTTTTCATGTGCTAATCAACTTTGGATGGTCAGAAGAAGTAACCAAGAGTAGGTTTAGAGCCACCGGTCACCTTTGCAAAGCCTCAGCTGCCTAACATGTCACAAAGCTATAATGCACATTTTTATCGGCTGCTCTTTACAAGCCAGTTGAAAATGTAAATCTCAACTTTGGCCTTTCCATCTTATTCGGGAATTCCATGATTTAGAGAAATTGTTGTAAAATCAACACTAAAGAAAAGACCTGGCAACAAACGTTGGTAGCTATAATTCATTTGAAGGCTTTGCAAGTGAGAGTACATTTTCTTAAAATTCAATCCCCCTATTCATCATGTTTGTTTTTTATCTTGACATATTTTGAAGAATCAACCCAAAACGATGCCTAAATGAGTGATTTATTCTGTTAGGGGAAAAAAATATCACTAAGTAAAAACATTAATATGTAAATGATTGCTAAGAATTAGTTGAAATGAATATCAAATCAATAAACATTTTCATATAACATTGGATGATATGAAATGTAGATTATTTGTAAAATTTGTAGATTTTTGCCATTAAGATCCTATCATTAAAATGGAATCTAGCCTTAATTTATCATTGAGGTTCTCTGAAATGATCACCTTCTCCTGAATTCATAATCACATTGGCATTTGGGTTTGGGTATTTTATTTTTTTATTTTTTACTTTGGCAAATTCAGCCATTTATCTGTTAAGATGGAGTTTGATTTTTGTCTAGCCCCTTGCCTGTGTGGTTTGTTGCCAGTGCACCACCTACTGGTCAACCAACAGATTAGCAGTCTTCCCTCTGAGATTGATACTGCCTCCGTAGCCTGTAACTGGGAAAATTAGTCTTCCCCAGGAATGGACGCCCTAGTTGGTTGCCCAGTATCAAGTGGTCAGCCCTAAAAATGTGTACATGCAAGTAACATTAAATTGAATTGACTCAGTAACTTGTATATACATATATATATATATATATATATATATATATATATATATATAATATAGTTCTGAAAGAAAGGGGCCATGAGTTTGGGAATAGGGAGGGATACACAAGAGGACTTCCTGGGAGCAGAGGGAGGAGGAAATTTATGGCTCCCATATTGGACACTATGGATGCTATTGTTTGTGGATGAATAAAGGCAGAGCATCCAAAGATGCTTCAAGAAACTTACTTCAACTGTCACATTAATAAACCCTGACTCAAATTCACTTGGATTATTGTCATTTAGGAAATAATTTCCATTTGGGAGAGGTTATAACCAGGTCTGTAGATTTCCACTGATGAGGTGCCTATTGGAAAGTTTATTCTTTGGGTTTTTTTTTTGTTTTGTTTTGTTTTTGGGACAGGGTCTTGCTATTATAGAACTTAAACTGGCTTTAAATTTACAATTCTCCTGCCTCTGCTTCTTGGGGATTAGGACTACAGGTGTGTGCTTGCAAGGCTGGGAACGGAGGAGGCTTCACTTGATCCCCTGTTGTGGGATTTACCTGTACTGGCTTCTTTCTCCAGGCAACTGATCTTTGTTTTTGTTACTGTTGCTTGTTTGGTTGATTGGCTGTTTTCAGTTGTCATTCTTGGTCCTTCGGAAGGAATCCAGGGCCTCTTATGAGAACTTCTCTAGTAAGCAAGGGAAAACTTTAAAATATTTAAATGTATCCTACTGCCATTATTCCTGGTTGCAAATTAAGGGGAAGTTCAGGGATTAGCACTTGTCTCTTATAAATCATGCTTAGTGAGATTATGTCATTTTTGTTGTGCAAGCTCCGTGCGTCCAAGTCAGTGCCAGCACCGGGGGGATTACTCTCCTAATCAGAAATAGAAGTAATTCATTTGAGAACGATGTTGACATGTTTTGAAGAAGCTGACTGACCTAAATCAGTAGGTAGCTAAATGTTTATCGGGACAGACTATAGCTACTAATTACAATTCTCAGAAAATTCAGTCAACGGTAATCATTAGGTCATGTTTTGAAGTTCGATTTCTCTGTGACAAACAGAGGTGTTTAGAAGAAGGATCAAATTCTGCAAAAATTATTTTACAGTTGTACAATACAGTAGAAATCAGGTTTCAGGAATTCAATGCCAATTATTTTCTAATTTCTCACGTAGCATTGTTCATGAGACTTTCCCAGATCATTTAACATGCTCATGGTACGTATTACCCACAGTGAAAAGTAGATTCAGGCACACAGTGAAGCAGCTCTGTTTTGAGAATACAAATCAGTTGGATGGTTCGGTTGAATGTAGGTCGTTACCATGGTCTCTCGGGTCTCTTACCTGACCTTTCGCGTTTCCTCAGCTTCCGGTGGTTCCTTTGAGTCACATTCCCAGCTTTAGATTTCATTAGGTAAGTGTTTTCTTTTCCAGTTGTGACACAGGCCAGCATATTTCTGCTTACATTTAAAAGACCCAAACTTTTAATAAAATCTGGTAATTCTTTCACTGAGAAATTATGAAGCTGTTATTTTTAAGTATTGTTTTAATTAGTTCACCCCAACTTAGCAAATATGGCGTGTGCACTCTGTAAAGTTTTACAACAGGTTGAAGTGATTCTTCAAAAATAAATAAATAAACTTTTAATATGACTCAGTGGCTGCTAAACTTATAAATGCTTGCGCTGGTCAGGTTTTTAAGTTAGAATAAGGATGAGATTATATTTAAATGTAAGATATTAGTTTTAAAGTCTTGTTTGAAACAGTCTCCCACCTTTCAAGGCAGTAAGAGTGAAAAATCTCTTAGCTGCCTCCCTTACCGTCCCCACCGCCCCCCATAAGGAGGGTGCTTACTGCCGAACAACAGAAGAGGAGGCCCCATTGCGTCTGCACAGTTCAGTTGGCAGCTCCAGCTCCAGGGCACGTGCTGCCACGTGGAAATCAGAGAGCCAAACAAAGCCTTCAGCTCTCCTCGGTGCTGTTTCTATAGGAACATGAGATGGATTAGTATGTTGTCCCTGATGTTATGAAAGGGTCGATATCTGTCATCAGTTAGTCCATGTCACCAGAGCCAATAGTGCAATCCAAAGGAAAACACAAAGGTGATTGATGGAGTAAGTCTCTCAGGACCAGAATTACTACACTGAGTAGGAAATTTACATGAGCGTAAACACATGTTCATTGAATCAGTCCACTTTTTTAACATGTGCCAGGTGACATTGGTGATACCATAGTTTTTTTTTTCCTGTTAGTAAAGCAGAAAAAAAAGGTTTTAGGTTTTTACTTAAATATATAATAAATTTTAAGTATCTAGAAATATTCCCAAGTTTCGTGAGAAGTTGTAAGCATTACTTATAAAGAACTAGATAATCTAAATACGACATTAAGATAATGGTTATCATTTCACGTTATACATGCACAGGTGTATTTAAAATTCTGTTTTATTTATTTTGTCGTACTTTGCCAACTAATGGAAGATTAGCAATCAAAGCAACAGTTACCTAGCACCCGCTAGGTGCCAGAAAGTGTTGTTTTATGTGTGCAAGCATAGCTTACCCAGCATCACCCTCTACAGTAGGCAATATTAGTATTTCCATCACAGTATTGACAACATGGAATCAGCAAGAGCCAAGTTTACTCCCAGATCTACCTTTCTAAAGTTTGGGCAAATTATTAAACTATTCTGAGCTTCGTTTTTCATCTGAAAAGTGAGTCTAGCATTCAGTACTTTGTGCGTATTATGCACAAAGTTAAGCCTACCTTTCTACTTCAATAAATTGACTTGAAAGAAATGCAGCCTTTAAGTTTACAAAACAATGCAGTTCTACTTGTGAGATCTTTGACAGTCTAAAGTGTTCGAAACATAGGAGGTTCCAGTAAATGGACGTTGAGCGCAACTAAATTAAAACCTACAGACATTTGCCAGAGTGTTCTAAATGTACCCGCGTGGTAAATATTGTGAATAGCTTCTTTGGTTATCAGCGTTATCTGATTAGTTTGTACTTGATGATTAGATCTCCTTGAAGAGAAAGCTTTTAGGTGCGGTCTTTAAGGTTTTCCAACCAGTGGCTCAAGAGCAACAAACCGTTTGTAGCAATTAGGACGCTATATTCAACATTAATGTATTTCCCCACTAAAATGGGATTAACTTTATAAATAAGGAGATGTGGGTTGGATTTATTTGTGGGTAAGTAAGGTCATTGCACTGAAGAGTAAAATTATGGTTCTTTAGTGTCATACTCTTTCCTTATTAAAATGGGAATTCTTCCCCTATGGATTAAAGAATTAACCATTAGAACAATTATAGAAAGAGGCATAATGTCCTTATTAACCTAATCAAAGGCTGACTCATTTTGACCAGCTTTATTCAACTGTCACTTGGTGGGCAGCCAGGTTTGCCTCCTGTGTTCGCTCATGCCCTTTCTGACTTTCTTATCATCAACAGGAATAGTCTTACCGGGGCAATGGTAAATTTCTCACCTCTCATAGGATGAAGTCATCCCATCTGTATGTTATACACAGATTCATTTCATGACCCCGGGCAGCACCCTACATTCAGCCTTTATTTGCTCAATAACCTCTTTACTCTCTGCATCCTGGTTTGAGTAACTGACATTTATTTTTACTTTGATATCTGAACCATCGAGCCTACCAGTGGGATTCCTGCTGGGATACATGCCAGACCAGTTCTGGCAGGCTTCCTTGCAAGGCACCAACTTTAGACAAAAGTCCTGAGAGCTGCCTGAAGTTTTACAGCAGTTCTATGTTAACGTGAGCTAGACATGAAAAACATTTTATTTTAGAAAAGTGGGACTGAATAAATGTGAGTATCCAATAAATTGAGAAGAAAAAGACTTGCTCCTCTTTCTCTTCTCACCCCCTGAATATTGTCAGTGACACCCCTATACCATGTGCAGTCCCTCAGCCTTTCAGAACTGATGGAGTCCAGATGGCGTCACAATGTGAACTCACTGGCTGTGGCCAGTCTGCCCTTGACCTCATGCATTTCTTCAGCCCTATGTTCACGAAGACGAAGCTGTGGAATAATGAAGATATCAACCAAGTCCACAGGCTGGAAAAAGCCTCCAAACGTTGACTTCAAAGAGTAGATCATAAATTCGAAATCTGCAGTGTAAACATGGGGGGAAAAAAGAGACGGGTGATTGTAAGCTGCTAGCAATTAAGCACTAATTAGGTTCTTCACTTGTGTGGCAGCTTCTCTGCGGCCTCCCTCGGGGGAAGAGGGCTTCCGGAGATTCATTTCTCTTAGTGACAGTGAGCCACCATTTGCACACTGGCCTGCACCATAAGCATATCTAGGACTAGGTTGTTAATTGAATTTTTTCAGTTTCTTCTAGAGTAACAACCCAGTGAACTAGAATGCAAAGATAGAAAGCCACTGGGTTCATTATGTATCCAAGTTAGCACAGTTTCTGGTTTGTGTGCAGAAATGTGTGCAACAGCATAAGCAAAATTCAACCGAACCAAGTTGCTTCTCTCAGAACTGAAGGAATCTGCCCATTTGAAACACTGTGAAGACAAATTTGTTTCCTTTTTTATCGAATCAGCTAGAGGATTTTCCTAAGAGGATTGTTTACTATTCCTGTTGATAGCATCTTCTTTGGAGATGAATTCTTATTCCTAACATGCAGACATAGAAAGCAGGTGACTCCAGGGCACTGTGTCAACACCCCAGTTATATTTTTGACAATGAATTGCTTGCTTCAAGTTTCATTTCCAAAAGTGTTTTTTTTTCTTGTCCATACAAGAGGAAAATATAAGATAATTTGAGCCATTGCCAGTTTTTGTTATATTGGAGTCTTATGGTTCTGTGTGCATGAGACACATGACCACTACAGCCAGGTCTGAAGAGGGGCTGGCAGTTACAGTGATTGAAGAGTGACTTGTACCTCTTCAACTGCGCTAAGTACCTTTTGGATCCAGCCCACCATAGACTATACAATTGTAAACGCTGTGGAAGATAATAGTATATAATACGAAAGACACAGTCTCTGACTTCCACAGAGATATAATTTAATAGACCGAGCTTGGTTCAAAGGTTGGTTCCCACAAAGCAGACAGTATAATCAGAGCAAGTTGTGTCTCCAGACTTGCCTTCACTGTCTAAAAGACCTGAGGCTTTCACTTGAGGACTTCGCTTGAAAGCAGTTTTAATGGGAAGTTGCATAGTAGCAGATACAACCTAGAGTCTAGAGGTGAGAACAGGTGAGCAACAGGGCTCATGGAAACAGTAGAGACAGAAATATGGCACCAGCTTTAAAGTCATTTGCTTTCTAAGGGAGGTTTGCTTCTCTGGCCTTCATTTCCTTTGGTCTCATTCTTTTGCTGCCAGTACCAGACCTGTAACTGGGGTGGGGTAGAGGTATTCTCCAAGTAATAAAATGTAGATGGTAGTTTAAGCAACTTCTGGTAAAGCACACACGTCTTATATTGACACCCATGTCAACATAAACGGTCAATTCACCATCAAATTTTCTTTTCATTTACAGAAAAACCCAAAGTCACTGTTATGCCCAAGAATCAGTCTTTCACAGGAGGGTCTGAGGTCTCCATCATGTGCTCTGTGACAGGTTATCCCAAACCAAAGATTGTCTGGACCGTTAATGAGATGTTTATCATGGGTTCACACAGGTACTGGGTTTGTATCATCTTCTTTGTTTTTATTGAATGAGAACACTGATGAAATTTTGGGAGCGAGTGAATCAGGCTTGATCCCTAAGATTTCAACTTGATGAAAATCTATGGCTTTACTCTTTCTAAACAGGCCAGGGAATGTCAAAAATAATAGAAATGGTGACTTTAAAATGTTTGAAGTTATTAATCCTCAATTTCAATAGCTAAGATCAAGTGTTCTCCCTTCTTTTGAGTTGTAAACATGACACCGTAACTTACTATTGTTTAACTTGAACTGAAGTAGAATAAATAAACTTTATCTGGAGGGGGGAGGAATGTGATATAGTTATAATCAATCTATTTAAGGCATTGTTATGAATTTAATGGGGAAAGGAGAAGAGAGGGAGGGCTTTAGGGAAGGTGGACACAAATGAAGTTCTGACTACAGGCTGCAGATTTTCCTGATGACTGCTTCCACTGCTGCTGTAGCACACTAAGGAGTCTCTGATGCGCCTGGATACTTACTGAAGAGTCCTTTAGGCTTAGAAAGTAGTAGATCTATAGATCAGAAGCTTCAAGGCTCCTAGCCATCAGGCTTCCTCTACTTCTGATTTGCTCCAGCAAGCCGAGCCAGGTTCTGTTCACGGAGTCATCACAGATTCCGTGGGTGATACAGGGCCTTGCATCCATCAGGTTTTCATATTGAAGGACCCTCCAGCTGAGCACTTTACCACAGGAGCTAAGACTGTCTTCATGCAAATTCCAATACTTTCGTTTCATAACTCTGATTTTGAGCAAGTTGTGTGACCCCTTTCACACATCTGTAAAGCAGAGATAATTGGATTATCTGGCTCATTGGGTTATTGGAAAGACTGTAAATGTTAATAAACATAAGGCCCCTTGCAGTCATTTGCAGACTGCAAGGTCATTGCAGTCAATGGCATAAGGCCAGTACTGGGCGTGTGGTATTCCTGGTAGTTATTTTGTCAGCTTGACATAATTGAGAATCAGCTGAGGAGTGTCTCGATGAGGGGTTGTCTCAATCAGGTTGGCATATGGGTATGCTTCTGAGAGATCTTTCATAACTGGGTTAACTAAAGTGGGAAGACCCACTCTGAATGTAGGCAGCACCATTTCATAGGCTGGCCACTGGATTGCCTAAGAGTGAAAAAACAAGCTAACCAAGAGGCATGCGTGCGTTCATTCGCTCTCTGCTCTTGACTGTGGCTGTGACGGGAAAAGTCACTTCGAGTTTCCACCTTGGCTTTCAATGGTGATGGGACAAAGCCTGGAATTGTAAGCTAAATGAACCTTCCTCCTCGTGTTGTCAGGGTTTTCTATCAGAGCAACTGGGCACAAAAAATATACAGAGTCTATTATCATATTATTATCGTGTTATTATCATTAGACATCTCCTTGTAAGGGGATGCTAACAATGCCGGAAGTGAACGTGAAATTTTAATTCTGAAATACTTGAAGAGAAGGTGCTATATAGTGTCTTGATACCATGGTACTGTACTATTATTATACTGTAATACCATTGCAGTATTTTAAATTTACTTTATGTCTTGATCCACAGATACAGGATGACCTCAGAAGGTACTCTGTTCATCAAGAACGCAGTTCCCAAAGATTCAGGGACCTACGGTTGCCTGGCTAGCAATGCAGCTGGAACAGATAAGCAGACTTCTACTCTCAGATACATCGGCAAGTATAATCTGTCTAAGAGCAATGAAAACAGGGTGACTGTGCTCCTGAGCAAAGGAAAGATTCTTCCTGAGAACTCATGTTAAGGATAAATTGTACCCAATATTATAATTTATCATCAAGTTCACATAGGGTTTAAAGCAAATATTGTACAGGACTGAGTAAACCTATCTGTCAACTGAAATCTAGGCAGTCTCCAGATTGTGAAAGACTTACACCCTGTCCACAGAATTATACCCTACCATGGTTCACTTTCAGTAATATTTCAATTTTAAATTAAAAATTTCTATGTCTTTTCTCACCCCGCCTTTAATTTTATAGTTATCTACCCATAATCAAAACTGTGTGGCATATTATTTTCACGTTTCATCAAACATTTCACTTCCAAACTTCAAGCATTTATTCAAGTGAATATCATGATACTATTATTTGAGAGGATATCTTTAATCCAATCTTCCTAATATTGGTTGAAAAGAGCACAATGTGCACAGCGTGAGGCTGCAGATTGTGAATAATTTATATGGAGAAATCTACTTTTTCACCCACTTCAATTTGACTCCACGCAAAGTAACACACTAAAACTGTCAGTTTGGGAGAGAAGTGTAGAAAAGCCACAACAAACACAGAGAATGAGTCAGCGTGTCAAGTGACGGGGGAACCATAAAGTCACAGCATCAGAGCTCAGAAAACGTCATCATAGAGCCGGCACAGGCAGAATAGTTCTATAAGGGAAGTTCTATAAGATTCAGAAATAAATGAATTAAAAAGTTCACGGAAAACATGCGGAGAGGCAACAGAGGATGAGAGCGTCGGCTTAGTGACAAGAGCAGAATTCTGCATGGCAAAAGTTAACCTTGTGTGATTCACAGAGAAGCCAAAATAGCCAGTACATTTCGCGGCTGTGTAACACCCAGAGCACGCCACATGCGCTGCTGGAGACTGAGTGTTAAAACAAAAATAAACAACCCAAATCGATGCCACAGTGGTCCTTACTGTTTAATGGGAGCAGATACACAAAGCTATAAAACGGAGCAGAGACTAGTATTGCACTGCGGGGCCAGGGTGGGGGCCAGGGAGAGGTCCCCAGAGGTAAGATGAATTCTGACTGGAGAGTGTCAAAGGCTTTCCCCAAGGAGATGGGATTTAAGTTAAGTCTGAAAGAATGAGAGGAATTTGAAGAGCCACTGTGGCAAAGGAGAGTTTGGAGAAGAGGGCTTAAAGGCAGGAGAATGAAGGAAAGAACTCTGTGTTTGGGGCTCCAAAGTGGAGCTCTGTACCCCGTGATAAGCTGGCAAGGGTGAAGTTGCAAAGGGAAGCCATTTTTGACTTTGAAAGCCAAGTGTTGGAGGGTTTTAGCAAGGGAGTGATGCGACCTTTGGGAAGGAAATGCTTAGTTTTGCTTAAAACAACCTCAGTTGAAGTTACAGATTACAACATGAACACCTTTAAAGGCGCATTGAAAACATGATTAAAATTCGTCTGTAATTGTATTAGCCTCAAGTCTTAGTTTAGCTGACGATCTTACCACCATCCTGATTTCGACTCCATTTTTACTTTGACCACCCCTTCTTCCAAGCTTTCTGCGATGCGGCTGTAAGGTGCATTCATTTGCCGGAGCCCGTTCTTCTTAAAGACCTCTTTTTCACAGAGCTCTTAATTATTTTCTTACATTTTGTACTTTTGTTTCCTAGTGATAATTTTATGCTTCAGTCATTATTTTTGCCTAATATCCTTGTTTGGGCCTCAACATCATCTTTTCATCCTATGCATCTGTATACATTCACGGTATAAGAGCGTCTTCTTGGTGTATAAACGCAAGTGAGGACGTTAACAGTGGTGTAATGCTCATTGATTCATTCGACAAACAAGGAGCACGTGGAGTTGCTTCCATGTTGACTGTTTGTATCTTTGTGTTTTTCAGAAGCCCCGAAGTTGGTGGTAGTTCAGAGTGAGCTCTTGGTGGCCCTTGGGGATACAACAGTTATGGAATGTAAAACCTCCGGGGTTCCTCCGCCTCAAGTAAAGTGGTTCAAAGGTACATTTCTTAAGTGCGTTCATGTTTGGCTCACTTCATTTGTTTCCTTTTTCTTTCTTTCTTTCTTTTTTTTTTTAAATGATTTGTTAAAAATTTGTTTTGGTGTGTGAGTTAGCAGGCCTATAAAATGTGTTTATGATCTCACTAGAGACAATAGTTCAAGACTCTGAACTCTGAATTTCAGGATTTGACATCTGGTGTGGATTACAGGCCCGTGAAATCAAAGCAGGAGAAGTCTGCCTCGCGAACCCAGCTGAACGTTCTCTTTGTTGGTTTAGGACTGTTTCCTGCCGAAAACTGTCCAAGAATATTCAGTTGACGTTTAAAATAGCTTCCCTGGTTTTAGTTCACTTTTCTTAGAGATGAGTGTTGGGCTATGAAATTCCTTGACGATGCCTCCATAAAGTGCTCAACAGCAGACAGACACCAAACTCACAGGGAACTGACGGACAAGCATGTGTCTTGGTGCTTTTCAAGATACTCCCATCAGTTATAGAACTGAGACCTATGTTTTAATGTATAGATTACACCCCGATTCTATAATAAAAACACAGGGATACTCTACAGTGCCTTAGTGAAGCCTGGTCCCTTTGCCTATGACGATAATCTGCATCTGTATAAGAACCCCGCTTCTGCTTCCCTCTCAGCCCCTCATGATAATAACAAAGAAAAAGCCGCAGACATTCTCAAAGGGAGGTTGCTAGGATTATTGAGATGCTGTTTGCAAAATAGCTTTTAATCAGCAGATGAAGAATGCTAAGTAGCACAAAGCGCTGTTGTTGTGATTCTGTTTGTTAAATCATAGACGTTCCCATAGCAACAGGTTGATGTCATAATCACAAAATTATGAATTCACCTCGGGTTCAAACTTAGGGGACACGAGGTTAAAAAGAGAAAGGCTTTTTGTAAAAAAAAAAAAATCAAAAACAAATATTTTTAAATAATATAAATCAAAAATAATGAGGGAAATTAGGAAATAATGCCATTTCTATGTTTTTCTGTGCTCAAAAGTTTTTAGTTTGTATGCTGTCCTTGATTTAAAAAAAAAAAAAAGGTATTTCTGGTTTTGTTCCTTAATGAGGTTTGTGTCAGTGACTATAAACTAATTTTACTTACTGGAAATATTTAAATCTTTGAATTTTCAGTTAAATAAATATCCAACTGCAAATTCAGATTGTGATTAAATAGACACAGAAAGTCTGTTTTTAGTGTAACTTGGTAGTTTATGACGGTAGTCATACTTCAGAAAGTTATGGGGTGGCCCCTTGTGTAAAATCCCATGGAAAGTATTGTTCACAAACTAGGCCTACTTATATGAAAAGCTTAGTCCTCATGCCAAGCTCTGTTCCACCAATAGCTAAGAAGGAGTTAGGGAACCATGCAGCCACCAGGTGGAATGTTCAGGAATTCACTTGTCCTTCTCTCTACCGACAGATATTGCAGTTCAGTGGGTTCAATAAATAGCATCCCAATGGATTCCAATCCTCACAGGCTTCAGATACTGATACATCATACTGTCAGACACAATCCAGGGCTTATAAACAACACACTTCCAGTACTCCGATACCAGGCCAGCTCACCCTCCCAGTCACAGGCAGGCAATCTCTTGTACAAGCAGTCAGCGTCACCAACAGAAAAGACGAAACCAAAACCTTCCGCATGTAGACTGGCTCTACCATGAATAGGCTGGAGGCAGGTGGGTTCTTGTGTCCTGGGGACAAGGCAATAGGGAAGAAGGCGTAGGACTAGAAAAGCGTTCCTGCCTTTACCTCAGAATAACTTTTCTCTAAATGCGTTTCTTAGGCAATTCTGCTTGAATAAAATAGTGTTTTTTTTTTTTTTAAATGATCTCTCAATTCTGACCATTAGAGAAAAGAAATTCCATGAGGCAAAGCGCCCTCCAAGACTATAGGCCTTTTGTTGCTAGCAACGAACAGTATTAAGTGGTTTTAAGGGAAAATCGGGGACACCATTAAAATCTTATGAAAAGGATATTTGTGGTAAAATATAAAATTGGATTTATTTATTGAGACTGATGATTCTTAAATGTAGTTTGAAAGCTCTGGGGGTTCCTCGCTATTCTTTGAAGGGATCCACATGCTCCAAACTGTTTTCATAATAACACTGAGATGTTATTTGGATCTTTGCTTTCATTGTCTTCCGAGTGAGTTTCTGGAAGCTACATGATGTACAGAACTCAATAAAGAAAAGGCAGGAGCAACTGTGAGCTCTCAGCTGGCTTCTATTAAGCTAGACATTAGACACTAGAAATTGACAGAAATGTAAAACAATACCAATTTTCTTACAAAATTTTTCTGGTTTGGGAAAATATTACTTTTGTAAAACATATTTATTATGTAAAAAACACAGCATGAGTTTTACATAAAATAAGTTATGTGTAAGTTTTTAAACTTCCCAGTTTGATTTCTGAAACATTAAATACAAATAAATGTAATCTATATAAATAAAAGTTCAGTAGGCTCCTCGGTCATTTTTTTAAGAGGATATATGAGGGCCCTTGAGACAAATGTTTCTGATAACAAGTTAATTACCATCAATTATGTGAAAAGCTGTACTGTTTAATTTTAAATCCACAGAGTTCAGAATTGAATTTAGATGATAACAACAGGAAGGCCTTCCTCAGTCGGAATGATTGTTAAATCCTGAAGCAGATCATCTAGAAAGTTTATTATCTTACCATGTATAATGTTCTTCTGATTGTATTTAATATTAAAATTAAAATAATCCCCAACCCAACTCCATGTGAAGAGTTCTATACTTCTCAATAATTTGATGAATAATTTTTAGCAGAAATCAAGAAAAGGAAGACTTATCAAAATGTGTCCAAAATACGTGTTGCGAAAGCATGAACTCATGCTTTCCAATTTCTATCTTGTTTTGTGACTACTGTTCCCTCAGCCTTTTGATTTGAAACAAAAGCTACCAGCAAAATGTCTTTATTTCATCTTCGAATACAGACGGAGTGTTCTGACGTACGTGGAAGAGCTAAGAGCGAGACGTAAATTACAAAATTCTAAATGCATCTTAGTCCAAACGTTCCGACGATTGTAGAACAGCTAGGTCACACTGCATCCCCCTGCAGTAGGAGCAGAGTTATGTCAGCATCATCTGCTTTTGTTTATTAAAATCTCCCAGAGGCACTTAGACGAAGCTTTTTCTGCCTCCCTCATTTGCCAGTGGAGTGTGTAGTAGCACGTGCAAGGCTGCCTGGGGGTTTGAAATACTGGAATGCTGGAAAATAACTTTGGGGTACTGACAGTTGCTCACTTATTGGAATTTCGTTGTTTTCGGATTTAGAGGTGCTTTGACATCTTCTTTTAGGAAATTATATAAACAAGAGAGAATTGTCTGCATGTTGCTACATTCCATTGGCTGGTGTTGTTTGCAGCCTGAGAGAGCTCTTAGCTCTCAGTCTCTTTGCCTCTTTGAAGCAAAGAGTTGCATATGTGATCCTCCGTTTCAGGGTACATGACTGATGTGTGACACTTTAGAAAGTTCCTTTCAGATTTTTGGGACTGTCATTAAACCATAAGAGCAGGGCAGTCAGACCTCCTGGGGGGATTTAAGATTCCCCACATACTTTGTATCGTCCTTCATACAACAAATGAATGAGGCAGGCTTTGGTTGGCTAGATGGCACCACACAGCCAGTGCTGTGTGCTCTTTTCATAACCGATCATTGTAGTGAATTTCATTCTTTGAACAGGAGACCATTTGGGAGAAGGAAAGCATAGGAGTAGGGGTACATGCATCTTCCTTACGATTCCTTGAAGTGTTATCTCCCTCTGTAGTAAGTGGCTCATGGGGGATCAGAGACAATCAGAGGCTCCTCAGGGACACACAGCATATAGAGGCAATCCCCAGATGTTACATCCCCACATGTAACCAGTTTTTCTCTCAGTTCATCCTACCCTTGCACTAAGATCCCTGCCTGTTTCCTTCAAACACCATATCACCCCAAATTCAAAATTTTAATGGAGATTTTAGCTAAGGGCACCTAAAAGATTAATATAGAAACTACGCTTTCTATTTCCCCAGTAAGCTTTTCCTTACTGTCTCTAGCCAGCCCTCTTCTTCTCTAGCCAGTCATATAAACTTCTCAACTGCTTTCGGCTTCTCACAAGGCAAACTAGAACTGACTGCATCAACGAAGAGCCCGCTCACTCACTAAATGAATACCTGTGATATTTCAGACACCTCCAGGATCACTGAAATGCCCCATGCCACAAAGATAGTGCAAACCTCTCTTTAGCCCTCACCTTTCTAGCTCCCCTTTTACTGTCCAAAGCCACTGTTCTGATTTCCCAGCCTGCCCAGCTTTCCATGCAGCTTCCAAGAGCTCACTCTTCTTTGGATACAGATAGATGGAAGAAGTAGCTATATACAGTTCATCTCAGTACCAGGTTTCAGACCACAGAAAGTAAAGTATCTATGTTGTGCAAGACACAACTGGAATTTGAAACATTGCAATCATCCTTATTCAGAAGTTTCAAAATGATATCCATGATTGAGTAAACCGTGGCTTTTTATTTCCAGTTTTTAATGTTCTTTCCCTTGTTTTGACTTAGGAGATCTTGAGTTGAGGCCCTCAACATTCCTCAGTATTGACCCTCTTATGGGACTTCTGAAGATTCAAGAGACACAAGATTTGGATGCTGGCGATTACACCTGTGTGGCCATCAACGAAGCTGGAAGAGCAACAGGCAGACTAACGCTGGATGTTGGCTGTAAGCTCTCTTGTCCATTGGTCACATTATCTTTCTGACACTGAGCTGTTGTTTTCTATGCTGATCAACTGTGAAACAATTCTGCGTAAATATTTGTCAGAATGGCAAATCTAGCATGGGCATTTCAGATGACCAACATCACAACAGTGACTAGCAATTCCTAGGAGCTTTCAATGTATCATCCAATGTACCATTCATTTCAGCGCTCTATGGGTTATCCCAGTAAACTCTCACAATAGCCCTAGGAGGAGATGATATGATTATTCCTACTGCAAACACGAGGACATTAAGCTTCTGAAAGCTGAAGCACTTGATTGGGCTGCAGAGCTGGCGAGATGCAGGGCCTGGGTATTTGTCTGCAAGTGATCTGACCTCAGAGACTATAGGCTTCACCAATGTGTGTCATCTATTGCTATTTTCCTGTCAGTAGTCATCCATTCTGCCATCAGATTCCCAATTATTAACATCTGGAGGCCAGAAAGTAGAGTTTGGCCCTAGCCCATAATCTAGAGATGCTGATGACAGCCAAGGTAACGGATTATGCTTTTGTTTTAGATTCCAAAATCCACTAGGAGTTACTCCCCAGCGTATGAAATAAAGTACTAACTACAGATGACTGTCAGTCACCACGGGAAGGTGCCGTGCGTGCATGACAACTGCATTTGTGTTCGGCAAGTGTGGTTCTCACTTCATCATCTATTTCACATCTCTTTAAAAAAGAATGCAAAACAAAAAAAAATTTTTTTTTCTCTACACAGTGTGGTAAAACTAGAGACAAAACAGAGCTTGTCTTTTGATGGAAAAGAATGTGGCAGCTTAATTTTAACAGATAATTAAATATTTACATCTCTTTAAACGTATAAAGTATGGAATGCTATTAAATTATATTTTTCTTTTCTGTATGTTATGTAAAAGAATTTTTTTTTGTCATGCTCAAACTGCTCTTTGAAACACGAGTGAAGAAAATAAATCTTTTACAAACCATTTTAGTTCTATTATCGTAAGCTTTTAAGTGAAAGTTATGGTCCTGTGTGCTTGATACTGTGTTTCATGGAAACTAACATTTTCCCTCCTGGGACCTGTTATGATCCTGGTCCCTTGCCCTTGGCTGTCTATTGAACTCCATTCATTCTGCTAAATATGCCCTGAAATTTTATTATGGAATGCTGGAAGTGGCACAAAGATTACTATAGACTCTGTCCAGGGTGGTGCAAAATGTGTTTCAACAATAACTGAACTCTGTTATTATTAAGATAAATACCTTGGAAATCAGGTTGGGACTGCTGGGTGGAGGCGGTCTCTGATTCTCCTGGAAGACTTCCAAATATACTAACAACTTTGGGAATGTAAGACTCAAGTAAGAGAGGTCATTAGACACAGAACTCTTGTTTTTAAGAAACATAGGAAGGGTAAAATTTCAATTCCTAGCACCTTCCTATTTTGTTTCTCCCTGCTTCCCACAGAGGTATTTTGCATTTACACATCATTCTTTTGAGTGTTCTGGCTCTACCGGGACAGAGAAATGGTCTTGGTAACTTCTCCTAGTCATAAAATAGTGGTTATTTATATGTGCTTTGAAGTTTTAGAATGCCTGAGGCTCATATACATACTCCTTTCTTCTTTGCTTATGGATTGTTTCCCTCTTAATCTTTTTTTTTCTCTACATTTTCTAAATTCTATTTTCTAGTAATGCACCATATAAGGGCTAGTGCTATCTGTTCTTGGTGTCTTGTGATGATGTGAGTGACTTTTCTCATTGCGATGACAAAATAATTGGAAAACCCCATCTCAAGGTAGAAAGGGTTCACTGAGCTTCCGATTTGAGCATACATCGTCTGTTATGGCAGAAGAGGCACAGCAGAAGGATCATGGATGTGTCTGTGGTTGGGAAATAGTGGCAAATGACTGCTGGTACTCAGCTTGTTTTGTCCTTTTTTATTTAGTCTAGGACCCCAGTCCATGGGAGAGTGCCATGTATATTCAGGGTGGGTCTTACCTCCTTGGCTAAACCTCTGAAAACGGCCCCAAAGACATACCCAATTGATTGAAAATCCAGTTAAGTTGACAGGGAAGATTAGCCATAATAGCTAGATTCAGAAAGTTCCCAACAAATATCTTCTATTTAGACTTCACTCAGTGTAGCTGAACTTTGATTTAGCGTCATCATATTCAAGATCATTACCATTCATGGCTGTTCTAAAGCAATGAGCTTCTCAGTTTTGATCGGAGTCATTGCTCTAAATGAACCATTAACAGAAATGGGTCATCTGCTTGCTGTGACTTAGACCATTGCTAGCAGTTGGCAAGCAACTTAATATTGAAGTTTGTACGGTTATATTACTGTTGTGCCTTAACATATCCATATTCTTCATGATATCCCTCTTAGAGTAGCTATTGATATGTGATTAGACTGGCCTGCCCACATGAGACCGTGGCTACATATGTTGGCAGATGGAGTGTGGACGTGCTACAAAACATAGTTGTAGAGATGATTGTGGTTTTTCTTATGACGTTTAAAAGAAAACGCACTACTTATTGCATTTCTCCAGAACTAATAGAGTGGTTAGGAAAATAGGCACTTGAGAAAAAATGGGTTGTCTCCCTGGCTTTCCTTATTTTATAGATATAAATGACATTTACTTTACAGGTTGAATTGAAAAGATGAAATGACATATTATCACTTACGTAACCCAGCATGTCAACTCATACCTATGGAAATGCTAAATGCAATATTTATCGTGTGTCCAATTTCATGTATGTAGTGTTTATTTTCTTTCTGTGAGTCTCAAGAATGACACAGGAAGGCCTACATAAAATAACACAGTATTTAAGACTAGACTTTGAGCTTTTAATATGAAGCTCATTATTTCAATTTGACTTCTTTTTAGAAAGGATTTGAGACAAGTTAAGTACCGAGCTTAGTAGTGCATAAAATTGCTCATTTGAGTTCCAAAATTATTGGGCATATTTCTGAGTTGCTTGTGACTTAAGAGCAAAACGTGCTTCTATCTATATCATGTCATTTTTGGGGAGCTTCTTGATTGTTTTTGTGGTCCTGTTACCTCACAGCAGCAATACTAGATAAAAACAAAACAAAAAACAAAGGACTGTTGAATATTCTTGAGTTCACGCTTCCTGTAGCGAGCATCCTTTCTTTTGTTTCTCGTCATCATGGCTTTAAGTTATGAACATTTCAGGTCAACAGGGAAAGTTACCAATGCTTTTCATCCCTTGAAAGGGGGGTAGTGAGTTGTGATGTCATTTGGAAGAAGAGAGGATTGGAAACATCAAACAAAAAGTTGGCCTGGCAGTAATTTTTTAAGCATTCCACACCACACAGGGTTTGAGTCTGTGGTTTTGTGGTTTGTGGTTTGGTGGAACCAAAGCGATGGGTCTAGTCATTTTGGGAAAGAAAATCTCTGAGTGACATAATGCACGAGTTACCACATAGGGAGTACCTATTTAACTGTTTGTGGGAAAGGAAAATAATTGAGAATAGTCTGTAGAGCTACATTGTTTATGAATTTTATATTTCTAAAACAATGAGTCTGCACAGTCATAGCTATCTCTAAAAGGACAATAAACTGCACTATGATGTCAGCACCATGCATATTTCAATGTGCTACACAGATGCTTAAGGAATCATGAGGGATCAAGCATCATCCCAAGACACTATATGAAGCACCAAAAGTGAAATCACATGCAAATATCAAATGCCAGGGCTAAGACTGAATAAATTAACTCTGTAATTTTCATGTTTAATACAGTTAGTATTGAGGTAGTTATTGCATGCTACTTGATTAGTAAAGATCATTTCTTTTGACAACTTGAAACATGAAACAATACGATTTGCCTTTTGTTCTCAGAGAAATTAAAACTGGGGAGAGGTGTGAAATGACTTTCCCAAGATTATAGACTCAAAACAGTGGAACCGCCCTTCAAAACCACTCTGTGGGTTCTCACCCCTTCTAACTAACACGGTCTCTTCTGGAAAAGCACCATTGTAGACTGTCAGTCTCTCACTCCTCTCCCGCTCTCTGGTTTCACTACTCAGGACTCACCCAGAAAGACTCACTCAGAGGCTGTGTTGGCCACAGTCCGGAGGAGGAAGTATTCAAGTCTTCTTGGCTCAGTTAGGAGCTGCTTCACTTTGGAAGTTTGCTTGCGGTGGATGCTGTGTTGGCTGCTCTCTCAGGCCTGGTGTTCTCATTTGCTCTTGTTTGGAAATACAGCACTTATGTTCCTTGATCTGGCATCTTGTTCTAGATTCCGCTTTGCAATGTGGGACGTCTCCCATCTTGATTAGGTTTGCGGGTGTAACTTGACTTTGCTTTTCTCTTCTTAGTCCAGATTCCTCTTCTGATACCAGATTCCTTCTTCCATTCTTTCTGAATGAGTAAGCTAGTATCACTTTTTGTCGATATTAGATTTTAAATTTTCAATAAAGGGAGATCTCCTTTCCCTCAGGTAGTTAGTGGATTTCAGCCTTCTACATAACTTTCTACTGTTTTTTTTCAATTTTTTTTCTGTCCATTGCTACATTCATCTGCCCATAACACATTGTGAGAGTTTTAGACGTAACTTCCTTTTTTTCAGAAAAATATTTATATTTTAGAATTTATTATTATTATTATTATTATTACTATTACTATTACTATTACTATTATTGGCAGGTCCTCACTATGTAGCTCTGGCTGACACTGAACTTGCAGAGATCCCTCTGCCTCCTGAGTGAATCACCATGCCCCAGCAAGCTTCATGTTTTCTATTAATCACTACATTGTCTCTAGGAAAAAAGTAGCAGAGTTTTAGAGACGAGATAAGCAACGAGTTACTTTATGAACTACATTTAAAATATGCTTGCTTGTCATTTTTATAAGTTGGATTCCTATATGTATGAATTAAGAGAAAATATATAAACAGAGATAAACCATTGTCTTCTCAAAGCTTTTTTTTTTTTTTTTCTATTCTGGTTTTCATCTTAAATTTTGTAAGAGGGCTTTTGAAACTGTCAGGTTTCTTTCAGAAATGGAAGTTCAAATGCACGAGGTTGAGGAGTCACCATCATATGTGCATCTGTACATGTATGGGCAAGTCTGAATTGTTATTCTAGCTTTTCATTCAGTAACTCAGACCCTAGTATCCAGTGGCCACACACAGCGCACCGTGTATTATCTTACTGCTGTTAAAGGATAAAATATATAGCTGTAAACATAAATTGTCTGGAAAACAAAGAATCAGATAATGAGTCTGGTAGAGAGGATAGTCTTAGATGTCAAAGAGGGAAGTCACCATGCCCACTATGATTCTGAGAGGTGACATCCTAGAGGAATGCCCTTTGGAAACCGGGTTACAGGGCTGTCGCTATTTCAACATCAGACATTACCCGTTCGGGGGAGGTAATAACACAAGTACTAAAATGAGAGAGGTCAGCTCTTACTTGGAGAAGAGCAAGGTCTGCTGACTGCCCAGAGGACAGGGTTTGTGTAGTGTAGGGAGCAACGGAAATGAGGCTGCAGAGTGAGAGGCGGTCTATTGCAGGCTAAAACAAGCACCAGCGCTGGCTGGGAGGCAGCTGGACGTCCAGTCTGCAGATGTGGGATGAGAAGGAAGGAAGTGATTTCTACATCATTTTTTAAATGAGCCTGCTAACCAGCACGCCCAGGCATAGTTATCAGAACGTGCAGGGAAGGAGAGGCTGACACAGTGGCAAGGGATTGCGACACTTAGGAAATCAACAACGTTATTTCAGTTTCCTCGTCTACAACAGCAGACTGGAGGTCATTTTGAAGACTGAAAACAGCGAAAATCACTTGACAGAGGCCTTGGCTCTGAAAGGGATAGCTGCTGCCAGTGCTAACCTGGATACACAGTTGACTTCCAAACTATCTCTTGCGATTTTACATGAGTCGGTTCTTCCCGTTGCTTCCAATAGAGTCCCACGTATTTTTTCTTACAAGCATCTCTGTTCATCACTTTCTGAGAGTCTCATGCCTGAGTGGTTCCCAACAGCACCCTGCCTATGCTGCAGTCCTGTGTTTTCCTGTGTGTGCCCCTCGTGTCTTTCCAGCTTTTGCTCTCAGTTTCTCTACTTACTGGAATTATGTAGATCTGTAGATGTCTTCATATGTCTCCATCCGCTTTAACATGCTAAACATTGACTCTTCTCTCGTTATCAGATGTGTTCCGCTATTCTAACTCATTACTGATTCTCAAACTTCAATTTCTCTGACTTAAAAATGTGAGACATAAGGGGCAAGAATACAATGCCAAACATGACTATTCTCCAGGAAGAAATGCTGTTAGTTTGTCAGATAGGGATTAGGAAAGGAAAACTTCAGTACAAATTAAGTTCTTTAAAAATCCAGCCAATGAGATTTTTGAAAGACACCAGAAGTATTTATTATATTGCACTATAAAGCCAGCTTATTTAGGAGAGTTTAATGTTTGAGCATGATAACATATACTCATATTGAAAACAAATTTCTATAATAATCTTCATATCGCCTATAACTTTATGGCAAGAGAAGAGTGTCCATTCATAAAGAAAAAAAATACTCCTGTCATATATCACACAGGAATAGCTATAGGGTAAAGGCACAATAGTTTATGAACAATGATTTGTTTCAAAGTCAATATGTTGATAATTTAATAAGATTTATTATCCTTTTTTTTGAGACAGGGTTTCTCTGTCATAACTCTGGCTGTCCTGGACCTCACTCTGTAGGCCAGGGTGCCCTCGAATTCACAGAGCTGGGTGCTGGGATTAAAGGCATACGCCACTGCCCAGCTAAAGTTTATACTTAATATGTCCACATGCTCTACCTGTGACGTTTTTGTGTTTTGTGTCTTCCAGCACCTCCAGTTTTCATACAAGAGCCTTCTGATGTGTCCATGGAGATTGGCTCCAATGTGACATTGCCTTGTTATGTTCAGGGTTATCCAGAGCCAAAGATCAAATGGCGAAGATTGGACAACGTTCCAGTTTTCTCAAGACCCTTTTCAGTTAGTTCCATCAGCCAGCTGAGAACAGGAGCTCTCTTTATTTCAAGTACGTTAAAGGATGTGTGTGAGTGTGTGCATGTGTGTGTGTTTACATATATATGTATATATATGTAGTATATATGTACATATATATGTAGTTTTATATACATCTTTTTTTTTTTTTTTTTACTTAGTTTGCTTTCTTGTTGTTTTGAAACAAAATCTCAGTATGGTTGTTCAGAATGGCTTTGGACCCTTGGTCTTCTTGTCTCAGTCTACTGTATACTACCGTGCCAGGCTGTAGTATGTATAAAATATTTATATTCATATTTTGGTGGTAGATTGAATTGGAGATGTTTGGTTACAATATTCATAAGATTAAATCATTTCTCTATTTAAAACTCTTCTCTTGATTTCTTATTGCTCACAAGCCAAGAACTGCACTTTAAGGTTTTAGCTTCTGCCCCCAACAGTACTGTCCATCCCGGAACTAAGTCCACCCTGACTGTGCCCAGCGCTGTCTTTAACGGCACATGCTCCATCATGCTCTTCATGATCTTGGAAGACAGTTATATATGTGTGTTCTACCTACGTAATAAAATTATAATAATAACCATCACATAGGGAAAAGAAGAATGAAAAAAACTGTGTTTAAAATAATGTGTTTTTATGTGTGAATACCATGTCTCTGGAGCACGCATGCGCTGTTAGTACAGCTTCACCAAGGACACCACAGTTCAACAAAGAATATGGCTTGTAGTAGTTTCTATAACTAGATGAATAGTTATGCCTTCTCCTTAAGCAGAATTAGGCTTACAAGATTATAAACATGTGTCAGATCTACAAATTTCTAGCGGGTCTTTCAAAGTTCTTGACAGACTTGGTATACCATTTCTCTAGGTATCTGCTCTGTGCATCATCTCTCTAGTTTTTTTTTTTTTAATTCCCTAAATGCAAAAAGATTCTGCCTATTACTGGGGCAGTTAGAAAATCTCCCCTATGAACAGCAGAAGTGTACCGGAGGCGGCATAGCTTCCTACTTCTGAACGTAGCCAGATTTTCTTCAAGGTACGCTTTTGGTTTATAATTCACTGTGGGTGGACTGCACTTCCTATCTTCTACCTGCTCTTTTTATTTTTTATAATTTTGGAGATTATACTTTAATTACAACACGTCTCCCTTTGTTTTCATCCCTG